>CM076581.1:64841796-65059676 GCA_034641835.2 Pinus albicaulis | reverse complement strand
GAGTAATTTACTTTGTTCCAGACATGATTGTAGCACTTCTAAGGCTGACATTGCTGAAGGAGATATTGCTAAATCCTCAACAATGTTGTAGTTCTGAGAAGCTCTCGCATGTGGATTGAAAGCTGATTTCCAAAGTACACCTTTAGCAGGCGGTTTAATTACTATATCAAGATTGGGTTTCTCGATATGAAGCGGATAAAAAACTGAAGGAGATGTAGCTGATACTGAATTATAATTTTTTACTTCTTTACTAGTAACAGGAGTTTTACTTCCATAGTCTTGCGATCGAGTCGCAACCATTACTTGAGACATCATCAAAATATCTGCTGATGTATTAGAAGAAGATCCAATCATTTTACTATCTTGAACAGGAAAAGGATCCTTCAAGACAGTGGGCGTGGGTGAACCTTTGACAAACTTATATACCTCAGACCTATGCGGGCATTCCTTGGTGAAATGATCCTCGTCACAGATAAGACAAGGATAACGAGGTTTTCGTTTATCATCAGACGACTCATTTTTCTCAGTTTTTTCTTTGGGAGATGAAGTCTATTTACTTTTATTCTTCCCTTTTTTCTTATTTCCAGATTTAGACTTAGTTGTCGACGAATCTACAATGTGAATGTCGGTAGAAGTTTCAAGGGAAGAATCTCCTTTTGGTGAATTGGGTAAAGTTATTATAGGAGAAGTAATCTTGGAAGATTTTCTTCTTACTCTTAGTAGTACTAACTGAACTGATTACACCATTAGTAGCATGAGAGCGCGAGGGAGTTTTTTTTATCTGGCCAGGACGCGGTAAATTAGGAATTTTCTCGTACAAAGTATCTGACTGTGTATATACTAAGTCAAGGTACTGAGCTTGAGCAATGACTTGTTCTTATATAACAACTCCTCCTTTCGCTACATCTTTTGTGATTTTTGGTAGTAATCATTTTATAAACCATTCTGCCAAGATTTGATTTGGAATAAAAACTTTCACCAAACGTCTTCTATGTCTCCATCATGTATGTGATCTGGTATGTACGTAGGCATAGATTTTTTTAGTGAAGTTAGTAATTCTGTGCCATTGTCGTATCTAACTGGCAACTGAAAATGAGTTAAGAAGGTGGTTGCTAAGGCATTGAAATTGTTAAACGAGCCACGTGGTAATTCAATGTACCATTTGGCTGCTAATCCTATCAATGTTCTCTAGAAAAGTCTTAATCGAATAGAATCATCGATCAAAGAGTTGGATGCGCACCAGAGGTGGTAAGTCATGACATGGTTAGAAGGGTCTTCTCCTAATTTTCCTTCAAACTTTTGGATATCACTGGGAAAATTATTTGGCATTGGCAGCTAATACGGAAGATAATAGATTGGATCATTTGTAAGGTGCAATAAATCAGGTAAATCTAAATTAAGTAATATATATGTCCGGGACGTTAGTCCTAACGACGCAGGCCAGAGCCACTGCAATACCCGTGATTCATAACTTGTCTGCGACAAATTCTAAGCTCAAGAATCATTTCAACTTAAACAAAAAACCTCATTCACTGGCATGTTCATTCTTTGAATCCTTCTTATTAACCAAATGATAATGTGAGTTCAAATCCCTCTACACATAAATTCATTTTGAAGTCTTAGGTGAAGACTTTAATTAGAACTCCATTGATTTAACCTCTTGACCAAAGCTTATCACCTCTTAATTCAACATTTAGGTGCGCCCTAAAACTCCCCAGTTTGAATATAATTATCAATTAACACATAGTCATGGCAATTTCAACAATTTAATGTCAATAACACATACATGACTTACCCATGCAATCAGCTCTCCTTTCTATCAATCTTCTATTTGCCATTCAACCTGCGCTCCTACAGTTCAATTCGATTTCATTTCAATAGTGTCCTAGAATACCAACATTCTTTACTCACCATGCATCTCAGCATCTGCACCTCAGTGATGATTATGGAATTGCTATTTCTCCACACAGTTATTAAAACCGGTTCTAATTGCATTCCAATGAATAAACCGAGTTACAGGAATACATTCCTGTGCTCTCTTACCTTTGATTACAAATTGAGACTTTCAATTTAAATTTCAGTGTCGATTTAAATCGCTTCTTGGATTGGTCTTCATACTTTTCCACCTCGTAACACCTTTCAACACCGTTAATCGTTTTTCCAACGCGCTTCATAGTCATCGCTTCCGTCATTTCTTTCGATAATCTTCCTCTCCACACTAAAGATCGATTCATTTCAATAATTCCAATAAACTGTGTAAATTCCTGCACGCAAACTCAAATCAAAATCTGAACAGATTTCAACAAAAAGACCTCTACGCCCTTCTGAAAAACTTCATCACATGCATTGTTCAGAACCTGCATTCAACAATTCTTGACAGACCAAACTGCTTGTGTGTTGCTGAGCACGTAGGTTCGACTTCACTTTGAAAATACAATTCTTCATCGTGGTGTGTATTACAATCTACCGTTTAACTAACACATTAAGCAATTGGTGAAATCGATTTGAAATACTTATTTGAATTTAACCTTGATTCATCTCGACCTCTACTCCGCCTTTTAATCACACGTCTTTGCCATTTAATTCTGTACAAACCACCACGCTGCCAGTCCATATTCTATGATATCGATTCTAACAATGTCACAATGTCATTCTAACAAATATGTAAATTAATGCTTCAGCAAACCAAATTTCTCACGAATCAAGACTGTGTATCTCTTTAATTCTATTCAGAACGCACTCAGCCCATAGTACTTTCTGCAATCGACCTTACCTATGGCTTCAACGCACTTAATAATAACAATTTCTGCTATCGATCATACTCTGAATTACATAAGCCTTACAGAACAGCAATTCATACCAAGCTGCAGACCTAAAATATGTTAAAATAATCCCTTACGCAGAGATTTAACATCTTTTATGTTCTTTGATGATGCATAACGGGTTTCACCGTTTGCTGGCGCTCTTCTCTTTCTTTCTTCACAACCGTTCATAAACTCATGCACCAATAACAATTGTTATATAAATAACAATTCTTTTAGCTTGGACATATAAATCGATATCACAATTTCTCTTATTGCAGGCTTCCTTTGATCGGTTTAATCGATACCTCAATCATTTAACCAGAAATATATATAATTGCACAACCAATCAATGTATATAAACTGAAACAAAACAATGACTTACAAATTTTTACTGGCCAGATGTTTCAATGTCGTGGCCCTTTACAATTTCCGAAGGCTTACAGCCTTGCTGCTCAAGCCTACTCTCAATCTCACACTTCTCTCACAATCTCAATGTTGTTTTTCTCACAAATCCCCTTCCTATTTATACAATTTTTAAAAATCATTTAATTAAATGCTCAATCCCTTCAAGTCCTCAACAAACCCCTAAATCTCTCAACATCCCTAAAGGATAGATCTTTATCCCTAAAATCCTTCAACTAATTAAATTCCCTCATATCCTTTTATTAAATAAAAAGATATTTACAAAAATCCTCACCTTCTCCTATTTTAATCAAATTGATTAATAAAATATTAAAATCATCACACCCCCATTTAACATATTTACAAAATAAAAAAACGCCCTTGATGCTCCTGCATCAGACTCCCCATGTAATAAAATTCATGACCACCTGGTCATAAGTCTGGATATTTCCTCCTGGATCCCAAATTTTATTTTGTAATCTTTCCGTGCTTGTCGATTGCTTTACTGCTGTTGTTATCTGCTGTTGTCTTCCAGGTTTCCATATTTTGTGCTGTAATGCTCCACTTGCTCTGCTCTTGCAATCTTTCACTGTCATTCTCTTGTTGTCGCTCCTTTTCTTTCTTTCGGCTGTCTTTCTCTGGGATGTTTTTATCATTAACCTCCTTATCAACTCAATTTCTCTGTCCAGTATGTCCTCTGTCTGCTGATTGTTTCCATCTCTTGATTGCTGAACTCTCATTCTTGCTTGTTCTTCACTTGTTTTGATTGCTTCCTTTTCATCCTTACTGCTATTTTGCACCTTTTCTGCTGCTGCTACTATAAATGTTGCGGCCTCCCAAACTTCCTGTCCCTCTTCAACATTCCTTTGCTCATCATCTGCAATTTCTTTTATGACAACTGCTTTGTCATCCTTCTTCAGTAATCTATCCTTAACATCCTTCAGTAGATGTTCTTCCTCTCCTTCTTCCATTTGGCTATCCACCTCTTTTCCCTTTAGCAACACTTCAGTATGTTGCGTTGATTTCTCTTCTTCTGTCAGCATATCAGTATGCTGATCCAAACTTAAAGAACTCTTGAGACTGTCAGCTAGTCTCCCCTTCTCATCAACTATTTCAATGATGTCTTCCAGCGTTTGTCCACTGTAGTGAACTGATTCTTTCCCAGCCTCTGCTTCAAAACTTTCATCTTCTGGAAGGTACTCTTTCACATCTTTGACAACTTCAAAACACTGCCTATCTTCTTCCAAACCTGAAATCACACACAAATCATTAGTTTTAAAATCACAAGACCTGGCGGTCTTATTTGATGCTTCAGTCATCAAGTCTTCGGGCTGCTTCGAATCATTCATATGATTCAACTCCTCTAGCTCTTCATCACTTTCAAAAAGTAATGGTCCACTCTCTGGGTAACATATCGAAACTTCAACATCTTCTTCAGCATCTTCCTTTTGTTGTAGCTCAACTGTTTCGAGCTTCTCTATCCTCTGTTTGGCATCAATAACCTGTTCAAGTTCCCTTAGTTCCTTTATCAACTGCATATTTACCTGATGATTCCACTTTTCTTGTAGCCTCTGCCACTTCAGCTTCTTTCTTATGACATAACCATGCTTCTTGTCTACCTCATTTCTTTGCAACATCTCCATTAATACTTCAAGCTGAACTTCTATCTCAGCCTTCTCCTTCTCATATTCCTCTTTGCTTAACTGTCTCTGTATGCCAATTGCCTTGGCACCCTTCTCCTTTTGTCCTCTGCTGTGATTTATTTCAGAACCTTTGTTACGACTGTCACTAGTCATCATCCTTTCCATCTCTATGAGTTCCTCACTCACTTTACTATGAGTTGCACTAAAGCCTCTTCAGCAGCAAGTCTTGTCCTGCCGCCACTTACCTCACCAAGCTCTCCTCACTCAGTATTTTGGCAAGCAATTGGTTCTATCTCTTGGAACCTCCTTTGAGCACTTCTCTTTGCTCTTCCTGGCTTCAACTCATCTACCTGTTCACAACTGTCCTCCTTATCCAATCTCTATTGGATTTCCTCAAGGTTCTGCCACCTCTATGTTTTCACCTAGAAACTTTCACCAGCTTCCTTTATCTGTTAGCAATTGCCTTTTGGGAGTTGCAATAATATTTCAATGCAAAGACTACAATATTCTATTCTTCAAAAACATATAATCTTACCTCCAAGATCTCGTCTGATCTTGTCCTTCCATTCGCCTGCACTTCATTTACCTTCAGAATCTCACCACTCCTGCAAATCTGTTCCAACAAATCTTTATGCTTCCTCTGCAAAATTTCACTATTAATCAGATTTTAAAATCTGATCCTCTCTTCCATTCTTCTGGCTTTATGTGGCAAAATTTAGCTGTCAACAACAATTTCTTCTTTGCTGAGTTTCTTCATTTCTGCAACCATCAATCCTCATTCCATTTCTTTGTCAGTAAAACTCAAATCAAAATTAACCAAACACAATACCTGCACGATCCAAGTGAATTTCCATTCCCCAACATTGCTGTGGATTCTTTCTGTCTCTGCAATCTCTGCTTAATTCTGCTTTCCCTGCCTCCAAGAACTTAATTGTTCTTCTCCATTCTCCCAGCTGTACTCTGGTTGCTCGACTGTCAGATTAGAATCTGATCTCCCTTACCTGCATACACATCTCTCCACACATGATTTGATATAAAGTCAAATTCAGTCTTCAATGCTTTTCAAAAACCTTCATACAGAGCCAAGCTCTGATACCAAAAATGACGCAGGGCTAGAGCCAGCCTGCAATACCCAGGATCTCCATAAATTTGTTCATGACAAATTACATCTCAGTAAATGCCCAACTTAAACAAAAACCTCATTCACTAGTATGTTCATTCTTTGAATCCTTCATAGCAACCAAATAATAATGTGAGTTCAAATCCCTCTACACATAAATTCATCTTGAAGTCTTAAGTGAAGACTTTAATTAGAACTCCATTGATTTAACCTCTTGACCAAAGCTTATCACCTCTTAACTCAATATTTAGGTGCGCCCTTAAAACTTCCCAGTTTGAATATAATTATCAATTAACACATAGTCATGGCAATTTCAACAATTTTAATGTCAATAACACATACATGACTTACCCATGCAATCAGCTCTCCTTTCTATCAATCTTCTATTTGCCATTCAACCTGCGCTCCTATAGTTCAATTCTATTTCATTTCAAAAGTGTCCTGGAATACCAACATTCTTTACTCACCATGCATCTCAGCATCTGCACCTCAGTAATGATTATGGAATTGCTATTTCTCCACACAGTTATTAAAACCGGTTCTAATTGCATTCCAATGAATAAACAGAGTTATAGAAATACATTCCTGCGCTCTCTTACCTCCGATTTACAAATAGAGATTGTCAATTTAAATTCTTGTAAGCGTTCCATTTAAATCGCCCTTGGATTGGTCTTCATACTTTTCAATTCTGTAACACCTTTCAACACTGCTAATCGTTTTCCAACGCTGCTTCATAGTCATCGCTCTGTCATTTCTTTCCTGACAATCTTCCTCTCCACACTAAAGATCGATTCATTTCAATAATTCCAATAAACTGTGTAAATTCCTGCACGCAAACTCAAATCAAAATCTGAACAGATTTCAACAAAAAGACCTCTACGCCCTTCTGAAAAACTTCATCACATGCATTGTTCAGAACCTGCATTCAACAATTCTTGACAGACCAAACTACTTGTGCGTTGCTGAACACGTAGGTTCGATTTCACTTTGAGAATACAATTCTTCATCGTGGTGTGTATTACAATCTACCGTTTAACTAACACATTAAGCAATTGGTGAAATCGATTTAAATCGATATGAAATACTTATTTGAATTTAACCTTGATTCATCTCGACCTCTACTCCGCCTTTTAATCACACGTATTTGCCATTTAATTCTGTACAAACCACCACGCTGCCAGTCCATATTCTATGATATCGATTCTAACAATGTCACAATGTCATTCTAACAAATATGTAAATTAATGCTTCAGCAAACCAAATTTCTCACGAATCAAGACTGTGTATCTCTTTAATTCTATTCAGAACGCACTCAGCCAATAGTACTTTCTGCAATCGACCTTACCTATGGCTTCAACGCACTTAATAATAACAATTTCTGCTATCGATCATACTCTGAATTACATAAGCCTTACAGAATAGCAATTCATACCAAGCTGCAGACTTAAAATATGTTAAAATAATCCCTTACGCAGAGATTTAACATCTTTTATGTTCTTTGATGATGCATAACGGGTTTCACCGTTTGCTGGCGCTCTTCTCTTTCTTCCACACAACCGTTCATAAACTCATGCATCAATAACAATTGTTATATAAATATCAATTCTTTTAGCTTGGACATATAAATCGATATCCCAATTTCTCTTTATTGCAGGCTTCCTTTGATCGGTTTTTTTAACAATCGATACCTCAACCATTTAACCAGAAATATATATAATTGCACAACCAATCAATGTATATAAACTGAAACAAAACAATGACTTACAAATTTTTTTCTGGCCAGATATTTCAATTCTGTGGCCCTTTACAATTGCTGAAGGCTTACAGTCTTACTGTTCAAGCCTACTCTCAATCTCACACTCTCTCCCAATTTCAATGTCCTTTTCTCTCAAAACCCCTTCCTATTTATACAATTTTTAAAAATCATTTAATTAAATGCTCAATCCCTTCAATTCCTCAACAAACCCCTAAATCTCTCAACATCCCTAAAGGATAGATCTTTATCCCTAAAATCCTTCAACTAATTAAATTCCCTCATATCCTTTTATTAATAAAAATATATTTACAAAAATCCTCACCTTCTCCTATTTTATTCAAATTAATTAATAAAATATTAAAAATCATCACACCCCCTTTTAACATATTTACAAAATAAAAAAAACGCCCTTGATGCTCCTGCATCACCTAATGATTAAGTCCATAACCTTTTGGAACTATACCAGTTCCAGGAGAAGGATATCTAGGATACCCTGGAATAGCCTGTGCATTTGGAATTGAAATGCCCCCTGGGTAACCAGGATCAACCGGACCATACTGGGGTTGAGTAGGTATATGATACATGCTGAGGTGCGGTTGATCTTTGAGTATACTAGGCCACTGTGCCATGGGTCCATATTTATATTTCCCTTGATACGATTTGATAGATAAGCGGGGTTGGCTTGTGATAGCATTGCTTGTGATTATCAAGCATCTTGAACAATAGTTTGAATTGTAGTTCCGGAGCTACGGAGCGAAACTTAAGGAATCGAACCCGATATTTGAGGGCGGTAACAAGAGCTAGACACTCCGGGAATAGGCATGGTAGCTTGAAACCGGAAGTTGGGCCCGACATTTGTGGCGGAGTTCTAGGTGTACTCAGACCAGGCTACTAAAAGGGACTAGATGCCGGTATTTGAATTCTAGGGTGGACCAGTTGTTGGGTTTGATTATAACCAATTAGTTGTCCAGGTTGATAATAAGGTACTTGCGCATTTGGTTGCAAATTCTATTGAACTTGGGATGGATCCCATACCATATTTACTCTGGGATATGAGGGTCCCATTGAAGGTTATACATAAGAAGGACCATAACTAGGTTGAACATATGGCTAATAATCAGCTAGATAATTTCAACTACCTTGTAATAATTTATGTTCTAAGTAGAACTATTGTCCTAAAGGAGGTTGTGGACCCTGGATTGGGTACTGACCTTGGGGTTGATATTTACCTTGAGATATTTATTGACCTTGAGGCATACAGTTTCCTTGGGGTTGATATTGACCCTGAGGTATGTCTGACCTTGAGGTTGCCCCTAGGCGGTAAATTACTAGCTTGAGGTTGCCCCCTGTTGGACGGATAAGTCATTCTTGCGGACAAGACGGACCTCCCAAGTGTCCTATGGACAGCTAGCAACAAACAAACAAACAAAACTATCTTTCTCTAGATATATTGTGATTCATAATTAAATGCCATAAAGGTTTTACCAATATTACCTTTGATCGAACGCTTGTTTGTAGTAGTAGTCCTTCAGTCGCCCGAAAGAGTTATCTTTGTAGATCTGCAATCACAAACAAACAAACATCAAATAGCACCTGCATAACATATATTCATAAATCATATCCATTATGGTGATCAAGGAATCCATAAAATAAACAATCAATTGACAGCTTATTGAGAAAAACAGATTTATTTGTATTAACTTAAATAAGAAGAGCCTTACAACCGTGTCCACCTTGATGTTGTATAGGTCTTCCTGGGGTCCAGAGCAGGTGTTTCCTTTACTCAGATCAGCCTTGCACTCTTCCAGCTGAGATACATACAGGTATGTAATGCTTCCCACATAAAATCTCAGCTAAAAGGGTCTAAGTTTCAACAGCACTTCGCCTCCAACAATACCAAAACTTTAACTCATCAATTGGTAACCCCTTGAGGCTGCCCTATGCCTCTTTTTGTAGTGGAGAAGAGGAGGTTATAGCTCCATACAAGAAGGGATAGAATCCTCCTTCAAAGGGATTAGTTCCTTACATCAAGGGGTTAGCTCCTTATTGGATGGGATGCATGAACATGAAAGGAGCGTACTTTCCACCACAGGAATGTTTCTAGAAGCTTCTAAAAATGACTTTAACTAAGCTTCTAGATTTTACTTGCGCCTTTTATAATATTTTACAGGGTCCACACTTTTAACAAGAAGAAAGTGCGCTTGGCTACGCAGGATTTATAGCCAAAAAGTGCTGGACTGCAGGAAAAACTAGGAGAAAGTGCGGTACCAGAGTTTTAAGGATTTTATGAGCTTTTCTCTTAGTTTCAAGGCTTGATTTTGGGAACTTTGATATTGTAGACTTTCAAGGGAGTACTAAAATGTTATGGTGACAAATTTTTAGTGTAAAAAATTTCCCCCTAAAGTGCGAATTCTGAGAATATTCGAAGAGTGATGTGCTTTATCATTTCAAGGATTAGCATGTGGACACCCCAGTCGGAAACCTGTAAAAACATTCAATGCAACACACACACACACACACACACACACACACACACACACACACACACACACACACACACACACATATATATATATATATATATATATATATATATCATCGCTGAGGTAGGTATTCCAATAATCAGATCAAAAACTAACTAAACTTGTTATGATACAGAAATGATTTTAATATCACATCAATCATGTAGACACAGCATGGATGCAGCCATCTGTAATGAATCGTCTACTGCATAATGAATAATAAAACTCATCGCAGCCTAGATGGTGGAAACTAGATCCAGGGTCTTGATTTCTGCTTCCCGAACTAGTACGATTCTATCCATGCGATTAAATGTGTTGAAGTTGAACATGGTAGAAACCACTTGATTACCAGTCAATGATGTGAACTGTTAACAAGTGTGAGAGAAACCACCAATAATGAAAATGGCTCTCAAAGTACTCAATACAATCCATGAGATGTGAATAAGTGATTTGAAGTCGAACATTTCACGAAATTGTTCGATCGAAGGTCAATGATGTAACTTGTCGTCGAAGGCGAGAAACCTGCCATTAAGGCATGCAGATTCCAAGGTACCGACATATTCTAGATCAACTTCCTAGATGATGAGCTATCGTCGATAGGAAGTGATCCATCATAAGCAAGCTCACGACACGAAACCATAGATCAAGTTTTGAAGAAATTTTCTGCAAGGACTGACTCAGGGATGGTCAATGCGAATGGAGACAAATGTTTGCAGATGAATGGTTTGTTTGACTGTACTCTTGAACACATAACGACATTGCAGATGGTTTGGTGACAATTTCCCTAAGCTAATACCCAGAAACTGGCTGAAGACCTTCAATATGGTTTGATTAACTGATAGGCAAAGGATTTCCCAACCCAGGTAGAAGTGTAACAAAAAGTGTCGTGTTCAAGAGTGGTGTAATGCTTTTACAAATCAAAGTGTAACAAATGAATCTGTTTTCTCTCTTTTCCCACACCACTTCTGGCAAGTACCTCTTTATTTTTTGGCAAGCTTGAGGGGGATAAAATTTGCTTGTTTATAAGCTCATCCTTTGGATGAGTCCAACTTAGTTTAAAATCGAACCCTAAGAAGGAGTGGTCCGTTCCTGTTTGTAATCGACAAGTCCTTTACTGTTAAATTTTAACGAGTCCAGTATAGGAGAAACTCGGTGTTTTTCATTTTTAGGGAGTCAGAAGAAAAAACTTAAGAAAACTCCATGGGTGTTCTTTTTCGTAAATTTAGTCCCTCAGGCCCGAAAAAGGATAAAATAATGCAAGAGAGAACTCTATTGACCATGATTAGTCAATGTATACCTTTTTCGTAAATAGTCCATTTCAGTCCGGAAAAGGGGTAAACTTATACTGAAGGGACGACTGTTCATTTACTTTAATGAGTTCAAATAGTCAAGTACTCGACGATCTTTTGATTTTTAAAGAGTCTGAAAGGGGCTTAAAAGAGGACTCCATGGTTTCACTTTTTCGTAAAATTTAAAGAGCCCGAAAAAGTGATAAAAGTTTACTCTTCGTCAAAAATTACCATTTTTCCTGAAAAATCTGTAATTCTGCACAAAAACTTGAAAAATTAAACATACCTATTTTAATAATAAAATTATTTTGAAAAAATTATTTTTAAAGTGAAAAATAAACAAATTCAAAATTCATCTATTCGAAAAAACTTATAAAAAGGAGTTTTTCAAGTTCATTTTTACCATTTGAATTTGGAGTGAAGTTTTTAGAGCTCTAGGAAAAAAACGCTTCGGAGTAGATTCTGGGCAAACCGACCATCGAATTCGAAAACCGTCTGTTTCAGGTAATCCACAACCTCCTTATCTTGCATTTCATCCGTTCAATTTTTTAATTTTGGGTCAGAATTTCATTTTTGGGAGGAAAATATGCCGAAAAATTCACCCTCGGGGGTCCGCACCTAATGCATTAGGTAGCTGCGGACCCCGACATTTTTCTACAAAGAAAAATGGCGAGGCCCCGTACTTTTAACACAAGGCCCGTGCATATCTACGCACTGTCCCTGAGCATAAAGTGCGGAGGCGCTGTGGAAAATTAAAAAACATATTTTCTTCCTAAATTACCCAAATTTTTTGCTTAAAAATGATTCTAATCCTTCATTTTACTTGTTGTAGGAAATCTACAATGCTTGTTTGGCAAGAATGGGAGCATGAAGAGGTAGATGAAGCAGCGATAAAACATCAAACTACTTTGCAAGCTTTAAGAGCATGCGGGCTTTATAAATTTTGGGCTATCAGTGGCATGAGAGCTCAAGTGGATCTTCTTACTTGGCTGGTAAGTAAATGGGATGTCCAGGACCAGTGTTTTGTGATCGGAGGTCACCAGCTCAAGATTGAGCTGGAAGACATCTATTTTTTTACTGGTTTGTCTAGGAGAGGTGAACCATTATCTCTATTTGGGGCTAGTCCAGGTGGCCAGTCTGTCGCCAGCCTACAATTAGATTTCTGCAACGATGAGGTCAATCCCCGGGACAAACGGATTGACATAAAAAATATCATCTGTCCAGAGTTGAAAGTGATTTCTTTTACCGTAGTCAAGATTTGCGGAAGTGCAGCTTTGCATGTAGCCATTGGTTCTCAGATGCGCATAGCAGTAGATTGCTTTCGAGGCACCATATACAACTGGTGCGAGGTAGTGTTGGCAAATGTGAAAGGCCAAATTACCAGAGAAAAGAATGGGAAGCTAAAAAACTTTGGATATGGGTCCATTGTAGTCACCTTTGCTCTAGACAGGATCCCCAAGTTAGCACCGCAGCATATTCCTGTCGATTCTGGTCGACCTCGAGAGCCTAGGATGGTTCGTTGGGTTGCTTTTATGGCCCGCCACAGTGAGGGTGGGAAGATTGTGAGATTTCCCTCTACATATTTTCGTTGGCTGGAACACCAACTTTTTGTTATAGAGGATTTTCCTTATGCTGGCATGGACTTTCATGGTGACCAGGAGATACCCCTTCCTCCAGGAGCTCAGTGGGACGAGTCAGGTAAAAAATCTTTTTTGACATGTTCTAATTTCTAATTTTTATTTTGCTTTGTAATCGTCCAAAACTGATAACAAAAATTTTCAAATGCAAATGTGGGTCTAACTCGACCAACCATTCTCCGCCCCTTTGACTGAAGGTAAAGGGATGCAACAGCACCACCACCACCCCCACAGGATCAGATGACAGAGATCCTAACTGAATTAGAGCACCATCTGGAGTGGCACACTATAGATATTCCTGAGAATACTATAGATGATATCCCACTCCATCTACAGAGATATGTCATAGGTGTTCCTGGTCCATTCAGGAGGTTTTTTACTAGGGTGGCACGAGAGGTGGTGTATTATCATGATCATCACCACAGATAGTGGATGATCGACTTGTAGACACATTTTTGTATCACTTTTTTCCGATCATAAGGCGTTTTGAGCCTATGATCAAAGACGATGTATTGTTTTTTGAACACTACATTTATACTATGATATATTAGTATTTCCACTTTACCTGTTCAATCATGTTATGGAATGTTGATTTGTTACTTTGTTATCCCAAATGTATGTTTATAACATTAGAAGCAATTGCATTTGCCAATGTATTTAAATTTCTTGAAATGTGTTGATATTCAATAGAATCAAACTCTCGTTCCAAGAGATGAACCCTTAAAAATAATCTTAATAATACTGGATTTCTAATGGCATATACTCGATTTAACTGCAATACAAAGAGTTTAGAATCTAACTTAATGATCAAACTCCAAATTCCAAATGAAATGGATTCTGATAATAATTTAATAACTGCACTATATTCGGCAATATTGTTCGTCGTTTGACCAAGACTTACCCCATGCATCGATACTAACTCGTCAGTGGGTGAGTAATTAACCCAACTGCGGAAGAGATGTTCCGTGTACTACGACAAGAGCCATCATCAAAACAACTATACGTTTGAAAGGACGTCGACATCTCCGATATCAAAAATATCCAGATAAGCGGGAATAATAGTAAGAGCACACTTACGTTAGGCACACGTTTCTAATCTATAGCACACCAGCTAAAAAGTAACTAATATACAGAGAAGACACGAAGTCAAGCGTAATATCTCTTCAGATAAAGTCCATTTCTGGGTTTACCAAAGAGACCCCGTCAAAATCAATCAATTCATAGGCCCCTTTTTCAAGTTGTCGCTTGACAATGTAAGCACCATGCCACATGGGTTCAAATTTCCCAGCCCCTAGTTTATCGTTGGCTTGATCATAAATCAAAACTAGGTCTCCTTCTGAAAAATTACGAGGGGTAACACTTCTATCATACTGAGCTTTCTTCTTTTCGCGTGAGCCTCGGTAGCTAATGCAGCAGTGCGCCGATTCTCATCTAATTGAGCCAAGTATAAAAAATGTTTCTCCTCTTAAAAATTGTTTGGTAATAACTCTATGGCTAGTTGGAGTGACGGTATCTCACATTCAATGGGTAATATCGCTTATAAACCGTAGACTAGTTGAAAAGGGGTAAAACCTGTCGATGTTTTTTTTGAGGTTCGATACACCCAAAGTGCTGAAAAGAGCATGGTATGCCAATTCGACTTATGAATTCCAATGATTCGTTTGATCATGGTGACTAAAACTTTATTAATTTCTTCAACTAAACCATTGGCATGTGGATAATATGGTGTAGAACTGTCATGGCGCAGGCCAAGTTGGTCTATTAACTCGGTCATCATGATATTTCGAAAATGGCTTCCGTGATCAGTAATTATTGCTTGGGGTACACCGAAACGAGAAATCACATGATTGAATATGAAAGTATCTGCAGTTTTTCCATCTGCCGCAAATGTAGGCATCGCCTTGGCCCATTTGGTAAAATATTCTACTGCTACAATAATGTACCCATGCCCCCCGGCCGAGTGAGGGTTACATGTAATGAAATCGATGCCCCATTTTGCAAAAGGACCAACGACAATTATGGGGTGAAGAGGATCAGGTGGTGCACACATTTTTCGATCGAAGATTTGACAATTATGACATTTTCGGACCACGTAAATACAATATTTAAACATAGACGGCCAAAAATACCCTACGCGCAATATCTTTTGGGCTGTGGCGTACCCAGACATATGACCGCCACATGATCCGAAGTGACAGTCATTTAAAACCTTTTCGGCTTCATCGTGAGTTAGACAACATCGAAAAATTGAGTCTGCACCACGACGGTAAAGTGTGTCGCCAACAATGTGATATTGTTGAGACTGGAAACGAATTTTTCATCGTTGTGACCGTGAAATCTCAAGCTGAAAATATTGGGTTTGAAGATATACAATAATATCTCCATACCATGGATCAATGGTACTAATAAGAAAAAAAGATTCATCTGCGATTGGTTGTTCCACCACAGTTTCTGTATCAGTACGTGGGAAATCACACATAAGTTCAACAAATATCAATGATTTCTTGGATTTGGACTTTTCAAACTATAAATCAAACTCCTGCAGGATAACAATCCATTTGGAGTACTTTCCCCCTAGCAATTGTTTGGTCAATATGTACATCATAGGCTTGCAATCAGAGATCACTGTCGTTTTTCATAAAAGTATGTAGTGACGAAAACGTTGGACAGTTTGAATAACTGCCAAGGCCAGATTCTCCACATGTGAGTATTTGATCTCAGTCAGATGCAAATTTCGACTAAGATAGTAAATCACATGCTCACTATGGAATTCATCTTCCTGAACTAAAACCATCCCCATGCATGGAATCGGAAGCGGCGAGGTACAAAAAGTAATCTTGGTTGTAGTTGGGAGGATGCAGTAACAATGCATGGGTCAATGCGTTTTTCAAAGCATCAAAAGATCGATCAGCGACCTCGTCCAAAAAGAATGGAATGTTCTATTTCAACAACCTAGTGAAACCTTTCGTTAACTCGGTGTAGTTAGGAATGAATCGACGTAAAAAAATTTCTTTCCCTTGCAAACTTTGGAGTTGGCGAAGAGTAGAAGGAGGAGGTAAATTGATGATTGCCTCAACCTTTGATGGGTCGACACGAATGCCTGCCTTTGAGACAATAAATCCCAATAATCGTCCGGATTCTACACAGAAAACACATTTGTGAGGATTCAAACGAATCTTGTAGTGCCTACATCGTATAAAAATGGCTCGTAAATGAGTAATATGATCTGCTCTGTGTGAAGAATGAGCAGGAAAATCATCGAGGTAGGGTTGCACAATATGCTTAATGTCGTGAAATGCATAAGACGTGGCCCTTTGAAAAGTGGCGCCAGTGTTCTTAAGGAAAAAAGGTAATTTTCGATAAGTAAAATTTCCCCATGGATAAATGAAAGCTATTTTAGGTTGATCTGCAGGGAGTATGTTTATTTGATTGTAGCCAGAAAATCCATCCATGAATGAGAACATTTCACTTTCAGCACAATTGTTGATAATTTGATTGATATAAGGGGTTGGATAATTGTCTTTAGGACAAGCTCGACTTATATCCCTATAGTCGATACATACTCTTATTGTTCCTTGTTTTTTATTGACCGGAACAATATTAGATACCCAGTCCATTAACGAGATTGGATAAATAAAACTTGCACGAAGTAATTTTTCAACTTCTGCTTTGATAGCGGCAGCTTTTCTCGGATGAATCTGACGTAATTTCTGTCTGACTGGTTTAGCATCTGGGTATGTCTTAATTTCATGTACAACGATTGATGGATCGATTCTTGGCATTTCTTCATATGACCAGGAAAAGATGTCACGGAATTCCTGAAACAGGACCTTATATACTTGAATTTATTTAGGTGTACAAGAAGCTCCTATGTGAATGTTTTCAACAATTCCAGGTTTTACTGAAATGTCAAGAGGAACAGTCATAGAAATATTTTCTAAATTCAATTCAGAATCAGCATGTGAGATAGGATTCTGAGGTTCTTTGACGTAATTAGTGGTAAAAATAGAGGAAAAATCATTCACAAAATGATCGAGGTCAGGTAAAAATGAAGACCTATGGTGTAGATCTTCCGATGGTAATTCATCTACCGACAAGAATTCACGAATATGCTCATCAGTATGGAAAACATGTTGAGCAGGATCCGGAATTTGTGTCGAAGCTAAACTCGATATTGAAAACGACTCCTGATTGATCACATTCACTGGATCAGATTCGGTTGAAGGGGTATCAGAAAATGACTGTACTTGATGATATGCTAGTTCAAAAGGACTCAAAGGCATCGGGCCCTCGAAAGAATCCAATTCTGATTCTGAAGGTACTATCCAAGGATCATCAAAGGAAATAGTACTTGATGTAATTATATTGATATTAGCAATAGGAGTTTGTATGTTAGGAGGAGGCAGGGAAAAAGTTCCCAGTAAAGCTGAATCTTTAATCAAACCTACTCCAACATCCTTATAAGGGATAGTCGATTTTCCGATATGTTGGATACTATCAGTAGAAGCTGGGTCGGATGAATAATATGAGAGCTGATCTATCTTAACGATATTTCCTTTATGAGGAAACATGATGAGACGAAAGATCGATGATACAACAACAGTCATATCGTAAGACCAACTGAGACCCAGGAGAAGGTTATAATCCAGAGGGGCATCAACCACTTCCACATCTAGATTAACCACTTTGCCTTCGACCTCTATTGGTAGATCTTGTAAAATACCATATGGCTGAAAACCTCTTCCATCAAACGCTTTGAGAATAGTTGGTGATTGGTTGATTGTTGGATAACCAAGTGATTTCCAACACATTTTATCGACATTATACAGGTATAAGCCCCTTCATCAACAACAGTATGAAAGATACATTTTTTCTTGACTATTACTGGAATTTGAAAAGCCATTTGATGAGGTAGGCGCGGTGTAAAATTTTCTAAATCGAAGATCATGAGGTTCGAATCCTGGATATCTACAGCTCCTAAGGCTAACAAAAGTAATTTTCTTTGGGATGGGCATGATTGCAATAATTCCAAAGCTGACATTGCTGAAGGGGAAATTGCCAAGCCTTCAACAATACTGTAATTCTGAGTAGCTCTCGCATGTGGATTAAAAGCTGATTTACGAAGTACACATTTTGCAGGCAGTTTAATCACTAAGTCAGGATTTTGTTTCTCGATCTGTAATGGATCAGAAACTGAGGGAGATGTAGTTGATGCAGAATTGGATGTTTCTGCTTCTTTACCAGAATTTTTACTACCGTAATCTTGCGATCGCGTCGCAACCATGAAAATATCCTCAATAGGATTGGAGGAAGATCCAACCATGTTACTATCTTGAGTGGGAAAGGGATCCTTCAAGACAGAAGGTATAGGTGAACCCTTAACAAATTTTGATACCTAGGCTCTATGCGGGCACTCTTTCATAAAATGATCCTGGTCACAGATGAGACAAGGATATCGAGGTTTGTGTTTTTCATCATTTGGTTCAGTTGTATCAGTTTTCTCTTTTGAAGATTTCTTCTTTTTATTCTTACCTTTCTTCTTACTACTGGTTTTAGATTTGGCCGTAGATGTCTCTACAACATGGATATCAGTAGAAGATTCTAGGGAAGAATCTCCTTTGGGTGAATCGGGTAAAGTGATGATAGGAGAAGTAGTCTTGGAAGACTTCTTCTTACTCTTACCAGTATTAATAGAACCAATTACACCATCAGCCGCATGAGAGCCAGAAGGAGTTGCAGTTAACTAACCAGGTTTTGGTAAATCGGGGATTTTATCGTACAAAGTACCTGACTGAGTATAGACAAGGTCAAGGTACTGAGCCTGAGCAATAACTTTCTCTTCTGTAACAACGCCTCCTTTGGCCACATCTTCAGTAATTTTGGGCAATAACAATTTAATAAACCATTCAGCCAAAATTTGATCAGGAATAAAGACTTTCACTAAACGCCTTCTAAGTCTCCATTCATGAATGTGATCAGATATGTACGTAGACGTAGACTGCTTTAATGAAGTCAATAATTCTGTGCCATTATCGTATCTGACAGGCAACAGGAAACTGAAAATGGGTTAAGAAAGCTGTAGCTAACGCGTTAAAATTATTAAAAGAGCCGCGTGGTAACTCAATGTACCATTTGGTAGCTGGACCAATTAGAATTCTCTGAAAAAGACATAATCGAATAGAATCATCGACTAGCGAATTGGATGTGCAACAGAGGTGATAAGTCATAACGTGATTAGACGGGTCCTCTCCTGACTTACCTTCGAATTTCGGAATATCACTGGGCAACTTGTTAGGCATCGATGACCAATATGGAAGATAAAAAATGGGATCGTTCATAAGGCGCAACAGATCCGGTAAATCTAAAGTTGCTATGAATGGTAACTGATGGCTAGGGTCTTGATAACCTTGAGTGATCAAACCAGTGCCTAGAGGAGGATAGCTAGGATATCCTGGAATCGGGTGTGCATTTTGGATCGTGTAACCTCCTGGATAACCAGGATTAACCAGACCATACTGGGGTTGTTGAGATATTTGATAAGTATGCCCAGGGTATGGCTGATACTGATACGCTGGATTTTGTGTAGCTTGACCAATTTGATATTGTCTTTGGTACAGTTGATTAGTAAACTGAGGTTGACTCAAGACAATTGTACTTGTACCAGCTTGTCTCGTAGGCATCTGGGTCGTAGTCTGACTTGTAGGTCCCGACTGTGGTACAGAGGCTTGAGGAATTTGCACTGATGCAGGAATAGAAGAAACCAGAGCTACAGATACTCCAGAAATAGGTGTTGTAGGTTGAAAAAAGGTTGCAGTAGTTGCAGCAGTTTGAGGCGGAGTCTGAGGTGTACTAGGCCTAGGCTGCTGAACAGAACCAAGTGCATGGATTTGAACAATAGGCTGAACAGGTTGTTGGGTTGGACCAGAAACTAAAGGTTGTCCAAGTTGAGTAGGTAACTGCACATTAGGTTGCATAGTCTATTTAACTTGCAATGGATTCCACACCATTTTCATTGGGTATGGACCCGTAGAAGGTTGTACATATGAAGGACCATAGCTTGGTTGAACGTAGGGTTGATAATTAAGTGGTAAATTTCTAGTTCCTTGTAAAAATGATTGACCGGAAGGCGGTTGGAAACCTTGAGTTGGGTACTGACCTTGTGGTTGATAACCCTGAGGCACATACTGAATCTGGGGTTGATAAGGACCCTGAGGAATATACTGAGTCTGGGGTTGACTTTGGGGTATGTACTGTCCTTGAGGTTGATAACCTTGAGGTATGTATTGTCCTTGAGGTTATTCTCCAGGTAAATAATACTGTCCTACAGTTTTCCTGGTATAAAATTACCCTGAGGTTGCCCCCTAGGCGATAACTGGCTATCTTGAGGTTGCCCCCCAGGTGGTAACTGACTACCTTGAGGTTGCCTCCCAGGCAGTAACTGACTACCTTGAGTTTGAGGATTTGGAATATTACCAGACATCATAAAAATTTGCTCTGCGTTTGACGTTTCAATTTTAATTCCATTTGTACCAGTTGATAACACTTGTTCAGTTGGTCGAGGAGTTTCTCCTAAGAAAGTACCAGAAAGTGACTGGTACCCCAAAGGAATAGAAGGACCACCATATAAAAATGTTTCCGGTGATTGGGAAAACATAGATGGCTCACTTAACATGATTGATGAAGGATAATAACCCCTTGGTGTAGGATGAAAAGGAATTTGGGGTGGTGAAAAACTATGACCCGGTATCTCTAAAAAAAATTTCAATGACAAATACCAGGTGTCACTTCTAAAAGGACTATAGAATATAGATTCACGCTCCCTAAGATTCAAAGTCTATTTGGTTTCGAGAAGAGTTACTTCTTCGTTTGGACCGACAAGTTCTTCAATGGAAATGAGGTCAAAGGAAGATTTTCAGTAATAATATGTCTTACCCTAGGTGAACCAGGATCACTAGAAGTTGGAGTAACAAATCCTGAAGATGGTTCCAAAATAGCAAGTTCAGTGTCAGGTTCAGAAATTTCAGGTTCTTCAGCGAATTCACTGGAAGGAGAAATACTACCAGTAAGCTCGAAAACTAAAATCGACTCTTGAATATGCTCTGTTGTTTGTAATTGATAATCAGGATGAACAATTATAGATGACTCTCCTGATTTTGTTGATATAATTCTACTGTTGGCTCGCAGCCCTTCAAGTTGGCTTGTTGTATATTCAGGGGGCTTCCCTTGAAGTCTGCGTGATTGTCTCGGTAATTCAGCCACGATTAAAACTTATTAATCACACGCAATCAAATGAAAATGTTGTGCAACCAGCTCCAAAAATAGAAGAAAAGAGATATCAACACCTTAGAAAT
Organism: Pinus albicaulis; assembly: GCA_034641835.2. Lineage (NCBI taxonomy): Eukaryota > Viridiplantae > Streptophyta > Pinopsida > Pinales > Pinaceae > Pinus > Pinus albicaulis. Next base: position 65,038,152 of record CM076581.1, on the reverse strand, counting down.
GAGCCACTTCGAGGGGGCAACCTCCAATACATTACATAAATGAACAATTCTTGGATGATACAATTTACAAAACCTCCTTTCTATATATAGGAGTCCATGTGGCCATAATGTAATCCTAGTGGGCCACAATGTAATCCTACCCGACCTAACAATAATAATTTAAGGGCACAATAATAACAAAATGGGGGTTACAGGGGTACAATAATAACAATAAGGGGGGCTACACTAACATAATAAGGGGCTACACTATTAATATAGGGACTTAACATGCCCCTCTCCTTCAAACAAGTGTTGTCCTCAACGCTTGATTATTTCTTGATGCTTCTGTATAAAATTCTCATCCTACCATGTGAAATATTTTACAGGAAAGTTCTTCCACTTGCTGAGATACTCTAAAATTGATCGTACTTGTCGAGTTCTTGTTTCCATGACTGCTTCATAACTTCTTTCGATGTGATGTTGATCTTCTTGTTGTTTCATTAGATTCTGCACCAAAGTTGGGTTATACTTTGAGAGTTGGATAACTTGTTGTTGATGCTCGATGTGATCTTCCACTAATTTATCATCCATATTTGCTATTATTTGATCCTTCAAACCATCCAACTTAGCCTCCATTTCTGCTTTTAAAACATCTATTTCATCTTCAATTGCTCTTCGTAATATTGAAACTTGTTGCACTTGGTACCGTAATTTTGATATCTCATACTGTAACTCTTCCTCTTCATGCGTCATAGTATAGCTTTTTGAGGGATTAATGGGTATGGAATTATTTTTTGGAGGCATTATAGAACCCAATACTGATAAAAATTCTAAAATATGCACTTGGAATCACTTCAATTGTTTTTTCAAACAAACGTTATGCAATTTTAAAAACCAGATACACACCTTTCTATTGCTTTTGAGGAGCTAGATATTGAAATTAAATTATCTCTATAATTTTAGATCCTCAATATCTTAAATTCAGCCTTATAGTAGGCCTCTGAAGCTTCTTTAAAATTCCACAGGTCTGATCTGATTTGGATTCTTCAAGACAAATTTATGTCTAATCTTCCACAATGACCTAATTATGGATTGGTTCAGTACAGTGAACTTGTACGACTTGCCACGTGTTATTGTTTCATCCTTTGTCTCTGAAATTGATAGCCAAGAAACTACAGTCCATGTGATTGCGACCAATTTTTACGGCACTCCAATCCAATGCCCATAGAGAGAGTTATTGAACTTTTCCCACGATCACCTCTTTGCGATGAAATTCATGAGCTTTAAAAAGCACTACCTTCCAAATCTCATATCTCCAAAAATATTGTGAACCAAGCTCTGAAATTTTTTGATGAATTTCCTCAGGATTTCAGCTTCGCACCATACGAATTTCAGATTATGAACCTTCATAGAAAAAACGTTATAGTGCAAATTCCACGATGACCTATTTAGGAGCTTGAAAAAAGACCTAACTTCCATAGATGATGTCTCCGAAAATATTGCAAACCAAACTCTAAAATTTTTATACGATCTTCCTCAGGATTTCGGCTTCGCACCCTAAAAATTTCAACTTCTTAAACTTCGTAGAAAAAAATTTATAGCGAAAATTCCACGATGACCTGTTTGGAGCAGCAAAACCCTAGAATCCAAAGCTCTGATACCAAATGTTGGATAACCAGGTCCAAAAATATAATAAAAGAGATATCAACACCTTAGAAATGAGCCACTTCAAGGGGGCAACCTCCAATACATTACATAAATGAACAAAACCTCCTTCTATATAGGAGTCCAGGGGACCACAATATAATCCTAGTGGGGCCACAATGTAATCCAAGCCGACCTAACAATAATAATGTAAGGGCACAATAATAACAATATGGGGGTTACAGGGGCACAATAATAACAATAAGGGGGGCTACACTAACATAATAATGGGCTACATTATTAATATAGGGACTTAATAGAAAATTTCAATGAAAACTCCTAGAGTCACTAAGGAAACAAACAAATGAATCACACGCTTAAAAATATAGGAGATCAAACCACACACAAACAGTAACTTCCCACACTAAAAACACTAGTTGGTGATGAAATCCAACATCGTAGTATTTAATGCAGAAAGGGTGGTTGGAACAGTTACCCTGACAACCTGCTTAGTGAAACAGACCGGTGCAAGTTTCTCCACTTAAAACATCTTGAGTGAAGATAACCCTCCAGAGAGTCCAAGTGAGTCTAGTCGACGTCTGCTCCAGGTACAGTGGAATCTTTCCACCACCGTCACCTTAGGAAAAAACCGTAAGATTATGGTCACTATGATTACCAACAGGAACTAATATACCTGGGGGAACAGTCTACGATCCGACATATGTGCAAGGGTAGAGTAACAAAGCTCAATCCCCTTGAATACTCCTTGACATAATCCAAGGTATACCGACAAGCGACCCCAGGCTCCTCGAAAATGGTCTATCCAAGTTTACCGTTGTTAATATGCGCAAATCTTCTATCATTCCCAATGAGATAGAATTGATTATCCCACTGGTTCAGATATGACCTCATGCTTGACTCCTTTAAGAGGAGCTTCCCAGAGCATACAAGCAACTGTTGGATTTTTTCCTACCGCAAGATTAACTACTTGTTTGTTTTAATTGTCTTAGAGAGTTAATTACTCCCTAATCCAAGACACTAGCCTAAGCTATATTGGTGAAAAGAGCCCTAGAAATATAAAAGTTACTAAGTTAATTTTAATTTAAGCGTTGATTTTATAAGGTTGTTTCTTAAGACAATAGGTGTGAAAGTGAAACTGATGACATGAAGTTACCAGACTCAAATCATACTAAAAAATGAATCTATAATGAGAAACAATCCGTTTTCTTTCAATGAATTCTAGCTAAAGGAAGAGTTGAGAAATGCAATATTTTAAAAAAAAAATATTTCCTTCAACAAGAATTAATGAAAAGAAATATAATTTTAATGAGAACTCAAAATTATCTATGCTCAATAAAAATCCATTTTTGTTCAAGATCGAAACTGCAAACTAAGTTTTTCTTCAAAAGACACTACAATTTCTAGAAAAGCATTCAAAGCTAAAAACACTATTCTGAGATCTAATAATTCTAAGACTAAATCTGAATTAAAACTTCAAATATTTTAAGGATTTCTTACTTAGCTTGTAATCTAACTAAGAAATTCTTTGCTTGAATCAGAAAGAACTCGAAAAAACATCCAATTTTCATTTTTCAAGTGAAATTTCAAACTTATTAACAAAAGTTTAAACGATTTGCAAATGAGAAAAATAGGATCTAAAACTCATAAAACAATTTTTTCTATGATGTCAGACTCAGCAAGAAAACAAGAGAATACCAGTGATCTAAAGGCATACCAAGGTTTCTAATATTTGATCGGGATGTAAGACAAAGCAAAAATCATTATAACATGCAAATCTTTCAGAAAATAAATCAAAAATAAAATGCTGAAACAAACCCTTAACCAAGGCTTTCTGATAGAAGATACAGGTTTGGGTAATCACTAAGAACCTAAAAAACTAATCCAGAAAAGAATATTTTAAGGTTTTTCAAAAATTTTGACAAGGTCTGCAGGATTTAGTGCAATCCAGTGCGGTCCCGCACTGTGGGTACAGGAAAAGTGCGGAACTGCCCACACTGTCTCAAAAGGAAAAGAGAGGAGACAAGAAAACAAGAGAAAAAACCAAAAATTCTGAAGGATTTCTCAAGGATTATACAGGGATTAACTACCCAAGCCAGTATAAATCAATCAAAATCAGAAAACATAAGTTCATAAATCAAAAGTAAAAGAAATCAAAGCTCGACTACATCTCCCCAGTGGAGTCACCATTTTGTTGGATGGATAAGTCATTCTTGTGGACAAGACAGACCTCCCAAGTGTCCTACGGATAGCTAGCAACAAACGGACAAATAAAACTATATTTCTCTAGATATATTGTGATTCATAATTAAATGCTATAAAGGTTTAACGATCTTACCTTTGATCCAACGCTTGTTTGTAGTAGTAGTCCTTCCGTCGCCCGAAAGAGTTGTCTTTGTAGATCTGCAATCACAAAAAAACAAACATCAAATAGCACCTGCATAGCATATATTCATAAATCATATCCATTATGTTGATCAAGGAATCCATAAAATAAACCAATCAATTGATAGCTTATTGAGAAAAATGGATTTATTTGTATTAACTTAAATAAGGAAGAGCCTTACAACCGTGTCCACCTTGATGTTGTACACGTCTTCCTAGGGTATGGAGTAGGCGTTTCCTTTACTCAGATCAGCCTTGCACTCTTCCAACTGAGATACATACAAGTATGTAATCCTTCCCACATGAAATCTCAGCTAAAAGGATCTAAGTTTCAACAGCACTTCGCCTCCAACAATACTAAAACTTCAACTCATCAATTGGTAACCCCTTGAGGCTGCCCTATGCCTCTTTTTATAGTGGAGAAGAGGAGGTTATAGCTCCATACAAGAAGGGATAGAGTCCTCCTTCAAAGGGATTAGTTCCTTACATCAAGGGGTTAGCTCCTTATTGGATGGGATATATGAACATGAAAGGAGCGTACTTTCCACTGCAGGAATGTTTCTAGAAGCTTCTAAAAATGACTTTAACTGAACTTCTAGATTTTACTTGTGCCTTTTCTAATCTTTTACAGGGGTCCGCACTTTTAACAAGTAGAAAGTGCGCTTGGCTACGCATGATTTATAGCCAAAAAGTGCGGGACCGCAGGAAAAACTAGGAGAAAGTGCGGTACCAGAGTTTTAAGGCTTTTATGAGCTTTTCTCTTAGTTTCAAGGCTTGACTTTGGGAAATTTTATATTGTAGACTTTCAAGGGAGTAATAAAATTTCATGGTGACAAATTTCAGTGTAACAACCCCCAAGTGGTAAATTTCTACCTTGAGGGCTAGGGTTTAGAATGTTTCCAGACATCATATAAAATTGTTCACTGTTCAACGTTTTAGTATTTGATTCATTTGGACTAGATGATGGTGTATGTTTATCGAGAAAAGGAGATGCCCCTGAGAAAGTACCAAAGAGCGACTGGTATCCTACAGGAACAGATGAACCACCATACAAATATGTTTCCGAAGATTCAGAAAACATGGATGACTCACCAAACATGTTTAATGGAGTTCTATAACCTCTAGGTGTAGAAGGAAAATGAATTCTGGGTGGCGAATAATTCAGACCAACGTTCTGTAGAAAGTCTGTCAATGAAGAGTGCCAAGCGTCTTGTCTAAAAGGACTATAAAAAATCGATTCACGTTCTCTAAGATTTAAAGATTCCTGAGCTGAAGGAAGAACAACTTCTTCTTCAGTGTCAGTAACTTCTTTAATACTAATGAGACCAGGAGGAAGATCTTCTGTGATCTGATTCCTCACTCTAGGTGAATTAGGACGATCAAGGGTTGGAGTAATGAACTCTAAAATAGGCTCAGACGTAGCAGGTTCAGTTTCTGGCTCAGAAAGTTTAGGTTCAGTAGATGATAATTCACTTATTGTAGAAGCAAGCTCAGCTAGTTCAGAGATTGAAATTTTCTGAGGAGTATACTCTGTTGTTTGCGGTTGATCTACTTCGTAGATCAGGAAGAATAATTATGGATGTTTCTTCCTGTTCTGTTGATCCAGTTCCTGATGTTTTTCCTTTTTCAGATTTAAGTCTTTCTAATTGGCTTGGTGTATATTTAGGGGGTTTCCCCTGCATTCTACGTGATTGTCTTGGTAATTCATCCACGATTAAAAATTTTAATCACATGCAATCAAAGAAAATTTCAATAAAAAATCTTAAAGTATCTAAGGAAACAACCAAATTGATCATACGCCTACAAAATCTAAGATATCAACCCACGCACAAACAGTAGATTCCTGCACTAAAAACACTAGTTGGTGATGAAATCCAACATCGTAGAATTTTAATGCAGAAATGGCAGTTGGAACAGTTACCCCGACAAGCTATTTAATGAAACAGACCAGTGCAAGTTTCTCCACTTAAACCATCTTGAGTGAAGATGATCCTCCGAAGATTCCAAGTGAGTCTAGTCGACGTCTGCTCCAAGTATAGTGGGACCTTCCCTCCACCATCACCTTGGGAAAGAATCCTAAAGTTTATGGCCACTAAGGTCCCCAACGGGAACACATATACCTTGGGGGATAGTCTACGATCCGATATGCACGAAAGGGCAGAGTAACAAGCTCAATCCCCTTGAAGTCTCCTTGACATAATCCAAGGTTTACCGACAAGTGACCCTAGGTTCGTCGACAATGGTCCATCCGAGGTTTACCTTTTTTAAAACGTGCACACCTTCTATATTTCCCAATGAGATAGGTATGATTACCTCACTAGTTCGGACATGATCTCGTGCTTAACTCCTTTAGGAGGAGCTTCCCAGAGCATACAAGATACAATTGGATTTTCCTACCGCAAGATTTACTACTTGTTTTTTTGAACTGCCTTGGAATGTTAACTACAACCTATTCCAAGACACTAGTCTGAGCTATGTTGGTGGAAAAAAGCCCTAGAATATATAAAAAATTCTAGATTTATTTTAATTAAGCGTTACTTTTAGTTTGGTTGTTTCTTAGGTCAAAAGGTATGGAAGTGAAACTTCGATGATATGTAATGACCCGACTCAAAAATATGCTAAAATACATCTATATGAAAAGCAACTCATTTATTTTCAATGAAACCTATTTAGAGGAAAGATTTGAGAGATTTAAATAACTTTCAAAACATCAATTATTTCTTTGATAAACAGGAAACTTTGAAAAGAAGACAATTTCTTGGGAAATCAATTTCACAGAAAAAATATCACTTGTTCAAAATGAAATTCCTTATAACATTCAAATAAGAAACTATAATCAAACTTCTTCCAAAAGAAAACTAAAATTCTTAAAATCATAAAATTCAAAACTAAAAGAAAACTCTAATCTTGAACTCTATCTAAAAAGTTTTGAGGATGTTTATGCTCGGTTATGTAATCTAACCAAGAACTTTTTGCTTATCTCAACAAGAAATCAAAAACATCCAATAATGGTTTTAAAGTGAAACTCAGACCTTATCAAGCTAAAATGTTTTCGAAATTTGCAAATGAAAATAAAATATAATTTTCATAAAAGCATGAGTTGCCTCAAGTTCAATGGCTCAACAAGAAAATAATAACATACCAATTAGCTGAGGTATATACAAATTTATGATTCAGAGCAACAAGAAGACAGGGCAAACACTTACTCATAAAGTGCAAATCAGCTAAAAAGATCACTTCAAACACAGAAATTGTTGAAAGAAACTCAAACAGAAGTCTTTGACAGTCAAAACAAGTTGGGGTAATTACAGGGAATCAAGTTATTACACCCCTGAAAACAGAATTTTTATTTTTTTCAAAATTTTCCAGAAGTCCGCAGTTTTTAATGGAACAAGGTGCAGTGCCGCACTGTTTTTCACTAAAATATGCGAAGCCTACTGCTCTATTTTTAAACAAAAAGTGCAGCCAGCTATTATGATGGAGACAACCATCTACTATATTATATGGGGCAAGTGTTTGGTTACTCCTTGTATGCTCATTTGATACATTCAACCATCCACTATTTGCTAGTAGATGTGGTGACTTGCACAACTAGCCATCTATCAATAAACAACTTGCCATGCTATTGTCTGAAGCTGCAGTGGGGAAAACTACATTGTGACCGCTTGGGAGACTGTTGGTACCCTCTAGCACCACATAAAACCTTCAGTATTTCTCTCATTATGATGTTGATCATGATCCTATTTGCTGATATTACTCTTGCCTATATGAGGAGCATGATTGGAGGAGGAACATATGGAGTGGATGTGTTCTTTGGGGAGGAGGATCCCCACACTTTCTGCATTACATGTTCTAAGGGGAGCATGGGAAGAGACATGGCCTCTATAGCAAAGTATTTGTTTCTTTATGAGGAGGGCCATGAGATGGATGGGATGCCTTATGATGGTGAGTTCTTGTCCATCATGTATGAGATGGTTTGGGCCAGCTTGATTCACAGCACTGGGAGAGGGACCTTTGGAGGTCTAGCTTCCTTCTTTCCATTTGAGGGCAACATGATGGCAGCCCAACATCAACAAATTCTCTACACTTATCTTAAGTGGAAGGGAAGACAGTGTGGGGTAGGCTCTCTTGCCTATCATATTCATAATTTCAACTCACCTATTCTGCATGAGCTTAAGGTGGAAGAGATCCCTCATGAGTTGCCAATCTGGAGGGTGACTCATTTTGTTTGGTTGATAGCTTGGGGAGGAGAGATTCAAATCGGGATGATGAATCCCAATCTATATCATCTTTCATGCCCCAAGAGGACCTTCAAACAGCCCATTGTTGCCTCCATGGATGATCCATTGTCACATAATGCCAGCTATTTGGATAGCTTACACTCTTGGGAGGGGCAACTTGGAGATATGTTGATGATGCAGCACCTTGATCTTTGGAGGATTTCATCTTATGAGGTTGCTACAGGAGAGAAGAGGATGCTCTTCAGTCCTATCCTTGCATTTTCTTGAGGACAAGCAAAATTTGGGAGGGGAGGACTGTAATATTCCAAAATTTTCACACAAGCAAATTGGAATATTAGATTTTGATGCTTTCACTTAGAAGAGGAATAAATGGGAAAGGAGGCCCATGAACAATAAAGATATGAATAAATTCCACCTTATTAAGGAAGGAGATCACCTTAGGAGCTGGTTTTACACTTCAAAATGTGAACAAGGGAAAATTAGATGGAGACATAGTCAAGTTTGACTAAGTCAACATCCATTCTTGAGGAGGAAGAAATCACTCAAGTAAACTAGCTCAATGTGAACAAGGATCAACCTAGACACACATATGAGAACTGGATTGAAGATCCCTTAGTGTGAAAAGAGGCATTACAGGTGGATTAGTTCCAGTTGACCAAGTCAACAACACTGCTACAAAGAGGAGGGAAGCTAGCTAGGGCAACACAGTTTTGAAAGAGGAAGCTTCACTAGGAAGTCACCTCAACATTGTGTGGGTACAAGGTGAGGAGGCTCACAAAAGATAAAAAGGAAGGAATAGAATCAAATAGATTCATTAATTATTCAGCTATCTTTCGTCTTCTGACTATTTTCATGCTTCATTTTTTTATCCTGAGTTGCTGCACTGCTTAGTGCAAAGAATTCCCGTGCGGGAATTCCATCCTCCCTTTGAATCAGCTTGCTTAAGGGATCAAGAGGGAAGGATTTGAGCTTAATTTCAGCATTTGACTTGGGGCCATTCATTAATATTTCGCCACAGCACAGTTCCCTTTAGAAAACTGCATCTTTTATGCAGGGGCAGCAGCAGCAAGGTTGCACCCTTTGATTTTATGCTAGTCTTTGAGGAGGAGGTGCTCATTTCCCACCGGGAGATCTAATAAGAAGGGCCTTGGCCATTTCCTATATTATTAAGATATTGTATGTCATATTCAGTCATGTTTAATACATTTTTTCATTAAACTGCGTTATTTTCTACAGTCCTGCTATTTTTACATGTATATTGCCGGAAACCCTTGTCGGGTGTCTTTTTCTTGGTGTAAAAGAGGTTAAACCTCCATTTATATACTCTTTGATCAATATGAGCTCTATATCAGTCTTATTTCATTATTTTCTACATAAAACCTCATTAGAATAATGTAGTCCTTGCTTCAGTACTTTCTGCATAACCTAGGCTATGGGGTTTGGGCTTATTTGAGGCATATTGACTTGGGGAGATCTGTTTATATGAGATAGAGTGATTTTTTTCACCCCTAATTCTGCATTTTAGTTGTATATCATGTCTTCTAGGGGATCCAAGTCCCATTTCTCACTTGTATAGCTTTATTTTCTGAAGACAGCTGTTTTATGCCCTGTATTGTTGCATTTCCCCACCCGGGAAGGAGAATATAGGCCAATATATTGCTGAGGTTATTTCATCTACTGGTGTGATGTTATTTTACATCTAATGAGCTTCTCTACATTTCCATGCTCATGATTTTCTGAAGCTCCACATTGGTAATAACTCAAATTATTCCCAATAGTGTAGTTGTTCCCATTTTGGGATATTACAGTGGTATTAGAGCTGCCATCTTGGCTCAGCCTATGGATTTCAGATCCAATTAGAAGATAAGAATAATAGGAGAACAAAATTATGGAGAGGATGAGCTTACTTTCATCCATTTTCATATCTAAGAAGAAATAATAAGAGAAATGCATTGAAACTCCAAGAGGGTTTCAAGGAGGAGAGAGTTGCATTGAGACCTCTAGAATGTTTCAAGAAGTAGAAGAAGATGCATGCACTTCATGTTATCATAGAGGAAGTGGAGAGAAAGGAGACCACTTAGAGCATGAAATCCTGAGTGGGTATTTGGTAGAATACAAGTGCCAACCTAGGGCTTCCAAAGAGACCCTAGATTTTCCTCAGTTTATTCAACTGAGAGAAGAAATAAGACCCTGTAGCAAGGGAGAGATTAAAGGCAATAGATTCCTATTGTCTACATTTGATGGGTCAACTACAGCAAGAGCTTGGGCAAGGAAGCTTGAGGCATTCTTCCTACTACATTCGGTGGTAGAGAAGGAGGCAGTAGAAGTTACAGCGCTGCACCTGGAGGGTGAAGCCAATGCTTAGTGGTGCAGTCACTTAAGCCACACAAGAGTGAATTATTTTTCTGGGTTCACTCAATAGCTGATCAGAAACTTTGATGGAGAAAGATCAGAGGAGAGAGGGTCCACACCACCATGGGAGGAGAGATGTACCAGCGTTTTCACAGCCTTGGGAGAGCAGCCCTCTACATCAGCAATTAGAGCAGTCATTACATTGGTGGAAGGAAACTTTGCAACACTCCAAGATAAGGTAATATTTCCACTTTTACTTATTGCAGAAAATCCTTCTAAAAGTTGTGGAAATATGTATTCATATGGCCCAGGATCAAACATTGTTGCTGAGATAGAGCAGCAGGATTGCATTGCACTGTGCAAGCTTGAATGGTTCAAGGAAAAAATGAACCATCATTCTCATGGACCCCTGTTGAGTTGCACACAACCCTTGAGGTTGGAGTGTGGTATTTTTGAGGGAGTCGAGAACTTGGAGGATGGAGTGAACTTTTCTCCAAACAATTTCATGTAGAGTCAAATGTCCATCCGGGAATTAATACATGAGATAGCTAAAACACCTTGGAGGAGGGTTACAGCACTATCAAGAGGTAGTAGCAAGGAGGCTTTTCCTTCAGCCCCCTTGGATCCTTATGGGTTCAAGATGATCATCGATGAGAGATATTCTCTAGGAGGTCTCCAAGGAGTTGCATTTCAGCATCCCATGGAATGCAAGGAGAAAAATCTGATATCGGAGGATGGTAATCTTCTTTGGAGGAGTACCAAGGTGGAGAATGATAGGAGGCATCCATCAGTGGATAAGTGGATGTGGATAGAGAGAAAGAAGCTAGAGAGCTACTTGCAAATCTATGATACTGGGGAGCAAGAGGCAAAACTGCGTTGGCTACTCTAGAGGTATTTTGGCCATCATGAGACATATCCTTTTTCCAAGGGTATGTGGGAGGAGAGAACTTGGCAGGGTATTTGCATCATGGGGCAGCAAGGAGTGTGGATGCATTATGATGATTTGATCATTTTATTTCCACCACATGAGTTGTATGATGGAGGTATGATGGGGCAGCAAAGACATTTGTTGCTTTGGAGGATTGAGAGAGAACAAGGGCAGAGTTTCTCTCACATTTTGCATGATGTTGCAATGGGAGGAGATGGCAACATTATGAGAGAAGTATTTTACAATAAACATGTCAGAGGATGGATTTATGAGTTCGCAGGAGCCTATTTGCATGGGCCAACAGCGCTGTCACTTTGGAGCATGAGCTTGTTGATGGAGTGTTCCCAGGATCACTTCATATTTGATGCACTTGGTGGGAATAGAGGAGGTGAGTTTGATAGAGTGGTATGTTCTCCTTGACTTGGATTTCCAAGCATGAGAAGGAGGATTTTCATATAGCATGTGATTCATTCCTCTTCAGATGGGTATGCCATACCACTATAGAGGATTCATCTATGGATTTTGTCACCCTCTTGCTTCTATCACATGGTAAGAATTCTATTTTTGCACTTATTGATTGTTCAACACAACATTTGTATACACTTACCATTTCCTTGCAGTGCATTGCTCTACAAAGGGGAAAATCTCTCTTTAGGCTCCATGGGCCCTTTTTGGCCAGCTATTATGATGGAGACAGGCATCTACTATATTATCTGGGGCAAGTGTTTGGTTACTCCTTGTATGCTCAGTTGATACATCCAACCATCCACTATTTTCTAGTAGATGTGGTGAGTTAACAACTAGCCATCTGTCAATAAACAACTTTCCATGCTATTGTCTGAAGCTGCAGTGGGGAAAACTGTGCTGTGACCACTTGGGAGACTGTTGGTACCCTCCAGCACCACATAAAACCTTCAGTCCTTCTCTCATTATGATGTTGATCATGATCCTATTTTCTGATATTACTCTTGCCTATATGAGGAGCATGATTGGAGGAGGAACATATGGAGTGGATGTGTTCTTTAGGGAGGAGGATCCCCACACTTTCTGCATTACATGTTCTAAGGGGAGCATGGGAAGAGACATGGCCTCTACAACAAATTATTTGTTTCTTTATGAGGAGGGCCATGAGATGGATGGGATTCCCTATGATCGTGAGTTCTTGTCCATCATGTATGAGATGGTTTGGGCCAGCTTGATTCACAACGCTAGGAGAGGGACCTTTGGAGGTCTAGCTTCCTTCTTGCCATTTGAGGGCAACATGATGGCAGCCCAAGATCAAAAAATTCTATACACTTATCTTAAGTGGGGGGGAAGACAGCGTGGGGTAGGCTCTCTTGCCTACCATATTTAGATTTTCAGCCCACCTATTCTGCATGAGCTTAAGGTGGAAGAGATCCCTCATGAGTTGCCAATCTATAGGGTGACTCATTTTGTTTGGTTGATAGCTTGGGAAGGAGAGATTAAAATCGGGATGATGAATCCCAATCTATATCAGCTTTCATGCCCCAAGAGGACCTTAAAACAACCCATTGTTGCCTCCATGGATGATCCACTATCACATAATGCCAGCTATTTGGATAGCTTACACACTTGGGAGGGGCAACTTGGAGATATGTTGATGATGCAGCACCTTGATCTTTGGAGGCTTTCATCTTATGAGGTAGCTACAGTGGAGAAGAGGATTCTCTGCAGTCCTATCCTTGTAGTTTCTTGAGTACAAGAAAAATTTGGGAGGGGAGGACTGTAATATTCCAAAATTTGCACACAAGCAAATTGGAATATTAGATTTTGATGCTTTCACTTAGGAGAGGAATAAATGGGAAAGGAGGCCCATGAAAAATAAAGATATGAATAAATTCCACCTTAGTAAGGAAGGAGATCACCTTAGGAGCTGGTTTTACACTTCCAAATGTGAACAAGAGAAAATTAGATGGAGACATAGTCAAGTTTGACTAAGTCAACATCCATTCTTGAGGAGGAAGAAATCACTCAAGTAAACTAGCTCAATGTGAACAAGGATCAGCCTAGAAAAACATATGAGAACCGAATTGATGATCCTTTAGTGTGAAAAGAGGCATTGCAGGTGGATTAGTTCCAGTTGACCAAGTCAATAGCGTTGCTATAAAGAGGAGGGAAGCTAGCTAGGGCAGCACAGTTTTGAAAGAGGAAGCTTCACTAGGAAGTCACCTCAACATTGTGTGGGTCCGGGGTGAGGAGGCTCACCAAAGATAAAAAGGAAGGCATAGCATAAAAGGGATTCATTCATTATTCAGCTATCTTTGGTCTTCTGAATATTTGCATGCTTCAGCTGTTTAGCCGGAGTTGTTGCACTGCTTAGTGCAAAGAATTCTTGTGCGGGAATTCCATCCTCCCTTTGGATCAGCTTGATTAAGGGATCAAGAGGGAAGGATTTGAGCTTAATTTCAGCATTTGGCTTGGGGCCATTCATCCATATTTAGCCACAGTGTAGTTCCCTTCAGAAAACTGCGTCTTTTATGTAGGGGCAGCAGCAGCAGGGTTGCACCCTTTGATTTTATGCTAGTCTTTGAGGAGGAGGTGCTCATTTCCCACCGGGAGATCTAATAAGAAGGGCCTTGGCCATTTCCTGTAGTATTCATATTTTTTATGTCATATTCAGTCATTTTTAATACAGTGTTGCAGTAAATTGCGTTATTTTCTACAGTCCTGCTATTTGTACATGTATATTACCGGAAACCCTTGCCGGGTGTCTTTTTCTTGGTGTAAAAGAGGTTAAACCTCCATTTATCTACTATTTGATCAATGTGAGCTCTATATTAGTATTATTTCATTATTTTCTGCATAATCCCTCGTTATAATAACGCGGTCCTTGCTTCAGTACTTTCTGCATAACTTAGGCTATGGGGTTTGGGCTCATTTGAGGCATATTGACATGGGGAGATCTGTTTATATGCACTAGAGTGATTTGTTTCACCTCTAATTCTGCATGTGAGTTTTATATAATTTCTTCTAAGGGATCCAAGTCCCATTTCTCACTTGTATAGAGTTATTTTCTGAAGACAGCTATTTTATGCCCTGTATTACTGCATTTCCCCACCCGGGAAGGAGAATATAGGCCAATCTCTTGTTGAGGTTCTTTCATATGCTGGTGTGATGTTATTCTACATCTAATGAGCTACTCTACATTTCCATGCTCATGATTTGTTAAAGCTCCACATTGGTAATAATTCAAATTATTCCCAATAGTGTAGTTGTTCCCATTTTGGGATATTACAGTCGACATGATTACGCTTCTAGAAGCCTCCAGCTGGGAGAATATTCGACCAGCTGGGATTCTAGAACTTAATTTTTCTTTTACTTTACCTTTTACAGGGGTCCGCATTTTTAATAAGTAGAATGTGTGGGGCCTGCCGCAGGTTATAGAGCAAGAAACTGCAGTACCGCAGACAATGACTAGGAAAAGTGCGGAGTTGGGCTTTTAAGGGGTTTAATGAGCTTTTCTCTAATTCCAAGACTTGGTTTAGGAACTTTACGATTTTGGACCTCTAAGGGAGCATAATATAGGTAATTATGAACCCATATAGACAACTAAATGTCATGGTGACAAATTTGAGTGTAACAAACACATAAAAACTCCAAAAAAGTGTGTTGGGCTCCCAAGACCACGCTTCATATATTTGCAACAAAAATTTTCATCACCTACACGGCTAGTACCTGAGACCTGCAAAAAATAATTAAAAGCACAAAACACAAAGACTTTTCCAAAAAACCATTGAAAATCTAAAAACAGAAATAAAATCGAAAGAGAGGAAAATGAAAAAATGAAGTCACTGGGGATATGAATATATAAACTAGTGGAGTTACTATTTTTTAACCACTAAAGACCTAGTGGATTCACCATTTGCTAGTATGGAAATATCTGGAAGGTGTACCAAAAGTTTCCACTTTAGCTATTAGTGACAAATAACCTAAACAATCATGGAAATAAAAGGAAAGCTACAAGTATTATTTAGATCTACAAAATACTTATTAGAATACCTTGCAAAAACAATGTGCAAACACTAAAATATATATGGTGACAATTATGACAAAGAAACCCAATGGAAAGTAAGCTAATGTTATTATTATAAAATAATACACATGTTGGAGAAGAATGTTGACTTGGGTATATTTCACCCCCCTCTATGGGATGGGTTCTTTTGTTCCCTACGCCTTCAACAATTAATATATGTCTCTCTCACTGGTTGAAATGAGTATGATGGATAATGAATATGTGAACTCAGTTTGTGAGATCGAATTATTTTAGACAATAGTGATGAAAATGAAATGGTCATGCGTGTAGAGTGAGGAAAAAAACCTCTCTTTTTATAATAAAATGCTAGGATATATCTAGATCTGGAAAAATAAATATCATTAGACCAAATCGAGATCTAGCCATTAGGAGTATTTTATTATATTTGAGAGAGGAAAAGATTTTTGAAATGGTCAAAAAATATTTATTTATTAAATTAACTCATAAAATAATGATTTATTGAGTTAATAATGGAAAATGGTTAAAAGAATTAATAAATAAAAATGAATTATTAACTACTTTAAGAAGATATGGTCTAAGTGGTTTAGAAATAATTATTTAATAATTAGTTCGAGAGAAGTTAAATGATTAAGGAATAATCAATAAATAATGATTTATATAATTATTCCTATGGATGAGCGAAAATATTTTTAATTATTTTCACTAAATGGGTAAATATGAAAATAATATGAAATCAATTAAATTAATTTTTGGGTTATTTTCAAGTGGGTAAACATAAATAATTTAAGAAAAGTGATTCCCTAAATTATTTCCTAAGGTGAAAGTAGTTTTTTATGTGTAAAACCCATACTACATTGTTTTTATTTTATCATCGTAGTGGAAAATGGTTAGGTGATCACTTTTTAAGTGATAATAGATTTCTCCCCAATGTATGTGTGTTAGGATCACATCGTATGACCAAAATACATTGTAGTTTCACTTTCACGAGACATAAAATTAGTCATTGAGAGAGAGAGAGAGAGAGAGTTTTTGTGGAGGGAAGGACTGAAATTGGAGGAGGTGAGACCTACTTGTCAGATGAGAAGTCTCATTTATGGTGTCTACATGATCTAAGTGAGGAAGGGGAGGCATACCCATACCCGTTGATATAATTCATCACAAATAATAATAGTGCGCCCAATAATGTAGGTTTGAGCAACATAATACATGATACATAGTTTGTTGAAATCAATGAGTCAGAAAATGATACAATGATACAAAGATCCCCATATAAATATGTGCCTGGAAGATAGAGGCAAAGATTGATACAATGAAAATTGTTGAACTAAGTACATAAAACTAAATTCCCCAAGCTGGTATGAGGGGGAGATCACAACCAAATAAGCCTTGCTAAACATGAAAGTGCTATGAAAATTTGAAGGAACCATATGAAGGAGGGGCTCATGTTCTGGGATCTGTGATCGACCTAAACTAAGGCAATCAAATATATGGAACTACATATGAGGTTGGATCATGAACTGTTGATTTCTGGGATTGTGGGGGTATACCTTAAGGGACACCTCCTCATGAGATCTGGAAAATCTCACACACACCAAGTGAATGTTGGGACAATATATTGGAGCAATATACCATCAAGTGTTCAATTCTTAATCGTGCGATAATGACTTGGAGTTGAGCACACGAAAAACAACCAATTCAAAGGGAAATGATGATTCCCTTTTCTTGATCTGAGGCACCAAACAATGATGAAGGATGAAACCAATGTACACCACCCTCTAGACCACTCTCCTAGAATAAATGTGCTTGATTCAACAAGGCAGGGCCCACTAGAGTTAAGGCAATTAGTAGTCCTCAACAAAGGCACCAGGAACACGATAATGTGATTAATAGAGACTAATACCAGGGGGAATGATTGGGAAATAAGGGATTGGGTGGACTGATGACTTCCCTTGTCAGAGCATAGTATGAAATGTTTACCTGGAAGTGACTAATGCGACTCAAGAGGGGATGGTCAATTACTCAGACAAAGGTTTCTCAAATATAGATTAGTATAGTTGGAGGCCAAATATGAGAAAGAAAAGATGAATTTGACAAATGTAGGGAATGATATACTGTAATAGGACTCAATGGGACTATAAATAGACTCCATGGGATATAAGGGTAACTCATCGTGACTGCTCTGAACAAGGGTGGCGCAATGACACTGCTACAAGGGAGAGGTTCAAAGGGTACCATGTACTTGAGTAAAGTGTGGTTACTCATGATGAAACTCGACACATAATTCAACAGGTGAAAATATAAAGTGGTTCTAGAGTAAGAGTGACTCATATGAAGAGATTCAATTTTAATAGGCGGCAAAGTGAGACCTCATGGAAAAATTACTTCCTGGAAAAGTTTCAAATTACCAAAAACAAAGGAAGACCCATTATAGAGCTCGGTGAGATATTTCCAACGGTGTAAATGGTTTTTCAAACTGAGTTATGGTGAGCTCTTAGTGAGCAAGGGGAAAATTATGGTTTTCTTATAAAAGGGCTTCTTTCTTCAAATTCAAATTCATTTGTCCATTGTGTTTTTGGAGAATTTGGAGAGAAGGAGAGAACCCTAAAACTTGGAAAGCTTGTAGCGGAAAAACCGATTGGTGGATTTTGGACCTATGAATTTTAGGTTGGTGAACTTACTTGTCAAAGAAGGGCCTTAATGCTTCTTGGAAGGATGGTTCCAAGTGAAGAATTGAGGTAAGAGAGAATACATGAATGAATAACTAGAGGAGGTCCAGATTCATCCCTTCCCACCAAGACAAACATGGGGACCAGGTGGTAAGTGTGACATCACATAGAGTAGAATGTTTGAATATATGGTATCAATCATCTATGAGATGCAATGTGTATATGGCTCACTGGAGGGGTCGGTAGGACAAACTATCCAAGAAATGAGAGGATAACTGACATTATCTAGATTGTTAGGGTCTATGTTGAGACTGATCTTAATCAGGTGAGAAGATAGCTAGGGTTTCCATCATGCTCCCAACCATGAGATACTTCCCCCAGTATAATATGATGGAGGGGACTAATTAGATATGCGAATGTGGGATGATGCCCCCAACTGGATGTGTATACAACATGCAATGGGAATGTTATAGGTATTTATAATAATGGATTCAAAAAACTTGTATGGATGTACATAATATGGTTATGAAATATGTGGTTTGGTTTCCATTTATTGTTATGATTGTATTCTTCTGGGAAGAATGGATAAATTATGCAGTGGGAGAAAGACAATGGTGGATTGTCGATCTCATGTGGTACTGCATATATAAGTCAAATGGAATGAATTTTTGGGTTCACATACATGGTGTCACCATACCAAAGTGTGGCTTCAGATATAATGAATTGATGCTCACCTAGACGACACTATGGTTGATCAACAACAATTGAGGGACTAGGTTATTGATGTAGGATAGAGGAATGATTAAGTGAATCATCCCAAAGGTAATCTAGAATGATATGGGACTCTAGAATTTATTTAGAATGTCGAAGAGAAATGGAACTAGAGTCAACACTACTAGATGCATAAGGATGGTTTGGGAGAATTTCTTCTTCTAGACCCTCAAAAGTGGATGCACCCTTACCCAAAAATTGTGTGGAAATGTAATGGCCACAAAGTGGATGTGGTTTGAATTCGCGGGTTTGAAGTAAATGGTTATTGAACCAATCATCAAGATGGGATACATTGTTCACATACGCACTGACTACAAGGTGAGATTGATGACAAGTGGATTCAAGCTCCATCGATGTTGAGACCAAAGCAACTTCAGAAGGTGGATCTAAATATGCACATTTAGAAGCTCCCAAGGATTCTGAAGAATTCAATCCCATGGGTGATGATAGGTAAATAATGGGTACGCAAGTTTCTATCATTTAAAAATTATGAGGGGGAATCACTATAGTGGTTTGAGTAGCCTCTTGTCCCGACGACGAATTGGTGCCAGGGTTCACAGACAGAGAATGAGAAGGGTCACTACAAGAGACATCCATTTCATGGAGAACATATAAAGCATCGAAAAATCATTCAAGAAGATGAAAATGGTGTGAATAATGTCTGGACATATCATACAAAGTGCAAGGGTGATTTTTGCATAAATATTTATTTTTCTTGGTGGATTCAGGTAAGGTGACTTGCACCTTGGGGACATTAAGGTCTAGCTGAATTTCAAATTTTGAAATCATGTGCTTGATATGGGGAAGATAAGGTCAATTTTTAGTGGCATGACCATGAACATCACACAAAGTGTATGGAGGAGTAGGCTTAGGTGCTTTAGAAGGAGTGGTTTCCACTTGGGCTGCCTTCTCCTTGCTCCCCTTTTTCAGGATTTTACCCCCTCACCAGATGATTTCGCAACATATGTAACTTCCTAATGAGGTTGTTGTGGAACTGGAGTAGAGGTAGGGGTGGTGGAAACCAATTGTACCAGATTCAAATCCATGTAAGTATTGATTTGATAAAGAGGGGATTTTGTAGGAGGATCGATATACCAAAATGGGATCCCCAAAGTCATGTTAGGGAGACTCAACATAGCCATTAGAGCGGTGGAAAATATTCCTGGTGGTGGGAATAAGAAATGAATTCTACTAAATGGATGGTGGCTAGGAGTGACACCTCCTAAGGAACCAGTTGGATCTTGAGCAGTAGGTTGTTGGGGATTTGGTTGTTGGGAATATGTGCTTGACTACTTTTTGGTGGCTCATGATGCTTGAAGCATGGAAACATTGGGAGAGATAGCCTCAATGAGAACAGGAGGTGGGCCATAATATGCCCCAAGCAATGAGGAGTCTTTATAGACCCCAAGAGAGATCTTGATGAGGGAAGGCATTGAATTATCACCCACCATCTAATAAATGACATTCTGAGGAATGACATTCTGAGGAGATGTTTGAGATTTAGGATCTTAGTACATCGGTTGATCAATGGTGATGATCTTCCCATTGTGAGGGAATCACATGGTGCAAACGATGGGAGATGTGATTTCCTTCATAAAATACATGAAACTATTACCAAGAAATAACTTATAGTTAATAGAGGCATCGATAACTTCAACATCAACCATGACCTATTTGACGACAATTGATATGGGAAAATTTAGGTAGAAACGAAGGGGTTGCGAGGGGCGGCCATTATATGCATGAAGAGTGATAGTGGATGGTGAAACATCAAGAGAAAAAATCTATTTCTAGATAGTAGTGGCCATAACACAAGTGGATGCACCTTCGTTAATGATACACTAATGAAAAATGACATTCTTAATGGAGACAGGTATCTAGAAATAAATTGAGGGAGGGAGGTGAGGATGGTTTGCGGTGTCAACATAAAAAACGATCATGTGATCATGTGAAGGGTCCATAGAACCTAAGCATATAGTATATTTTTTTGTTGATATGGGCACGTCTAGAGAACTTCCAGTGTTGGCATAGCAACATGATATTGTGCTAGGTTATATACTATTCTATAAGTATGGGTGACACGAGAATTGGCATCATTTCGATGTAACAAACCTCTGGAAATATTTTGTAATAGATCTAAATTAGGTGGAGGGATATGTAAGGTATCATTTGGTGATGAAAAATGCTTTGCAGAAATGTTATTTTGCAGATTGGTCATTGACTTTTAGGAGGTTTGTCAAATTGGCGTGACTAAGTCTGAAGATTGACCTGTTCCAAATTCATCATGAGAATTTGGTAAGACCCATTTCCTAGTGGATGAGAAGGAGGAGGTGGAGGATTCTAACCAGCTTGGGAATACCCATTCGTATAGACCCTCAAATAGATACCCAATTCTGCGACTCAAAACATGATCTAGTAGACCAAGTAGCTTGTAATAAAATAATCTAACCAAATAGCTAGGATTATTCCCAAACTACTTTTACAAGGACTCGATAGAAAACACTAGGACTCACTTAGCATGCTTGATGACAAAATCCATCCTAGCTTTGGGGTGAGGTTGGAGGGGAAAACTCTGCCGATAACTTGTGTCGAAAAACACAAGTAAAACAGTGAGACAAAAAACCTCCTAGGATAGAAATCGTCACCAACATCCTAGGCTTACCTAGGTTGTTACATACATGACGATCTTACTTAGATCATTTACATCATAAAAATGCAGAATGGGTTTACATCATTTATAAAAATGTCGTCTGATGATAGAATCTGAATGGCGTGACCACGTCGAACATGATGAATCCCATTTGAAAAAATGGGGGTGTACTGCTATGGGGTCGTTGACAAAGTGTGGTCAACATCTAGCTCTACTTGGTGACACGTTGCTTCATCGGAGGAATGTGAGAATCTACAATCTATATCCAAGCAACACACAAAATTACATAAGTAGCGTCCATCCAAATATCATCATATAACATTAAGAACATGAAAAATAGAAGCTCTTATTTCATTTATTATTCTACTTAACATGAAAAGTAAATCTACTCTAACTGCAAAATGAAATGCTGAAATAACAAGGTGTAAAGTTAGTGATACAATACAAAGGATGCCTTGTGGAATCAAATGTGCTCAATATCATGCATGATAAGAATTTTCCTACTTTCAGGCAAGTCTGTAGGCTGCTTTTCAGATGTACCATGTCCAATATTGCTAATTGTAGGATTTTGTCTTATCCGAATGTTAAGTTGCTCTTGGCCTGTTGGCGAAGAAACAGGTCTCGTAGGCAAGACCCAGGTTCAGAGGTTGGGGCCAACAAGGGAATCCGTTGTAGTCTAGAACCACACCGGCATTGTCACCCTACTCCGGAGAGCAGAGAGTCTCACCCAAGGCGTGCCGCGACCACATGCAGAAGGGGAGTTGATCGATAGTGGTGGAAGGATCCGCAACTCATGTTTAATATGAGATTGATTGCATAAACATCATCATATATGAAAGAACATTCAGAAGAGTGAACAGGTATTAAGAAAATAAAATTTTAAGACATCACAGACATCATGCATGCATGTAACTCATATAATAAGATAGTAACCTGCAAGTGTATTGATAATCTTCAGCCAAATCCATAGTTACATTGCTTCCACAGGAAGAGCTTTACAAGTCTGTTACAGACATCTTATAGGACAAAAAGATAGATAAGAGAAGCCTAGGAACTACAGAGATATCATGCCCAGAATGGATTCCATCTACAGCATCTACTCAATCCTCTTTAGTCGCTTTTCATTCGTCCCTTCTTTCAGCCAGGTGACGGCTATTTATTCACCCGCCATCGCAACTGCTAGTTCCTCTTTGCGTTCTTCTTTGGCTGCTTCCGGATTCTCTCTTGTTTTCTATGAGTTCTGCTCTCTGTCTTCTACTATATCTTCTCTTCATCTGCACTTATGCATCTGCTTTCTTCAGCTATCTCACGTTTCTTTGCAACCTTGGTAGCTCCGCTACTCACCGTAGTTGCGACTTGGTTGCGGCTGCCATGTGTCGTTCCGCAACCCAAAAATCTGCTCTTTACTCAAAATTCAAAACATTCAAAACAAGGGCCTCAACAGGACCCAACCACAGTTTCTTGACTCGTCCCAAGTCAATCACAAATCACAGTCTCTATCTCCATCGGCCCACTGGACCCCGTGCCCTGTTCTTGTTGTGCGCCTTCAGCCTGTTGTCCAAACAAGGGCCCCAACTCTGGGACTTTGCTGAACGTTGTAGCCTTAAGCTCATTGAAGGTCATCACAGCTTGCTACCACCCTTGTAACAATGCATCTGTTTCTGTGGCAATATTGGTGACAACTGCCTCCTCTACATGCGCCGGTACAGTCCCGAACACCGTGCCGATTTGGGTTTCGGCCTCAGCGGCTAGCTGCTACATTTTATTGGCGCTGAGTTGGAGGGGCGGGCAGCGCTCATGAATTACTTGTTTGGCCATTGCTGAGCTGGCCTCTGTTTGCTGGATTTTCACCTCTAGAGCGTCCGCCTAGGCGTATAACTGGTCCAACTGCGAGGGGTCTGTGGCCTCTTGGATTTCCCTCGAAAGTTGTTTCATCTGCGCTGAAATGGGCTGCGTCTTGACTATAAGGGCCATCGAGCACTCCTGAAGACCCTTCAGGAGGTTGCAAGCATCTTGCACTATATATTTGAAAGTTTCCTGCATCTGGGTGGCCTGGCCCTGCTTTTCTGCCATCTGTGTTGTATAAACTGCCTCTGGATCGAGAAGTGCTGGCCGTGCTACTAACCCTGCTTGGAGCTCCAAATTTTCCTTGTGGAGGCCATTGAATGCGATCCAAAGGTGGAGGGCCTATGCTACGATATTTTCCTCTGGTACATCTGCAGGTAGCTGAGTGTAATGAGCCTCAACAGCTGGCCATACCTCGGAAAAAACCTTGGCGACTTCTTTTATCTGACCTTGCAGCTGCCCCTTTGCGGCTGTGAGCTGGTCGTGTTGTTCAGTAAGCACGGTGATCTGATTTTCTTGTTCTTCACACCTCTGCTGCAGTTCAGAATGAAGTCGTTTCGCCTGAAGAGCCGCCCTCTAGATGAATAGGTACAGCTAAGCCGTACCCCATGTTTCTAAATTGGCGACCCTCGAAGTGCTTTTCTCTGGCCGCCTTTCCTGTAGGGGTTGCCCACTGGCAACTGATCAAGTGAAGTGCTCTGGAGGGGATGGCGGCAGGGTCTGGTGAGGTGCTGAGTCAGCCATATTCAAGTCCGACCGCTCCTGCTGATCTGTCTAGACAGTCTGTGGAAGTACAGTATGCTCAGGCCGAGCCTTGGCTGAGTCGGCAGCAATTTGTGCCATCTGGGTAATTATATCAAACAAAGAAACTTGGGGTTCCCCAGCGGGGTCGACCGGTGGTACTACTACTACAGTACTGGAGTCAACCTTGGCCCCGTGGTCCCCATTAAGTAGATTTCGGATGATTGGGTTGGACATGGTGGCAGATGAATTGGATGGAGCGGATGAAGTGGTAGGTGGAGGTGGAACGGTACATGGTGGTGAAAGTCGAATGTTGATGAACTCGGAGGGGTCAATGGGCGGTTCTTCTTGTATTGGCACCCCTGTATTCGGTGGCCGTGGTGGATCCTCCTCAGTGAGGTCCACCACCAGACTTGATTCGATGGTTCGGGCCTGCTTGGCCTGAGGAGCTTCTAAGAGGTCAGTGGACTTACCCTTTTCCCCCATCGGGGTCATCATCGGGCTTGGAGAAGTAAATAAAATAGTATGGATGGGGGAGGTGATGGAAGTTGTGTGGGGATGCGATGTGGAGTGAGAGAGCTGGAACTCAGAGAGCAAAGGAAAAGGAACGGCACCGCTTGAGACGACCTTGGTCGCCTCATTAAAACTGTGTACCTGAGTGTTTAAGTGGCGAATGAGGGGGACGAGCTGCATGGTGGAGTCCTGTTGTGCCGCTTCCGCATCCGTCTCGGCAAGCCTTTGCTGCGGTAGCATCTGTTCAAAGTTTTAAATGGGTACCCCATTGTGGATTTCCATTGCGACCCCCGGCCATGAACAAAATTCATTGTGGAAAGCGGTATCTTCAAGCTGGAACTTCAGTAGCCGCATGTGAAATGTGTCCTCAGGCACGCAAGTAGGTCGGATATAAGTATGCCTATGACTGACTCCGAACCATAATTTCTCGCTGTACTCGTCTAGAAGGTTCCTGGGCACCCTCTGCTAGCTTGTTACCACATCCGTCATTAAACCATACCAGGTCTGAAATGCCTCTGCATTAACTTCTTTGGTGCTGGGATCACCCGACACCTTCCACGAGATGTACTTCATCGCTAGAGGCTGGCCCTCTGGAATTTCCACTGGTAACCTGACGAGGGGAGTGTACCACTTCCACATGGCAAATGAACCTATCAAATATCCGTAAATGAAGCTTGTAGGCTGCTTGTAATTTTCTTCGCACGCGTCAAACAGTTCCTTCAACAAGAAGGAGAACCAGTTCAATTTAGCCCCCTGAACACAGTGCTCGGCAATGGAGATAGTATCCAGGGTACATTCTCCCTTTGTGTAGTGCCTCATTGTCTTACTGGCAATGAGGTAGCATGCAAACTTGATCTCAGGCTTATTGATAAGCTCCATCTTGGCTCCATTTCCTCCCCGTCGTGTGCCATATTCGACATAATAATCGGCGTCTCTCGACTTCCTCGCTCGCTTGGAAGTGGTCTGACATGCAATCGAGACATCTGGGCCATTCTGTGGAAGCCCTGTAAGCCGGTGGATATCCTCATCATGAATGGGAATTTCCCTATTCAACCACAAGGACCCGTTCTGGACGCGGCTGAGTAATAACTTGGTGCACTGCATGGCCGGTCCGATGGTCCCGAAGACCAGGAGATTTCTTAAGTTCAAAAGAGAGGATTGTTGCAGGCCCCAAAACTCTAGTAAAATTCTGTTCGCTGAGCGCCCGGCTTCTGTGAATTAGTGTTCCATATACACCTGCCATTGGAGTGCCAGGAACTCGCAAGAGTCCGAAAGGTTTGCGTCTATGAGGGCCCCATTGTCGTATTTCCCGATGAGGGACTCTGTCTTATGAATTCTACTATCGAGCTCTGGTTCTAGGACTGCTGGGTTGGCTTTCGGCATCGTCGCTCGGCGTTGATACACTTGCAGAATTGGTCTTGGCGTCTTCTCTCGGTGTTGTGCTTCTGGATACTTCTGCTACTCTGGTTCTGCTTCAATTTCTAATTCTAACTGCTCCGGAATTCTCGTGCTTTTTTCCATGCAAGTTATGTAATTACCTGGCACGAGTGAGGTTAAGGAGACCCCATAACGAGTTAATTCTTGCTGGCATTCTTCTCGGCGATAATTGTGTGATCAATCGCATGCTAAGGTGTATTCTGACAGTTGCTAATGGTGGCATGGGGAAATGGGCAGACGCGATGGCTGAGGTAACTGCGAATTATGGAAAAATTATTATTGCAGGGTTACTTCTAATTATGGCCATTTATGCTGCAAATCTAGACGATCCTACGAACTGACACAAGTACTGACGGAAATGATATGGGCTGACACTGACACGTTTTTTGATCCTATGAGGATGACACGCTGGACACGCCCCTCCCCGACCACAATCGGTTGAGGTGCGGTCCCTGCAACAGAGCAGTTATTGACGTCCTATACATGAACGAGAAACGCTACCTATGCTCATCCCGGTTGCGGGAGAGTTATTCAACTACGCTACTCTATGGCTTCTCTCAGTTGCGAGAATTATTAATGAAAGATGAAAGAAACTTATTCATGGTAGGGTTTCGGGCGTGCACCATTCACGCACCCAGGTAAAATAGTACCATCCAACTAAGCCAACCGAACGGCTCCGGAATCTCTAATCTCGATGAAAAAGTAGGGTCCCAACCAGTGCATCTGCAGTTTGCCTAGAAACTTCTGAAACTTGCTATCATAGAGGAGAACCTTTCCGCCAACCTGGAACATTTTTCTCTTGATGTGGTGGTCATGCCATGCCTTCTGCCTGTCCTTCTAAACTTTCTGGTGAAACTCGGCTAGAAACTTGGCCTCGTCCAGTGCTTGTAATTCATGGAGGCGCTCCTATAGCGATTCCTCTTCTGAGAACTGGAGGGATGTGGAAATTAGAAGACTCGGTACGGTGAACTCGGCGGGAATCACAGCTTCTCGGCCGTACACCAGCTGGAATGGCATCTGATTGGTCAAGCGCTTCACCGTAGTCCGGTAGGCCCATAGTGCAGCTGGTAACCGCTCATCCCAGTCATCCAGTTGGGCATTGTAGATCTTTGTCAACACCTTTTTGAGGATTTTATTGAATGCTTCAATAGTACCATTGGCCTGCGGGTGGTACGGGCTGCTTTTGTGATGTTGAATCATGAATGTGTTCAGTAGCGATTTGACCGTTTCATTAATGAAATGCATACCCTGATCACTGGGTAAACTTCGCGGGCAGCCAAACCTGCTGATGGTGTGTTCAATGATGAACCGCGCTGCTATATCCGTTGTGCAGGCCTATACCGCCATTGCCTCAGCCCACCTGGTGAGGTAGTCGGTTTCAGTAATGATGTATCGGGCCTTGGAATGCCTGGCTACCGGGGATATGGGGCCTACGAAGTCAACAACCCACTTCTCGAATCGCTGCAACACATGCATAGGGTGTAGCGGGAGCTCATGCCTATGAGAGGGCCTCCCCGTTTGCTAACAGACATCACATCTCTTAACAAATGTCTTACAATTGGCATGGACCATCGGCCACCATAGGCCAGCTTGGAGCACCTTCCAAGCAATGGGTTTCGGCCCCACATTCCCGCCCGCAACACCGCTGTGGCATTCCCACATCACAGCTTCACGTTCATGGTCAAGTATACATCTACGCAGGACCTCATCGAGGCCCAATTTTTATATTTGCCCCGCAATCGGTTGGTATTCGGAAACGTGAATGACCAAGTGTTGTTTCTGGAGCAAGGTGTAGTGCTGAGGGCACTGCCCCATGGTCAAATAAGTTGCAATGTCGGCTAGATAATCGGGTACGGATTCAACACGGAAAAGATCAGCATCTGGCAGCTGATCATCGAGAGAGCCATCGTTCTTCCCCATTTCCAACCGGGATAAATTATCGGGCCCGACATTCAACCTCCTGGGCTTCACGATCACTTCGAATGTAAATTCTTGGAAGAGTAGAAGCCATCGATAGATCCGTCCTTCCAAAACGGGCTTATTGACTAAGTACTTTAACGTAGAGTGATCCGTAAAGAACTAGAATTTACCTCCTAGAAGATAGTGGTGGAACTTATGGAGCGAATACACCATTGCAAGGGCCTCTCTCTCGGTAGTGGTGTAATTCTGCTCTATGTTAGACAGTTTGTGGCTGGCGAAGTAAACTGGGTGGTCAACTGTCGTCTCCCCTGGTTGCGCCAAGACAGCCCCAAGTGCAATACTAGAAGCGTCAATATGCACGTGGAACTGCTTATCCCAATCTGGGTGAACCATAATAGGCGTCGTCACCAGATTTTCCTTCAGAGTGTCAAGGGCCATCCGACACTCCTTTGTCCACTGGAACACTTCTAACTTCTACAATAGCTTTTCTAAAGGAGCGGTGATCTTCGCATAATTTCGGATAAAACGTCTGTAATAACCTGTGTGCCCTAGCAGTGCCCGCAACTGCTTCAGTGTTTCAAGGGCATCCATGTGGACGATCACGTCTACCTTGGCGAGGTCGATGCAGACCCCTTTCTTGCACACCACATGTCCTAACAGTGTGCCGAAAGGAATTTCGAAAATGCATTTCTTCAAGTTCAAGGAAATATGCAACTGTCGACACTGATCAAACATGATGCATAACATGGTGGCATGGTTTTTCAGCAAATTGTAGACGGTCCAATCGTCCATGTAGACTTCCAGGAACTTGTGGATATACTCCCGGAAAGCAGAGATGATGATCCGGGAAAACACAACCGGGGCATTCTTCAATCCAAACAGCATCATGTGGTATGCAAACAATCCCCACTTGGTAGTGAATGTCGTCTTTGTTTTGTCCTCTTCCGCAATGCGCACCTGATGATAGCCCAAAAAAACATCAGTGAAGGAGTAGGCTTCATTCCCCGCAACATGATCTAACACTTCGTCGCTAAATGGAGTTGGAAATAGATCATGGATGCAGGCGTTGTTCAGACTTCGGTAGTCGACACAGACTCGGATTTCTGACCTATCCTTCTTATTCTGAATGACGATAGGACTCACCCACTCCTCTTCTTCCACAAGAAATATTAGACCTGCGGCCAACATCTTATCGATCTCCATCTTGACCTTTTCCTTGATCCGTGGGTTCAACCGATAGGGTCGATGCTTCACAGGCCTGGCATCCGGTTTCAGCACAATACGCATTTCTCCAAGGTCACCTTTGATGCCCTTCAAATCTGCAACCGATGAAGGAAATAGGTCTTCATATTCCTGGAGGAGGCTGAAAATTTCCTTTGTCGTCTCCTCGTCCCAGTAATCCCCAACCGTAGCCAGTTTGGGTTTTTCCTCTGTGCCGATTTTCAACTTCTTTGTCTTCAGTGGGAGTAGATGGACGCCTTCAGTGGTCGGCTCTTCGTTAATGTTCTGCTCGCCTTCCTTCTCCTCAAAATATAGGTGCCTTAGGTCCTCAAGACTATCATCGTCTGGATCGCCATCGATCCATTGGCAAGCCAACTCACGCCTGCCCTCAGGCTGTGATGCAAAGGTGCTCCTGTCGGTCCCTGGATCACAGAGAAACAGTACCCCCTTGATAGCTTGTAATGCCTGGGACACCAGCTCTATCTCTCCTTCGAAGGAAAAGCACCAAACGAAGTTTCTCATGACTTCCTGCCAGGAGTTGGTCCCTCTTTTCCGCTCTTCTTCTAAGTACCAAGCCTGGGGGGTGGTATCTAAGGAGTGGATGAACCAATGTACCCACAGCTCTTGCGGGTATCCTAGACTTTGCCACTGCTCCTCACAGGTTTTCAGGTGGTCTCGCGGATCGGAAGTCCCTTGGTACCTGTGCCTGCTGCGAGGTCCTTCGTCTTCTTTGAACCGCGCCCTCAAAGCCTCCGCTACACAACTCCACCGTGACAGGGTGTTGCAATGATTTTTCCACCACCTGGATGATGTGGATTGTAGTGCTACGTCCAACAGTGGTATCCTGCTTCCTTCTGGTACCGTGTCTTCTACTTTTGCAAGAAAGGTATTAACGGCATGCATGTTTGATAGGGTGGGATACTCCCTGATCTCTGCACCAATCCAACGGACGCGGGCCACAGTGGCACATCTCCACGTGCTGGTCTCGTACCCACCTTGCTGCCAATCTTCCCAAGCTAGTTCCGATCCCAACTCCGAAATCTAGCCACTGCGCCAGCTGATGGAGCTGGTTGCAGTCGGGTTAATATAGTCCTCCCGCTTCCCTACTGTCATCTGATAAAGGTTTTCCAACATCTGAGCATCCTCCCGGTTATCCACAGTTTTGGTATACCTCGGGCCTTGATACGGGTCGACAGGCTGAGTGACCCGGACCTCTCCATCTTTGAAAATCATCAGCTCCTTTTTGAGGTCGATGATGACGTAATTCTCAAAAGCCCAATCGATGCCGAGCAGGATAGGGTAGGGATCCTTGTCACCCATAATATCAATAACCTCAAAAACCGTGTAAGTCTTCACCCCTGCAATGTCGACCTCGACACCTTCGAGTCAGTCGATCAGCACAATGTAGTACGGGTTCGCCATTCTAAGCTGGATTGGAAAGTAGGTCAGTTGTGGCCAGCGAAGAGCCTCCCATGTCTTCCGCGGCAGGATGTTAACGTCAAATACTAAGTCAAGCATGGTGTCGCTGATCTAAAATCCCGCAACCTGCATGTTAAGTCAGAACTCTTTTCCCATTCTTCGCTTGTTCCGCTTGACCCACTATACATACTGGGGTGCTGTGTTCAAAGGTTCCTCCGGCCCTATATTCCTCTGTAGTACGTCCTCCAAGGTACGCTTGAGCTGTTCCCGCATCGAAGCATTATCAACGATCTTGAGGAACAACTAGAACCATTCCTCAATCAGGGTCCCTGTGGCGCTTTGTTCTCTGAAATCAGTCGGCAGGGGTACCTCAAGGCCTTTGGCTCCTCCCAGCTGAGCAAATTTCTCCACTGCCTCCTAGAAATACTTCTTTTGTGCGTCTGGCCTGAATAATTGTTTCGGGGAGGCGGGTCGGATAACCCGCACCGACTCCTTTCCGCGAGTGTCCTCCCCCGTCTTCTTTCCGCCTCACGTCAAAATAGCTACATTCTTCATGGCCGGAGTCACAGTCCCCCGAGGTTCGGATTTGACCAGATTTGTGCCCCTCTGCCATGCCCGTTCCTCCCACTTCTTGATAAGTTCCGGGCAGTCCTCTGTTGCATGGGCGTTCACGCGGCATTGGGAACACCATGGACGTCGGGGAAGGGAACATTCCTGAGCCACGTGACCCTTCTGGTCACAGTTGTAGCATTTCAGCAGACCTCGCCCCCCTGTGCTGCCTCCGCGCATACCGCCTCCTCTGCCCCTGGAAGCCTCGTTCACCCGATAGGAGGGTCGGTCCAACCGGTCCGTGAGTGCATCGAGAGCTTTGCACTGCTCAGTGTTGTGAGTCGTGGAAGCACAATACTCACAGTATACGTTTTTGGGGACATTGGAGTACTTCTGTAGTATTGGGCACATCTAAGGTTGATGCCCCATTGTCCGGAAAATTTCGCAATATTCCGTGGCAGTTGGGTTTGGTTGTGGTGGGAACCCCACATAAGGCTGTTGCAGCTGATATACCCCTTGTAGATTCATCGTTGTGCCACCCCCATTAGGTGGACCCCACTGGATTGCCGCGATAGAGGGTCCCACACCCGCGCCACGCAACCGGGGACACTCGGTTGCGACGTGCCCTTCGACCAGGCAGTGAGTGCACCAAACGTTCAGTCTGGCTAGTCTTATAGGCTGCATCTCCTTAAGATTTTCAGTCATACTTGCGATATGATGTTGCAATCCCACTAAGGAAGGATCTTGCGGGGCCGGCCCTCCCCCATATTCCTGAGGGTAGCCCACCATGGGCTCTATCTTCATGGCCTACTCCAGAGCGTCCTGCAAGTTGTCAATCTTCTGCTAGGTGAGGGGGGTTCGTGTCAAGGGAAGCAGAGCCTTTATGAACCAGTCCCTCTGATGGTTTGGGTCGATCGGGTAGCTGAGTTTCCCGATCGCGTCCTTGAACCGATGCATCAGCTCCCATGTAGTCTCTCCTTCTTTCTGCTTAATCTCCCAAAGCTCAGACAGACCCTGCTGGTCTGTCTGGGGAAGCTTAAATTCTCGGACAAAATCCTGCTTAATGTCTGCGATTACTGGATTAGGATGGGCCTCGGACCACTTGATGAACCATCGCAAAGCCCTTTCTATGAGCGTGGTTTGGAACTCTATTAGCTTCCCTGCATCTGGCGTCTACTGATCCCTCCATATGGCTTTGCAGAGATACCAGTGTTGTTCCACATCATCATTGCCTCGGCCAGAGAATTCTAGATACCGGGTGAATGACCCGACCATATTTACTTGCGAAAGGGTGACCAGAATAAACCCTCTGGGTCCTGGCTGTGTGACTACACTACTAGGAACTGCAATACTACTAATAACGCTGCTATTAACATGTGACACTGAACTGTTGTGCGATCGACTTAATGCTTGTAACTTAATGAAAATATTACTCAAAGGTTTATAGAGTACTAGGGGAAGGTAGGGATCCTTGTTGTGCAAATTTTGGGAAGTAGGGTTGCCTGGAGAGATGGATGTCATCCGCTCTTGAAATAACCGTTGCATTACAACGTACCATTCACCATCGGAACTTCCTTCGGGCTGCACACCTGCATCGTCTTCGTCAGTCGTCGTCTCCCTTTTTCTCCTAGCTAGGCTCCCATTCACCCACCGCACTCCCACTGCGTTCCCTTCCCTCTCCAGGGTATCCGCCTGAGTGTCCATAATTCCTATCCTCTGAGGAGCCTCCTCTTGATTCTTCCTATTGTTTCCCCATCGTTTCAACTCCTGCATCACCCTTTCTCGCCACCTATCGGTGATCTGCGCCCTCCGATGTGCACGTCGTTCCCTCAACCTCCTTGTGGCCTCAGCATCCATTCCCCACTCCCCCGCTTCACACTTCACGTAGCATCTGTCCCTTCAGCCCTTCCCCCAACACTGGAGGTTTACGTTTCCATGCTCAAATTTTGGAATTCCATCAGCCCTTCGTCCACCATCAGGGCCTTAATCCACAGCGGAATCTCCTTGAGCAGCTTCCCTCTAAGCCTAGAGCGGAAGATAGCCTCAGCCTTCGAGAAGGATTGGTAGCACTCTGTGGCAAACTCCACAATATATCCGTCCAAAGTGGTCTCTACCCAAAAATCCACCGCATGGGTCAACTCAGTATCCAACCGATGTAGGGCCACCAGATCCCCGTGCACCCACTTGCGGTTTATCTTCCACAAGCTATCCCTAGGTACCTTGGTCTGCAACCTCTGCAACCAATTGTAGAGGTAGCTAGGGAATTTTCCCTAGAGGATTTCGTAGGTGTCACTGGCGGAATCTGAGAACAAGACAAGATCCTTGAGCACCCTCTCCTTTTGATTCGTCATCTCTGCTTGCTGAGCAACAAACTGATCCAGATGGTTATCCCACCATCTCTTTATTTCTCCTTCAAAGACCCTCGATACCATGATCTAGTTCCCCTCATAACATGTAGGGTCCCGACAACAGAACCATTTGTTGGCGAAGAAACAGGTCTTGCAGGCAAGACCCAGGTTCTAGAGGTTGGGTCCAACAAGGGAATCCGATGTAGTCTAGAACCACACCGGCATTGTCACCCTACTCTGGAGAGAAGAGAGTCTCACTCGAGGTGTGCCGCGACCACATGCAGAAGGGGAGTAGATCGATAGTGGTGGAAGGATCCGCAACTCATGTTTAATATGAGATTGATTGCATAAACATCATCATATACGCAAGAACATTCAGAAGAGTGAACAGGTATTAAGAAAATAAAATTTTAGGACATCACAGACATCATGCATGCATGTAACTCATATAATAAGACAGTGACCTGAAAGTGTATTGATAATCTTCAGCCAAATCCATAGTTACATCGCTTCCACAGGAAGAGCTTTACAAGTCTGTTACAGAAGTCTTATAGGACAGAAAGTTAGATAAGATAAGCCTAGGAACTATAGAGATATCGTGCTCAGAATGGATTCCCTCTGTAGCATCTGCTCAATCCTCTTTAGTCGCTCTACATTCGTCCCTTCTTTCGGCCTAGTGATGGCTATTTATTCACCCGCCATCGCAACTGCTAGTTCCTCTTTGCGTTCTTCTTCAGCTGCTTCCGGCTTCTCTCTTGTTGTCTATGAGTTCTGCTCTCTGTCTTATGTTGTATCTTCTCTTAGCCTATACTTATGCATCTGCTTTCTTCAGCTATCTCCTGTTTCTTCGCAACCTTGGTAGCTCCGCTACTCACCATAGTTGCGACTTGGTTGCGGCTGCCATGTGTCGTTCCACAACCCAAAAATCTGCTCTTTACTCAAAATTAAAGACATTCAAAACAAGTATTCAAAACAAGTTCACCAACACGGCCATTAGACGAATCAAACCACTTACTTCTTCTTTTCTTCTGAGTGGGCTATGATGTCAGCAATGATACCACTGTAGATTTCTTGTCCTTATCTTGAAAATGCTTGTACAAAACATCTAATGAGCCTGGAATGTGACCAATATTATTCTGAATAGACTCTATTAAAGGTGACACATAAGCTTGGTCTGTCTTAACGTCCTTTGTAACCATAGTTAATTTTTCCTTAATAGGAAAAGTGGCCTCCGTGTGATGAGATGGAAATTGCTTCAGCAAACTGGGAAGCCTATGATCTATTGAAAATTCAGACTTGAGTTGGAAATTCTGCATGTGTGATCTTTCCATTTTTTCCAACTTATTATGAATACCAGTCACTTGATGAGAATGATTAACATTAACAACAGCAATTTTCTTCGCATGACTCTCTTCAATAGTCAACAAATTGTGTTAAAGAGACATCTGATTATAATTATTAACTTCCATCATCTTTAACCTGTTTTCCATGACATTCATTTCCTGTGCATGACTCTCTTCAATCCTCAACAATTTGCATTCCATTTTTTTTGTTGATTCAACATTATCTGCTTTCATGGCCATGAAGAAATTTTGCATACAGTTCATCTCTTTCTCATGATTTGTTTCCATTATCGTCATTTCCTTGATATGTTTTTCTTCTAAGGCCAATAACTTGCTCTGTATAGAACCAATTTCCCTAGCGTGATCCGCTATTATTTTTTCTTGATTAAGTTCCATATTCTTAATGATTTGAACCTGGTTGGCCTCCATATTCTTGATTACCTGAGCTTGATTTAGTTGTATATCCTTAACCATCTGAATCAATTCATTAACAAGATGCTTATCGTTGTCAACATTGATTTGACCACTTGTTTCTGCTTCACCACTATCATGGATTTGTGTTGTCGTGGTACAAGTGGATTCATCCTAAGAATTGTCTGGAAATCTACTGCTGATATTTGAGTTCTCTACAATATCAATTTCATTATTTTGCATAATATTGGGAGCACAAGGCGTGTCATCTTGTTTTATATATTTATCTGTAAAAGCATTGATGATGTCTTGTAAACAATAATCCTTAGGAAAATTTCGAAACCAATCGATAGCATCACCTTTTAAGGAATAGCCAAAGATACGTATCTTGACATCTTCATGATTATATTGTGAAGGACGAAAATATTTATATATAAAATAAGTGGCCATCTTTAGATGTTGTAGAGCATTTCCTGGATCACCTCCTGAGAAAAAAGGCAATTTAGAAATGACCTATTCTGGCATGTCATGAAAGGCGTCATCCATGATGACCTACTTAAAAATTAAGAAATAGATCAGTGTTCAAGAATCGTCAAAAGGTCCTCAAGAAGTGAACTTCTTAGCAGGAACTCTTGTAAGAAATGAAAGAATTGGAGTCGCCACTTGAACATGAAAGTAATTCTGAAAATAGAAGAAATAATCAAGAATAACAGATGGATATCAGGGGGGGATTCTTGTCTGGGAGTAAATATATGAATACGTGGAGTCGCCACCCAAACAAGAAGCCAACCAAAATGTCCACGTGCTAAATATACGATGATGAAATGATTAGTGAGATGATGAAGAGATGAAGAGATGAAGAGATAAAATGATGCCAGAAAATGTTATGCCTTGTGACAGGCTAATGAATGGTGAGGAAAGATTAGAAGATTAGAAAATTTCGCTAAGACCAAGGACAGAAAAAACTCTATCCCCGGAAACGGCGCCAATAAATGTTTTCACACATATTGTCTAGGCACCGCGACAATGGCTCAGATCGGGGGTTGTCACCCTAATCCCCAATCTCTCTATCAAATTTTTCTCCTTGCAAGCTAAGGTAGGTAGACCCTAATAGAAAATAAGAAACAGAATTGGTTGAAAATCAACCAACTCAAGAGACACGGCTGAAAGACCAAGTACTTGAAGAGATTGACGAGATTTCACAGATAAATTATATTAAAACCAGTGCCTTATGGAGTTAAAAGATCTCGTTATGAAATTAAAGCCAACTAATTGGTGTATAACTGCTGCTATGAAAAGACAAATGACCACAACGATATTCAATAGAAAGCACCACAACCATTCATTAAAATACTTAAGCCAACAGCAAAGCTATCCTGAAACGATCATTTAAAAATAAATGTCGATGCTTGCAAAGTTTCTGAATCCATGATATTCTAAATAACCCAATCTAGAAATTGAAATGTTCCTGTATAGTCAAAATTTAGATAAAAAAATTAAAAGCTCATTTGACTATAAAAAAAAATTAGAAATTTTAAAATTTTTAGAATTTTTTTAATTTTTTATTATTTTTTTTTTAAATTCTAAAAAGAAATGAAATTCTAAATTGAAACAAAAAATCAAAATCTAAACTAAGACTATAATCTAATTATTAAAACTAAAGTCAAAAATAAATTTAAGACTAAACTAATGTTACAATTAAATAAAATAAAAAAATAAAAAAAATCTAACAAAAACTTAAATGGAAACCTTAAAAGAAGATTTTTTATTTTTTTGAATTTTTCTAAATCTAAAAAAAATAAATTCTACAAAGTTAAATTAAAACTAAAAGCCTAAATCTAAAAGCTAAGAATAAAAAAAAATGAAACTAGAAGCTAATAAACAAAATTGAATTAAATCTAAAACATAACACACTACACAGTAAAAACTAACGCTATCCTATTTACAATCTAACATGTATCAAAACCAATGAAACTAAACCTAAGAAAGATTAAACGCAAGTTTAAAACATTACAATCTAAAACCTAACAAAAAAAAACTAACGTTATCTAAAAAATGAATCCAAATAAAAATTAACGCATAGACGTGGGTTCTTAAAATTTTAATGTGCGCATGAGTTTGCTTTGTGCATTTGCAGATCGATGGAACGAGAAATTCTAGACAGCGGAAGAGGGATACATGACGGCAGAAGAGTGGAGATCGGATAGCGGCTTAGATCTGCGGGTCGAGGAGATGGAATCGACGGCAGAGGATGGTATCAGCCAGTGCCTAAGGAGAAAGCGAGGGTAGAGGAGAAGGGCTGAGTGATGAATAAATGGTTCGATTGCAAAGAGAGATCAAAGGGCAACGGATGGAGGGGAAGCCAGAGAATGAAGACGATTGGCAAGGAAAAATCTTGGCAGCAGATAGAGAGACATCAGACAGTTTGGAACAAGGGCAGCGTCTAAGAAAAATGCAAAGAAAACCTCAACAAACGCAGTACACTTAAAACTTCATCCAGCAGATTAATTTTTTTCCAAAATTACTCATATTTTCAGAATGTTGAACTTGTAATCTTTCCTTTTACACTCAGATCTGCTAGAAAAGTGATCTTGAGAGCAGATCTGGCCCTCCAAGGGTTAGATCTGGCTCAGATCTTTTAAAAAAAATCTAAGAAAACCCTGCAACCTACAAAACCAGAACATATCCAAAACTGTATAGAAATAAACCCTGAAATCCTAAAAGAAATACAAATTTACAATGTTAATTTACAGATTTTGAGGCCCTCATGGCCAGATTTAAACCCATTTCAGCATAGTTTTGAGTATAGAAATTTTTTTAAGAGAGGCACAAGCCCTAAAAGACCCTATAAAAACACAACTTCGTAAGATAGCTTTGATAATTTAGAAACAATGGGCTTTTTCAAATTTACGAAATCTGAGAGTCGGCTGGTCCAACTGAAGACTTCCCTAGACGCTCAAACCTTTAAAAAAAATCCCTACACACTTAGATCTGAAATTTAGATTGATAGAGATTTCAGAAAATAAACATGAGACCTTTCAGAAAAATAGATATCTAGTTTTTCCGTTAAATCAAAAATGTCATTTTATGAACCCAGAAAACTGCACAAGATACCTATATGCAGATTAATCCATTAAGGCCATCAAACATAAAAATGAAAAACAAAGTAGCAGAGTTTAGAAATAAATCACCACATAGATCTGGAAAAGGAACACCAAAGTTTGTAATCCCAAAGTCTTTATGATTTATTCATCAAAAAGAATCACAAGAGCTTCCAAGAACAAGTGCACAATCCAAAGATCGGATGACTCAAAGACTGAGAAAGACCTCTAATTTATAAGACAAAATCTCCAACGGCTAGTTCGATTGATCCATGTCAAAATAATCTCGACCGTCGAAAAGATTTGATCATATTTTAATTTGGACTGTCGAAATTATAAATTTGAGGAAAAAACGAATTTATCATTTAATTCCATTTTAATTAACTAAAAAATACTATTTTTGAGTTAATTGCCTAAAATTTTTGACTTTGACTTAACCACCTAGGCCCAAGGGTCCAAAATTTCTTTAAATTCTCAATATTCCCTTGGCCTGGGGCCTCTGAAAATTCATTTTTTAAGGACCAACGAATTTTTCCTTTGAAGGATTTTATACTCACTTAGGACTTAAAACTAATTAAATTTCTGGCTTAAGATTTTTTTAATTAATTTGACCATAAATTTTAATTAATTGACTGAGAGGGGATTTTAATTATTTTTTCCAACCCTATTTACATAAGATAAATACATTTAGAAACATGAAGGGGGAATACCCGTTCGTATAGACCCTCAAATAGATACCCATTTCTGCGACTCAAAACATGATCTAGTAGACCAAGTAGCTTGTAATAAAATAATCTAACCAAATAACTAGGATTATTCCCAAACTACTTTTACAAGGACTCGATAGAAAACACTAGGACTCACTTAGCATGCTTGATGATAAAATACATCCTAGCTTTGGGGTGAGGCTGGAGGGGAAAACTCTGCTGATAACTTGTGTCGAAAAACACAAGTAAATCAGTGAGACAAAAAACCTCCTAGGGTAGAAATCGTCACCAACATACTAGGCTTACCTAGGTTGTTACATACATGACGGTCTTACTTAGATCATTTACATCATAAACATGCAGAATGGGTTTACATCATTTATAAAAATGTCGTCTGATGATAGAATCTGAATGGCGTGACCACGTCGAACATGATGAATCCCATTTGAAAAAATGGGGGTGTACTGCTATGGGGTCGTTGACAAAGTGTTGTCAACATCTGGCTCTACTTGGGGACACGTTGCTTCATCGAAGGAATGTCAGAATCCAGAATCTGTATCCAAGCAAAACAAAAAATTACATAAGTAGCGTCCATCCAAATATCATCATATAAAATTAAGCACATGAAAAATAGAAGCTCTTATTTCATTTATTATTCTACTTAACATGAAAATTAAATCTGCTCTAACTGCAAAATGAAATGCTGAAATAACAAGGTGTAAAGTTAGAGATACAATAAAAAGGATGCCCTGTGGCATCATATGTGCTCAATATAGTGCATGCTGACCATTTGCCTGCTTTCAGGCAAGTCTATAGGCTGCTTTTCAGATGTGCCATGTCCAATCTTGCTAATTGTAGGATTTTTTCTTATCCGAATGTCAAGTTGCTCTCGGCCATCAGACAAATCAAACCGCTTACTTTTTCTTTTCTTCTGAGTGGGTTGTGATGTCAGCAATGAGACCACTGTAGATTTCTTGTCCTTATCTTGAAAATTCTTGTACAAAACATCTGATGAGCCTGGAATGTGACCAATCTTATTCTTAATATACTCTGTTAAAGGTGACACATAAGCTTGGTCTTTCTTAATGTCCTTTGTAACCATAGTTAATTTTTCCTTAATGGGAAAAGTGACCTCCGTGTGATGAGATGGAAATTGCTTCAGCAAACTGGGAAGCCTATGATCTGTTGACAATTCAGACTTGAGTTGGAAATTCTGCATGTGTGATCTTTCCATTTTTTCCAACTTATTCTGAATACCAGTCATTTGATTAGAATGATTAACATTAACAATAGTAATTTTCTTCGCATGACTCTCTTCAAGAGTCAACAAATTGTGTTGAAGAGACATCTGATTATAATGATTAACTTCCATCATCTTTAACCTATTTTCCATGACATTCATTTCCTGTGCATGACTCTCTTCAATCGTCAACAATTTGTGTTCCATGTTTTTTGTTGATTCATCATTATCTGCTTTCATGGCCATGAAGAAATTTTGCATGCAGTTCATCTATTTCTCATGATTTGTTTCCATGATCGTCATTTCCTTGATATTTTTTTCTTATAAGGCCAATAACTTGCTCTGTATAGAACCAATTTCCCTGGCGTGATCCGCTATTATTTTTTCTTGATTAAGTTCCATATTCTTAATGATTTGAACCTGGTTGGCCTCCATATTCTTGATTACCTGAGCTTGATTTAGTTGTATATCCTTAACCATCTGAATCAATTCATTAACAAGATATTTATCGTTGTCAACACTAATTTGACAACTTGTTTCTGCTTCACCACTATCATGGATTTGTGTTGTCATGGTACAAGTGGATTCATCCTTAAAATTGTTTGGAAAACTCCTGCTGATATTTGAGTTCTCTACAATATCAATTTCATTATTTTGCATAATATTGGGAGCACAAGGTGAGTGATCTTGTTTTATATATTTATCTGTAAAGCATTGATGATGTCTTTTAAACAATACTCCTCGGGACAATTTCGAAACCAATCGATAGCATCACCTTTTAAGGAATAGCCAAAGATACGTATCTTGACATCTTCATGATTATATTGTGATTGACGACAATATTTATATATAAAATAAGTGACCATCTTTAGCTGTTGTAGAGCATTTCCTGGATCACCTCCTGAGAAAAAAGGCAATTTAGAAATGACCTCTTCTGGCATGTCATGAAAGGTGTCATCCATGATGACCTGCTTAAAATTTAAGAAATAGATCCGTGTTCAAGAATAGTCAAAAGGTCCTCAAGAAGCGAACTTCTTAGCAGGAACTCTTGTAAGAAATGAAAGAATTGGAGTCCCCACTTGAACATGAAATTAATTCTGAAAATAGAAGAAATAAACAAGAATAACAGATGGATATCAGGGGGGGATTCTTTTCTGGGAGTAAATAGATGAATAAGTGGAGTCACCACCCAAACTAGAAACCAACCGAAATGTCTAGGTGCTAAAGATGCGATGATGAAATG
The DNA here is from genome assembly GCA_034641835.2 of Pinus albicaulis. Classification (NCBI taxonomy): domain Eukaryota; kingdom Viridiplantae; phylum Streptophyta; class Pinopsida; order Pinales; family Pinaceae; genus Pinus; species Pinus albicaulis. Next base: position 64,996,465 of record CM076581.1, on the reverse strand, counting down.
ATTAGTGAGATGATGAAGAGATGAAGAGATGAAGAGATGAAATGACGCCAGAAAATGCTATGCCTTGTGACAGGCTAATGAATGGCGAGGAAATATTAGAAGATTAGAAAATGTCACTAAGACCAAGGACAGAAAAAACTCTATCCCTTGCAACGGCGTCTAGGCACCGCGACAACGGCTCATATCGGGGGTTGTCACCCTGATCCCCAATCTCTCTATCTAAGTTGTCTCCTTGCAAGCTAAGGGAGGTAGACCCTAACAGAAATGAAGAAACAAAATTGGTTGAAAATCAACCAACTCAGGAGACAGCTGAAGGACCAAGTACTTGAAGAGATTAACGAGATTTCACAGATCAATTATATTAAAACCAGTGCCTTATGGAGTTAAAAGATCCCTTTATGCAATTAAAGCCAAGTAATTGGTATATAACTGCTGCTATGAAAACACAAATGACCACATTGATATTCAATAGAAAGCGCCACAACCATTCATTAAAATACTTAAGCCAACAGCAAAGCTATCATGAAATGATCATTTAAAAATAAATGCTCGATGCTTGCAAAGTTTCTGAATCCATGATATTCCAAATAGCCCAATCCAGAGATTGAAATGTTCCTGTATAGTCAAACTTTAGATAAAAAATTAAACGCTCAATTGACTATAAAAAAAATTTAGAAATTTTTAAATTTTTAGAATTTTTTTAATTTTTTATTATTTTTTTTTTAAATTCTAAAAAGAAATGAAATTCTAAATTTAAACAAAAAATCAAAATCTAAACTAATACTATAATCTAATTATTAAAACTAAAGTCAAAAATAAATTTAAAACTAAACTAATTTTACAATTAATTAAAAAAAAAAAAAAAATCTAACAAAAACTTGAACGGAAACCCTAAAAGAATATTTTTTATTTTTTTCACTTTTTTTAAATCTAAAAAAAAAGAAATTATGCGAAGTTAAATTAAAACTAAAAGCCTAAATCTAAAAGCTAAGAATAAAAAAAAAATGAAACTAAAAGCTAATAAACAAAATTGAATTAAATCTAAAACATAACACGCTACACATTAAAAACTAACGCTATCCTATTTACAATCTAACATGTATCAAAACCAATGAAACTAAACCTAAGAAAGATTAAACGCAAGTTTAAAAAATTACAATCTAAAACTTAACAAAAAAAAACTAACGCTATCTAAAAAATGAATCCAAATAAAAATTAAAGCATAGACGTGGGTTCTTAAAATTTTAATGTGTGCGTGAGTTTGCTTTGTGATTTTGCAGGTCGATGGAATGAGAAATTCTGGGCGGCGGAAGAGGGATACACGATGGCAGAAGAGTGGAGATCGGACAGCGGCTTAGATCAGCGAGTCGAGGAGATGGAATCGACTGCAGAGGATGGTATGAGCCAGCGGCTAAGGAGAAAGCGAGGGCAGAGGAGAAGGGTTGAGTGATGAATAAATGGTTCGATTGCAGAGAGAGATCAAAGAGCAGCGGATGGAGGGGAAGCCAGAGAATGAAGACGATTGGCAAGGAAAAATCTTGGCAGCGAACAAAGAGACATCAGACAGTTTGGAACAAGGGCAGCGTTTAAGCAAAATGCAAAGAAAACCTCAACAAACCCAGTACACTTAAAACTTCGTCCAGTAGATTAATTTTTTTCCAAAATTACTAAAATTTTCATAATGTTGAACTTGTAATCTTCCCTTTTACACTCATATCTACCAGCAAAGCGATCTTGAGATCAGATCTGGCCCTCTGAGGGTTAGATCTGGCTCAGATCTTAAAAAAAAAAATCTAAGAAAACCCTACAACCTGCAAAACCATAGCAGATCCAAAACTATACAAAAATAAACCCTGAAATCCTAAAAGAAATACAAATTTACAATGTTAATTTACAGATTTTGAGGCCTTCATGGCTAGATTTAAACCCATTTCAACACATTTTTTAGGGTAGAAAATTTTTTAAGAGATGCACAAGCCCTAAAAGACCCTGTAGAAACACAACTTTGTAAGATAGCTTTGAGAATTTAGAAACAATGGGCTGTTTCATATTTACGAAATCTGAGAGTCGGCTGGTCCAACTGAATAATTTCCCAGACGCTCAAATCTTTAAAAAAAATTCCCTGCACACTTAGATATGAAATTTAGATTGATAGAGATTTAAGAAAAGAAACATGAGATCTTTCAGAAAAATAGATATCTAGTTTTTCCGTTAAATCAAAAATGTCATTTTATGAACCTAGAAAACTGCACAAGATACCTGTATGCAGATTAATCCATCAAGGCCATCAACCATAAAAATGCAAAACAAAGTAGCAGAGTTTAGAAATAAATCATCACATAGATCTAGAAAAGGAACACCAAAGTTTGTAACCCCAAAGTCTTTATGCTTTATTCATCAAAAGGAATCACAAGAGCTTCCAAGAACAAGTGCACAATCCAAAGATCGGATAACTCAAAGACTGACAAAGACCTCTAATTTATAAGACAAAATCTCCAACGGCTAGTTCGGTTGATCCATGTCAAAATAATCTCGACCATCGTAAATATTTGATCATATTTCAATCTGGACCGTCGAAATTATAAATTTCAGGGAAAAATGAATTTATCATTTAATTCCATTTTAATTAACTCAAAAATACTATTTTTGAGTTAATTACCTCAAAATTTTGACTTTGAATTAACCACCTAGGCCCAAGGGTCCAAAATTTCTTGAAATTCTCAATATTCCCTTGGCCTGGGGCCTTTAAAAATTCATTTTTTAAGGACCAACGAATTTTGCCTTTGAAGGATTTTATACTCACTTTGGACTTAAAATTAATTAAATTTCTGGCTTAGGATTTTTTTAATTAATTTGACCAGAAATTTTAATTAATTGACTGAGAGGGGATTTTAATTATTTTTTCCAACCTCTTTACATAAGATAAATACATTTAGAAACATGAAAGGGGAATACCCGTTCATATAGACCCTCAAATAGATACCCAATTCTGCGGCTCAAAACATGATCCAGTAGACCAAGTAGCTTGTAATAAAATAATCTAGCCAAATAGCTAGGATTATTCCCAAAATACTTTTACAAGGACTCAATAGAAAACACTAGGACTCACTTAGCACGCTTGATGAAAAAATCCATCCTAGCTTTGGGGTGAGGCTGGAGGGGAAAACTTTGCCAATAACTTGTGTCAAAAAACACAAGTAAATCAGTGAGACAAAAAACCTCCTAGGATAGAAATCGTCACCAACATACTAGGCTTACCTAGTTTGTTACATACATGACGGTCTTACTTAGATCATTTACATCATAAACATGCAGAATGGGTTTACATCATTTATAAAAATTTCGTCTGATGATATAATCTGAATGGCGGGACCACATCGAACATGATGAATCCCATTTGAAAAAATCGGGGAGTATTGCCATGGGGTCGTTGACAAAGTGTGGTCAACATCTGGCTCTACTTGGGGACACATTGCTTCATCGGAGGAATGTGAGAATCCAAAATCTATATCCAAGCAACACACAAAATTACATAAGTAGCGTCCATCCAAATATCATCATATAACATTAAGCACATGAAAAATAGAAGCTCTTCTTTCATTTATTATTCTACTTAACATGAAAAGTAAATCTGCTCTAACTGCAAAATGAAATGCTAAAATAACAAGGTGTAAATTTAGAGATACAATACAAAGGATGCCCTATGGCCTCATATGTGCTCAATATAGTGCATGTTGAGCATTTTCCTGCTTTCAGGCAAGTCTGTAGGCTGCTTTTTAGATGTGCCATGTCCAATCTTGCTAATTGTAGGATTCTGTCTTATCTAAATGTCAAGCTGCTCTCGGCCATCAGACGAATCAAACCGCTTACTTCTTTTCTTCTGAGTGGGCTGTGATGTCAGCAATGAGACCACTGTAGATTTCTTGTCCTTATCTTGAAAATGCTTGTACAAAACATCTAATGAGCCTGGAATGTGACCAATCTTATTCTTAATATACTCTGTTAAAGGTGACACATAAGCTTGGTCTTTCTTAATGTCCTTTGTAACCATAGTTAATTTTTCCTTAATGGGAAAAGTGACCTCTGTGTGATGAGATGGAAATTGCTTCAGCAAACTGGGAAGCCTGTGATCTGTTGACAATTCAGACTTGAGTTGGAAATTCTACATGTGTGATCTTTCCATTTTTTCCAAATTATTCTGAATACCAGCCATTTGATTAGAATTATTAACATTAACAACAGTAATTTTCTTCGCATGACTCTCTTCAATAGTCAACAAATTGTGTTGAAGAGACATCTGATTATAATGATTAACTTCCATCATCTTTAACCTGTTTTCCATGACATTCATTTCCCGTGCATGACTCTCTTCATTCGTCAGCAATTTGTGTTCCATGTTTTTTGTTGATTCATCATTATCTTCTTTCATGGCCATGAAGAAATTTTGCATACAGTTCATCTCTTTCTCATGATTTGTTTCCATGATCGTCATTTCCTTGATATGTTTTTCTTATAAGGCCAATAACTTGCTCTGTATAGAACCAATTTCCTTGGCGTGATCTGCTATTATTTCTTCTTGATTAAGTTCCATATTCTTAATGATTTGAACTTGGTTGGCCTCCATATTCTTGATTACCTGAGCTTGATTTAGTTGTATATCCTTAACCATCTGAATCAATTCATTAACAAGATGCTTATCATTGTCAACACTGATTTGAAAACTTGTTTCTGCTTCACCACTATCATGGATTTGTGCTGTCGTGGTACAAGTGGATTCATCCTGAGAATTGTCTAGAAATATCTTGCTGATATTTTAGTTCTCTACAATATCAATTTCATTATTTTGCATAATACTGGGAGCACAAGGCGAGTGATCTTGTTTTATATATTTATCTGCAAAAGCATTGATGATGTCTTTTAAACAATACTCCTTAGGACAATTTCGAAACCAATCGATAGCATCACCTTTTAAGTAATAGCCAAAGATATGTATCTTGACATCTTCATGATTATATTGTGAAGGACGACAATATTTATATATAAAATAAGTGACCATATTTAGATGTTGTAGAGCATTTCCTGGATCACCTCCTGAGAAAAAAGGCAATTTAGAAATGACCTCTTCTGGCATGTCATGAAAGGTGTCATCCATGATGACCTGCTTAAAATTTAAGATATAGATTTGTGTTCAATAATAGTCAAAAGGTCCTCAAGAAGCGAACTTCTTAGCAGGAACTCTTGTAAGAAATGAAAGAATTGGAGTCAACACTTGAACATGAAAGTAATTCTGAAAATAGAAGAAATAATCGAGAATAACAGATGGATATTAGGGGGGATTCTTGTCTGGGAGTAAATAGATGAATAAGTGGAGTCGCCAACCAAACAAGAAGCCAACCGAAATGTCCAGGTGCTAAAGATACGATGATGAAATGATTAGTGAGATGATGAAGAGATGAAGAGATGAAGAGATGAAATGATGCCAGAAAATGCTATGCCTTGTGACAGGCTAATGAATGGTGAGGAAAGATTAGAAAATTAGAAAATGTCGCTAAGACCAAGGACAGAAAAAACTCTATCCCCGGCAACGGTGCCAAAAAATTTTGTCGCACAGATTGTCTAGGCACCACGACAACGGCTCAGACCGAGGGCTATCACCCTGATCCCCAATCTCTCTATCTAATTTGTCTCCTTGCAAGCTAAGGGATGTAGACCCTAATAGAAATGAAGAAACAGAATTGGTTTAAAATCAACCAACTCAGGAGACATAGCTGAAAGACCAAGTACTTGAAGAGATTAACAAGATTTCAAAGATCAATTATATTAAAACCAGTGCCTTATGGAGTTAAAAGATCCCGTTATGCAATTAAAGCCAAGTAATTGGTGTATAACTGTTGTTATTAAAACACAAATGACCACAATGATATTCAATAGAAAGCACCACAACCATTCATTATAATACTTAAGCCAACAGCAAAGCTATCATGAAACGATCATTTAAAAATAAATGCCCGATGCTTGCAAAGTTTTTGAATCCATGATATTCTAAATAACCCAATCCAAAAATTGAAATGTTCCTGTATAGTCAAACTTTAGATAAAAAATTAAAAGCTCATTTGACTATAAAAGTTTTTTAGAAATTTTTAAATTTTTAGAATTTTTTTAATTTTTTATTATTATTTTTTTTAATTCTAAAAAGAAATGAAATTCTAAATTGAAACAAAAAATCAAAATCTAAACTAAGACTATAATCTAATTATTAAAACTAAAGCCAAAAATAAATTTAAAACTAAACTAATGTTACAATTAATTAAAATCAAAATAAAAAAATCTAACAAAAACTTAAACGGAAACCCTAAGAGAAGACTTTTATTTTTTTGACTTTTTCTAAATCTAAAAAAAAAAAATTCTACAAAGTTAAATTAAAACTAAAAGCCTAAATCTAAAAGCTAAGAATAAAAAAAAATGAAACTAAAAGCTAATAAACAAAATTTAATTAAATCTAAAACATAACACACTACACATTAAAAACTAACGCTATCCTATTTACAATCTAACATGTATCAAAACCAATGAAACTAAACCTAAGAAAGATTAAACACAAGTTTAAAAAATTACAATCTAAAACTTAACTAAAAAAAACTAACGCTATCTAAAAAATGAATCCAAATAAAAATTAACACATAGAGGTGGGTTCTTAAAATTTTAATGTGTGCGTGAGTTTGCTTTGTGCATTTGCAGGTCGATGGAACAAGAAATTTTGGATGGCGAAAGAGGGATACACGATGGCAGAAGAGTGGAGATCAGACAGCGGCTTATATCTGCGGGTCGAGGAGATGGAATCGACGGTAGAGGATGGTATGAGCCAGTGCCTAAGGAGAAAGCGAGGGCAAAGGAGAAGGGCTGAGTGATGAATAAATGGTTCGATTGCAGAGAGAGATCAAACGGAAGCGGATGGAGGGGAAGCCAGAGAATGAAGATGATTGGCAAGGAAAAAGCTTGGCATCGGACAGAGAGACATCAGACAGTTTGGAACAAGGGTAGTGTTTAAGCAAAATGCAAAAAAAACCTCAAAAAACATAGTACACTTGAAACTTTGTCCAGTAGATTAAATTTTTTCCAAAATTACTCAGATTTTCAGAATGTTGAACTTGTAATCTTCCCTTTTACACCCAGATCTGCCAGCAAAGCAATCTTGAGATCAAATCTGGCCCTCCGAGGGTTAGATCTGGCTCAGATATTTTAAAAAAAAATCTGAGAAAACCCTGCAACCTGCAAAACCATAACAGATCCAAAACTATACAGAAATAAACCCTTAACTCCTAAAAGAAATACAAATTTACAATGTTAATTTACATATTTTGAGGCCCTCATGGCCATATTTAAACCCATTTCAGCACAGTTTTGAGGATAGAAAATTTCTTAAGAGAGGCACAAGCCCTAAAAGACCCTATAAAAACACAACTTCGTAAGATAGCTTTGAGAATTTAGAAACAATGGGCTTTTTTAGATTTACGAAATCTAAGAGTTGACTGGTCCAACTGAAGACTTCCCCAGATGCTCAAACCTTTAAAAAAAATTCCCTGCACACTTAGATCTGAAATATAGATTGATAGAGATTTAAGAAAATAAACATGAGACCTTTCAGAAAAATAGATATCTAGTTTTTCCGTTAAATCAAAAATGTCATTTTATGAACCTAGAAAATTGCACAAGATACCTGTATGCAGATTAATCCATGAAGGCCATCAACCATAAAAATGCAAAACAAAGTAGCAGAGTTTAGAAATAAATCACCACATAGTTCTGGAAGAGGAACACCAAAGTTTGTAACCCCAAAGTCTTTATGCTTTATTCATCAAAAGGAATCACAAGAGCTTCCAAGAACAAGTGCACAATCCAAATATCGGATGACTCAAAGACTGACAAAGACCTCTAATTTATAAGACAAAATCTCCAACTGCTATTTCGGTTGATCCATGTAAAAATAATCTCGACCGTCGAAAATATTTGATCATCTATTAATGTGGACCGTCGAAATTATAAATTTGATGAAAAAACGAATTTACCATTTAATTCCATTTTAATTAACTCAAAAATACTATTTTTGAGTTAATTACCTCAAAATTTTGACTTTGACTTAACCACCTAGGCCCCCAAGGGTCCAAAATTTCTTGAAATTCTCAATATTCCCTTGGCTTGGGGCCTTTAAAAATTCATTTTTTAAAGACCAACGAATTTTTCCTTTGAAGGATTTTATACTCACTTAGGACTTAAAATTAATTAAATTTCTGGCTTAGGATTTTTTTAATTAATTTGACCAGAAATCTTAATTAATTGACTGAGAGAGGATTTTAATTATTTTTTCCAACCCTCTTTACATAAGATAAATACATTTAGACACATGAAGGGGGAATACCCATTCGTATAGACCCTCAAATAGATACCCAATTCTGCGACTCAAAACATGATCTTGTAGACCAAGTAGCTTATAATAAAATAATCTAGCCAAATAGCTAAGATTATTCCCAAACTACTTTTACAAGGACTCGATAGAAAACACTAGGACTCACTTAGCATGCTTGATGAAAAAATCCATCCTAGCTTTGGGGTGAGGTTGGAGGGGAAAACTCTGCCGATAACCTGTGTCGAAAAACACAAGTAAATCAGTGAGACAAAAAACCTCCTAGGATAGAAATCGTCACCAACATACTAGGCTTACCTAGGCTGTTACATACATGACGGTCTTACTTAGATCATTTACATCATAAACATGCAGAATGGGTTTACATCATTTATAAAAATGTCGTCTAATGATAGAATCTGAATGGCGCGACCACATCGAACATGATGAATCCCATTTGAAAAAATGGGGGTGTACTGCTATGGGGTCGTTGACAAAGTGTGGTCAACATCTGGCTCTACTTGGGGACACGTTGCTTCATCGAAGGAATGTGAGAATCTAGAATTTGTAGCCAAGCAACACACAAAATTACATAAGTAGTGTCCATCCAAATATCATCATATAACATTAAGCACATGAAAAATAGAAGCTCTTCTTTCATTTATTATTCTACTTAACATGAAAAGTAAATCTACTCTAACTGAAAAATGAAATTTTGAAATAACAAGGTGTAAAGTTAGAGATACAATACAAAGGATACCCTATGGCATCAGATGTGCTCAATATAGTGCATGCTGAGCATTTTCCTACTTTCAGGCAAGTCTGTAGGCTGTTTTTCAGATGTGCCATGTCCAATCTTGCTAATTGTAGGATTTTGTCTTATCCGAATGTCAAGCTGCTCTCGGCCATCAGACGAATCAAACCACTTACTTCTTCTTTTCTTCTGAGTGGGTTGTGATGTCAGCAATGAGACCATTATAGATTTCTTGTCCTTATCTTGAAAATGCTTGTACAAAACATCTGATGAGCCTGGAATGTGACCAATCTTATTCTTAATATACTCTGTTAAAGGTGACACATAAGCTTGGTCTTTCTTAACATCCTTTGTAACCATAGTTAATTTTTCCTTAATGGGAAAAGTGACCTCCGTGTGATGAGAAGGAAATTGCTTCAACAAAATTGGAAGCCTATGATCTGTTGACAATTCAAACTTGAGTTGGAAATTCTGCATGTGTGATCTTTCCATTTTTTCCAACTTATTCTGAATACCAGTCATTTGATTAGAATGATTAACATTAACAACAATAATTTTCTTCGCATGACTCTCTTCAATAGTCAAAAAATTGTGTTGAAAAGACATCTGATTATAATGATTAACTTCCATCATCTTTAACCTGTTTCCCATGACATTCATTTCTTGTGCATGACTCTCTTCAATCGTCAACAATTTGCGTCCCATGTTTTTTGTTGATTCATCATTATCTGATTTTATGGCCATGAAGAAATTTTGCATACAATTCATCTCTTTCTCATGATTTTTTTCCATGATCGTCATTTCCTTGATATGTTTTTCTTCTAAGGCCAATAACTTGCTTTGTATAGAACCAATTTCCCTGGCGTGATCCGCTATTATTTTTTCTTGATTAAGTTCCATATTCTTAATGATTTGAACTTGGTTGGCCTCCATATTCTTGATTACCTGAGCTTGATTTAGTTGTATATCCTTAACCATCTGAATCAATTCGTTAACAAGATGCTTATCGTTGTCAACACTAATTTGACAACTTGTTTCTGCTTCACCACTATCATGGATTTGTGCTGTCGTGGTACAAGTGGATTCATCCTGAGAATTGTCTGGAAATCTCCTGCTGATATTTGAGTTCTCTACAAGATCAATTTCATTATTTTGCATAATACTGGGAGCACAAGGCGAGTGATCTTATTTTATATATTTATCTGTAAAAGCATTGATGATGTCTTTTAAACAATACTCCTCTGGACAATTTCGAAACCAATCGATAGCATCACCTTTTAAGGAATAGCCAAAGATACGTATCTTGACATCTTCATGATTATATTGTGAAGGACGAAAATATTTATATATAAAATAAGTGACCATCTTTAGATGTTGTAGATCATTTCCTGGATCACCTCCTGAGAAAAAAGGAAATTTAGAAATGACCTCTTCTGGCATGTCATGAAAGGTGTCATCCATGATGACCAGCTTAAAATTTAAGAAATAGATCCGTGTTCAAGAATAGTCAAAAGGTCCTCAAGAAGTGAACTTCTTAGCAGGGACCCTTGTAAGAAATGAAATACTTGGAGTCACCACTTGAACATGAAATTAATTCTGAAAATAGAAGAAATAATCGAGAATAACAGATGGATAACAGGGGGGGATTCTTGTTTGGGAGTAAATAGAAGAACTAGTGGAGTCGCCACCCAAACAAGAAGCCAAACGAAATGTCCAGGTGCTAAAGATACGATGATGAAATGATTAGTGAAATCATTAAGAGATGAAAAGATGCAAGAAAATTCTATGCCTTGTGACGGGCTAATGAATGGCGAGGAAAGATTAGAAGATTAGAAAATGTCGCTAAAACCAAGGACAGAAAATCCTCTATCCCCGGCAGCGGCGCCAAAAAATGTTGTCGCACAGATTGTCTAGGCACCGCGACAATGGATCAGATCAGGGGCTGTCACCCTGATCCCCAATCTCTTTATCTAAGCTTTCTCCTTGCAAGCTAAGGGAGGTAGACCCTTATAGAAATGAAGAAACAGAATTGGTTGAAAATCAACCAACTCAGGAGACACAGCTGAAAGAACAAGTACTTGAAGAGATTAACAAGATTTCACAGATCAATTATATTAAAACCAGTGCCTTATGGAGTTAAAAGATCTCGTTATGCAATTAAAGCCATGTAATTGGTGTATAACTGTTGCTATGAAAACACAAATGACCACAATGATATTCAATAGAAAGCACCACAACCATTCATTAAAATACTTAAGCCAACAACAAAGCTATCATGAAATTATCATTTAAAAATAAATTCCCGATGCTTGCAAAGTTTCTGAATCCATGATATTCTAAATAACCCAATCCAGAAATTGAAATGTTCCTGTATAGTCAAACTTTAGATAAAAAATTAAAAGCTCATTTGACTATAAAAAAATTTTAGAAATTTTTAGAATTTTTATTATTTTTATTATTTTTTTTTACTTCTAAAAAGAAATGAAATTCTAAATTGAAACAAAAAATCAAAATCTAAACTAAGACTATAATCTAATTATTAAAACTAAAGTCAAATAGAAATTTAGAACTAAACTAATGTTACAATTAATTAAAATAAATAAAAAATAAAAAAAATTCTAACGAAAACTTAAACGGAAACCCTAAAAGAAGATTTTTTATTTTTTTGACTTTTTCTAAATATAAAAAAAAAAAAAAAAAAAAAAAATTCTACAAAGTTAAATTAAAACTAAAAGCCTAAATCTAAAAGCTAAGAATAAAAAAAAAATTAAACTAAAAGCTAATAAACAAAATTTAATTATATCTAAAACATAACACACTACACATTAAAAAATAACGCTATCCTATTTACAATCTAACATGTATCAAAACCAATGAAAATAAACCTAAGAAAGATTAAACGCAAGTTTAAAAAATTACAATCTAAAACTTAACAAAAAAAAACTAACGCTATCTAAAAAATGAATCCAAATAAAAATTAACACATAGATGTGGGTTCTTAAAATTTTAATGTGTGCGTGAGTTTGCTTTGTGCGTTTGCAGGTTGATGGAACGAGAAATTATAGATGGCGGAAGAGGGATACACGACGGCAGAAGAGTGGAGATCGGACAATGGCTTAGATCTTCGGGTTGAGGAGATGGAATCGACGGCAGAGGATGGTATGAGCCAGCGGCTAAGGAGAAAGCGAGGGCAGAGGAGAAGGGCTAAGTAATGAATAAATGGTTCGATTGCAGAGAGAGATCAAAGGGCAGCGGATGGAGGGGAAGCCAGAGAATGAAGACGACTGGCAAGGAAAAAGCTTGGCAGTGGACAGAGAGACATCAGACAGTTTGGAACAAGGGCAGTGTTTAAGAAAAATGCAAAGAAAACCTCAACAAACCTAGTACACTTAAAACTTCGTCCAGTAGATTAAATTTTTTCCAAAATTACTCATATTTTCAGAAGCTGAACTTTTAATCTTTCCTTTTACACTCAGACCTGCCAGCAAAATGATCTTGAGAGAAGATCTGGCCCTCCGAGGGTTAGATCTGGCTCAGATATTAAAAAAAAAATCTGAGAAAACCCTGCAACCTGCAAAACCATAACAGATCCAAAACTATACAGAAATAAACCCTGAAATCCTAAAAGAAATACAAATTTACAATGTTAATTTACAGATTTTGAGGCCCTCATGGCTAGATTTAAACCCATTTTAGCATATTTTTTAGGATAGAAAATCTTTTAAGAGAGGCACAAGCCCTAAAAGACCCTGTAAAAACATTTATAAATATGAAGGGGGAATACCCGTTCATATAGACCCTCAAATAGATACCCAATTCTGCGACTCAAAACATGATCTAGTAGACCAAGTAGCTTGTAATAAAATAATCTAGCCAAATAGCTAGGATTATTCCCAAACTACTTTTACAAGGATTCGATAGAAAACACTAGGACTCACTTAGCATTCTTGATGACAAAATCCATCCTAGCTTTGGGGTGAGGCTGGAGGGGAAAACTCTGCTGATAACTTGTGTCGAAAAACACAAGTAAATCAGTGAGACAAAAAACCTCCTAGGATAGAAATCATCACCAACATACTAGGCTTACCTAGTTTGTTACATACATGACGGTCTTACTTAGATCATTTACATCATAAACATGCAGAATGGGTTTACATCATTTATAAAAATGTCGTCTGATGATAGAATTTGAATGGCGTGACCACATCGAACATGATGAATCCCATTTGACAAAATGGGGGTGTACTGCTATGGGGTCATTGACAAAGTGTGGTCAACACTAGTAAATTTGGCCCAATTTCCGACGGCCACTTCGTCGCTTTTCCAACACATAGTCGTCGCAAGAGCGATAGTTTGAGGCCGGAAAAAACGTGGTTAGCCATTACGTCGCAATTCCGACACTTCAAAAAAGTTTCGGAAGAGTGACACTTCTTCTAACGTTTCCAAGCATCTGTCGCTCTTCTGAAGTTACACCAACCGTCGCTATTCTGACATTTTATAAGTGTCAGTCATTCGACATTACCAAATTGTCGGTCTTCCGACGATACCGAACTGTCGGTCTTCCAACGTTTTTCAATTTTTCAAACTAACGTCGCAATTCTGAAGTTATGTTAAAACGTCGCAATACCGACAAACATTTAAAAAAAAATTAAAAAATGAAACGTCGCAATACGCACGAAAAGGGGAAATCGTGCAAAGCGTCGGAAGACCGACGCTTATAAAGAAACATCACAATACCGACGAAAAGGGGAAATCGTTCAAAGCGTCGGAAGACCGACGCCTATGAAGAAACGTCGCAATACCAACAAAAATGGGAAATGTTCAAAGCATCGAAAAACCGACGCTCATGAAGCGTCGCAATACCGATGACTGTTTAAATTAAAAAAAAAAAAATGAAACTTTAAATTGGACGCTCTTCTTCCTAGTTATCTAGTTATCCAAAAGGAGCTCCTCTTCCTAGTTATCTGAATCTTGTTTGAGATCAAGGGGTTGACTAATTTTATAGCTATCAAAAAGGATTTCTTCCTCCAAGTTACCTGAACCTAGTATCAGAACTAGAAATGCTTTCAATATGCCCTGAGTGAAGGTGTCGACCATCAGAGCTCTTCTTCCAAGTTACTTGAAGTTCGTGTTAGAACTAGTAATGCCACCGATTCTTCCTGAGCGAAGGTTCTGTCCATCCCTATTGCTTGATTGATTTTTCATTGTTCGTACACAAGGTACTTGGCCCTTGCCAGAAAAATTCTTGATTTCATGGTGTTTTGTCATACTAAATCCTTGATTTCATGGTGATTTGACAAACTTTGTCCATCTATTTGGTTTTCTCATCCTTTTGTTGGTTTATCCATCTGTTTGTCTGGAAATTTTCGTTTGTCCGTTTTTACAATGACTATTTACCCCCAACAGTCTCGCATGATTGTTTACCCCGTGTGGAAAAACCCATTCTGATGATTGTTTACCCCCAGCAGTCTTGCATGATTGTTTACCCCATGTGGAAAAACCCTTTCTAATGATTGTTTACCCCCAGCAGTATCATACGGGTATTTACCATAGTCTTCAAGTCCTATATGTGCTTCACACAATGATCTATATGGATGATGTATGTATTTACTATTTTACCTCTTTTGTAAAAGATGTGAGTTTGCAATTGAAAAAAAAAAATTTAATTTACCGTCTAGAGGTTATGGTTCAGGCATGGTAGGACTTTCTCTTTTGTTGGAAGAGGAAGAGACATGATGGATGGAGAGCCAGTTATTCTGTACCAGTAATGATTCTTTAATAGCAGAGAGTCTGTGTAATAGCAACAGAAAATTCTATCCTTTGAGACTGAAGATACAATAGAAGAATGCGCTCTGTTTTTGAGTGCCTACTATGTAATTTAGTTGGGAACATTGTATACCTTATTTTGATGTGGATTATTTCCCCCAAGAGTGTTTTCTCCATGTAAATCATTGTGTCATTGTATGTGTATCTGTCCTCTGTTTTCTTTTCCCTCTCATTCTGCATATTTCTTTCATTGCAATTCGAGATTAGAGAGAGGAAATTACACAGACAGCAAATTATGTGTAGACATGAGTGATAAAGCACCAATCATGAAATCATGAGTTCTAAATAGAGAAAGCTGGATTTCCCTCACTGCAATTCAAATTGCAGACACCCTGAATATCTCTGTAGTTTTTGAACTTTTGATTGGCCTGGTAAACTCCAAGTGCCCAAATATTCAAGCAGCCACTTCAATGTGTATTGCAAAATGGTTACAGCAGGCACTACTAGTATGTTTTGTAGGCTCTGTACAGCTAAAAGGGGAATATCATGTGACTGGCTCATAGGTCTTTCATGGCTGAGTAACTCATTGCTAGATGGTAAACAAGATGCATGTGCTTCGACAATCCTCAGTCCTACTACTCTTTCATCACAGGGAGTCAAGAAGAGAATAAAAATATATTATTTGGTCATCAAGGGAGGACTGAGCTTCTAAAATGTCGAAGTGAGCACATCAAAGCTACTGGATCAATTACATTGGAAAAAATAGAGTCTCCTTTGTATAGGAATGTTTTGTGGATCTCAATTCTAGGCCCTAGTGGGCTAGAGGAATTGCGAAAGTTTTAATTAACACTTGAAAGAAATCTATTGATATATTGGCCAAAAAAATTTTCTAAAACTATATAGATACTTTTTTCCTTCTTACAAGAAGTAGCATAAGATAAATAGGAAAGAAAACAGTGAACTTGAATCACCTATAATTTTGGAGGACATTCTTAGCTGAAAGCTTGCGACATTTTGAGGCACCTCCATCAATCACTCTGACGTGAGCCCCTAAAATTGTAAATGGAAACTTTCAAGTTTCCCAAATACTTTAGTATTTTAACATTTATTGAAATTGATGTGCTCTAGCAAAGAATGTCAATCCTATTCCTGTCGTTTATACGTTAACATAAAAAACTACAAATACACAACTTAACTTTCTCTGACACTAATAGAAAAAGAAAAGCAACTTACAGGAATGTAAGTAGTGTATGTTACAACATTATATTTCAACCTTCAGGTATGGAGTATGAGATTAGCACAGCCATTTTATTTTATGATTTTCTCCTACAAAAGTAACAAAAGAAAAATGAAGCAGTGTATGTTGCAATATTCTATTTCAACCTTCAGGATATGGAGGATGATTTCACGAGGAAAAGGCAATGGCCTTGCAATTTAAGTGGGCCATATTACAACAATGTTTTCCATAAATGAGAGAATAGCAATGAGTAACCTCTCTTAATTGAGTCGTGACTTGTTTTTTGTAGGTATGGGATCCAAACTCCAAACCTTGCAAACAAGGAGAGAATGAATCACCATGGTGTCAAGAAACCAAAACTTAGCCTGAATATCCTAAAACTGAAGTTGGAAACATCGTCTTTCCAAGGTTTTTAATGTTGCAATCCTCTGTTCAACATTGATACAAATGTCGAAAACAAGTTAAAATATGAACGAAATAATAACACTCAAAGGAAAGACTAGGATGTCACCATTTCTACCTGCTATCCTTGAAAATAAGGTGAGATTACTTACATGCTTTTGTGTTTGCAAGGTGGACTTGAAGACCATGTTCATCCCAGAATGAGCTCAAAATGTACTTTTGTTTTTGGATTTTTGAAATAGAAGGACAGTGTTGTCAAAAAATAGTGAAATGGAGATCCCATAGAGGGCCTCCACCTTTACCACCCATGGATTTTGAAATGAGAAACTCTCATCCATAAATATGAAGTCCAAAGAATGTGACGCAGTCGACACCCTTGCTTGACTACGATGTTAATGAATATAATAGACCCCAGAGATGATAATTTGAATCTCATATAGGGTCATAATTATAGATATTGTCAAGCATAGGAGAGGTATACCTTCAGCCTCTCAAATAGTAGGTTTCCTCCAACTATCTAAAAGGCTTAACAGGTGTCCATGGATCAACAATATACTTACTTTTGCTTCCTCAATAGCATTTGGGAGGATTGAAAAATAGTCAAAAGTGCAGTGATTCCATTTGCAATGACTAAACCTTAAACCTGCAATTTCTTCCTCTCTGCCCATATGGAGATGAATTTGTCTGCTCTTCTGGCAAAGATTTTGAACATGGTGTATCCCAGCATGATAGTCTCGCAATTAATTGATTCATTTTGATCATCATATTTATAAATATGATTGATTTAAGAAACTTCACCGGGGGTAAGGCTAGAAGAGACTATCTAAAGCAAAAGGTCCGCAATATGAATAGGTAAGATGGTCAAAGTATTTTTAAGGAATTTGTCTTTCAAGTTTTCTAGCTTCGAAGCCTTATTAGAATGGAATTTGAAAATTTCTCTCATGATCATGCAATCAATGTAACAACAACCATACAATCTGGGATTGATGATGAAAGGTGGTTGGTTGCAGATGTCATATAATAAGGTGACATTATTTTGAGCGAGGTGTTAGAATCAGTAATGGTGCAAGCAGGCACTTCAGTAAGAATCTTATGTACAAGGATTTAGTGTAGACACTAATTTGTTGAAGAATAACTTTTCATTTGTAGAGGAGGTATTACCATATTATTGTTTTCCTCGGTATGATTCAATAACAAAATTTTTCACATTTTTTTGTCCTGAATTTGAAAAGGAGCTCAAAAAATTACCACAGCCAGGCAACTAAACACCTATGTTTCCTACATCTTGAACTACACACTAGCAAAATTGAATCTGATGGGCTAATATTTGATCAGATTATTGTAACATATTAAACAATTAAACTTTTTTTGCAATAGGACATGACTCTCTATACCTAGCTCAAACCACATTAGAAAAATTCATCATGGTTGTACGCAGAGCATAAATATTTCAGGTCACAAGAATCCAATGTGAAAAAGAAAAAATGAAAAATCATGCACACAAATCAACTCAATTAATATGTGATGGTTGTTGCACAGGAAACATTTCCAAGGATTCCATATTTGAATGGAAATATGTCTGAACACTATTTCTGGAAATATATTTTGTCAAAATTTCTATATTCATATGTTGTGAGTGTTTTGTGTATCCTATCCAAGCTTTATCTTGTCTCCACATAAAATAGAAACTTTTTGACACTTACGAATAATAAATTATACATTCAACCTTGCAAATTTTCTCAATCACAGAAGAAATTTAATATAAAACAGTAATGGGGAAATGATGTATTGACTTGATAAAAAACCGCCTTTATAAAGAGGATTTTCAAAGTTCAGAATGCAATCATTAAAGCCAAACATTGATGACGAGGCAAAGTCAGATTCTAGTATCTCTAAAGCAGTTCATACAGACTATTGATAAAAAACTTTATGAGCATGTACCTGAGCAATCAATCGTGCAAGAAGTGAACATCGCAAATCCCTGCCCCCTGCACCATCAGCTTGCCTATAGGTTTCAATTATACGAGTGAATGCCTCCTTTCTTAATAGAGTTTTTTGTTCCTCGGTCAGTGATACAAACTGTGGCACTATTGGCATTTCTGGGGATTGATATTCCACAGATTGAGTTGTTTCTGGATCAGAGGAGATTATTGTTTCTGGATCAGAGGACATGATTGTATCTGGGTCAGAGTTTACTTCCAACTGATTATGTGAAGCAGTTCAACTTAAAATAAAAATAATTGCATCCTATAGTTTTTGAGAACTTAGGATTTAGCTAAACTTTAAAGTCAAAATTCAGGTCGACCACTATACAAAGTTGTATACAAGGGGACAGATTCTAGAAACAAAGAACAAAGAAAACTTATAAGTGATAAAAACATACCTCACCATAGATAACCCACTTGGAAAATAACGGATAATCGCTTGTAGACCCAACAGGAGCAAACCAAGTAGAGAAAACTTACTCTTTCAGCTCATGCATATGAGTCAACTTGGAGTACCAGGTAGCATCATCTGGTTTATTCAATGAATCTACAACTAAACGACCAGAATGTCTCCTTCCAAACCACTTACTTCTCATGGAAGCTTGATTGCCACAATGGCTATAGAAAACACAACAGGCTATACTTAAAACCTGCAAACTGTAGTAAACATTAACCCTTTCAAGCTGTAGATCTGAAGTGCCCTGATATCTCTCAGTAGAATCGATCCCGTGTTCTTCACATACCACTTCCCAGAAATTGGAGCTGATCTGGTTGCCACATTGGCCCCCCTGAATGTGAAGGATCTCTCGCATTTTTGCTATCGACCCAACTCAGAATTGGATCAGATCTGAACTGTCCCTCTGTCGCCGCTCAAAACATCAAGAATTGTTGCAGAAGATCACTCAGTGCCTCAGTCTTCAGAACCTACAAGAAAACTCAATGAAACCCACAGAAACCAAACCAAAAGAACAACGAAACCCCAATATCAAAGATGGCTCAGAAACCCTTTTTCAACTTCTGCTTATTTGAAAACCTTTGGCCGCAGAGCTAATAGATAGAGCGACTTTGTTTTAACCCTGAACTGCCCCTCCAAACGGGATTTTCTGCATCCTCCCTCCTTCCTTGGACAAACCATGCAACCGGAGGGAAATGAACGAGGGGAATTAAAACTTTTGATATTTGAAAATTTTTGACATTTTGAAATGAAATATGTGTGTTTTTTAAGGCCACTCAAATTCCATTAAATAAAATGTGTGAGACTTTTCTTGGGGTTGATAAGGGGTTTGTGTAAATAAGTGGTATTATTGATTATAAATAATTATTAATGAGATTAGATCTAAGACATTTATTTAAATTATTAATTATATAAAATTGTTGAATTTTTATTTCATAAACTAGGGATTTTGGTTAATTTTTTAATCTAATTATGTGATATTAAAGATGAATTATGGTAACTTAAAAACAAGTTTTATGTGGTTAAAATGGAAGTAGTAATGTTATGGTATGAATGATTATTTTCAATAAAAATTTTGGTTTAGTAAGGATAATCAGGCGAACGATGCCACAGGAGAGAAAACGGAAAACGAGCCGCTCGAACGTGCACAACGCACCTGGGCGGTCACAACTTAGAAAAACTGATACAGGCACCCTCGAACAAAATGGCCCGACCCGAATGCGCCCGGTCGGATGACCTCACATGGCACAACACAGTGCGCCCGACCGAATGATGCCACAACGGAGCAAACAGCAAATGGGCCGCCCGAACGTGCAAAAGGCACCCAGGCGGTCACAACTTAGAAAAAATGATACGGGCGCCCTCGAATGAAACGGCCCGACTCGAACGCGCCCGGTCGGGCGAACTCACATGGCGCACCCGACCAAATGATGCCACAAGGGAGAAAACAGAAAACAGGCCGCCCGAATGTGCACAAGGCACCCGAGCAGTCACAACTTAGCAAAACTGATACGGGCGCCCTCGAACGAAACGGCCTGGCCCGAACGTGCCCGGTCGGGAAACTTCACACGACGCGACACGGAAAACGATGCCACATGGGAGAAAATGGAAAACGGGCCACCCGAACGTGCACAAGGCACCCGGGCAGTCACAACTTAGCAAAACTGATACGGGCGCCCTCGAACGAAACGGCCCGACCCGAACGCGCCCGGTCGGACGACCTCACACGGGGCGACACGGCGCGCCCGACCAAACAATGCCACAAGGGAGAAAATACCAAACGGGCCACCCGAACGTGCACAAGGAACCCAAGCAGTCAAAACTTAGCAAAACTGATACGGGCGCCCTCGAACGAAATGGCCCAACCTGAACGCGCCCAGTCGGGCAACCTCACACTGCACGACACGGTGCGCCCGACTGAAGGATACCACAAGGGAGAAAATGGAAAATGGGCCGCCCGAACGTGCACAAGGCACCCAGGTAGTCACAAATTAGCAAAACTAATACGGGCGTCGGGCGACCTCACACGACGCGACACGGCGCACCCGACCGAACGATGCCATAAGGGAGAAAATGGAAAACAGGCCACCCAAACTTGCATAAGGCACCCGAGAAGTCACAACCTAGAAAAACTGATACGAGTGCCCTAAAACGAAACGGCCCAACCCGAATGCGCCTGGTTAGGGGTTTAGAGGTTTATGGTTTAGGGGGTTAAATGGGTTAGGGGTTAAGGGGTTATAGGTTTAGGGTTTAAGGGTCAAATGGGTTAGGGGTTAAGGGTTTAGGGGTTAGGGGTTAAGGGTTTATAGGTTTATGGTTTAGGGGTTAAATGGGTTAGGGGTTTAGAGGTTTAGGGGGTTAAATGGGTTAGGGGTTAAGGGGTTATAGGTTTAGGGTTTAGGGGGTTAAATGGGTTAGGGGTTAGGGGGTTAGGGGATTTAGCAGTTAAGGATTTTAGGGGTTAGAAGTTAGGGGCTAATGGGGTTAGGTTTTAGGGGGTTAGATTGGTTAGGGGTCGGGAATTAGGGTTTAAGGGGTTAGGGTTAAGGGTTTAATGGTTTAGGGTTTAAGGGGTTAGGGGTTAAAGGTTTATAGGTTTAGGGTTTAGGAGGTTAAATGGGTTAGGGGTTAAGGGTTTAGGCCAGGTTAGGGGTTAAGGGTCTAGAGGTTTATGGTTTATGGGTTAAATGGGTTAGGGGGTTAAATTAGTTGCATATTCTTTGCGTCTCAATGTAACAATTTTGTAAGTATTGTTGCTTGTTGCCATGTCTTCTTTATTTATTAATTTTTAGTATTTGTTTTCCATTGCTTTACATTTATTGATGCAGAAAATGTTTATTGCAATCAAGCAGCCAAATGTATGTTCAATCTCCAGTTTCAAACTCAGCCATAGTGTTGTCACACAATTTAAGTCTGGATAATGGTCATCTGATGAAGTCTTAATAACTAGACTGCACCTTATGACTAGTCCAGAAACCATACCCGTGTACTAATGGCACTCAAGGAAATGCGTTCGAACGAAACGGCCCGACCCAACCCCTACCCCCGACCAAAATGGGATAGTTGAACGATCGAACGATGCCACAAGGGAGAAAACGGAAAACAGGTTGCCCGAACGTGCACAAGGCACCCAGGCGATCACAACTTAGAAAAACTGATACTGGCACCCTCGAACGAAACAGCACGACCTGAACACGCCTGGTCGGGTGCCCTCGCACAGCGCGACATGGCGTGCCCGACCGAACGATGCCACAATGAAGCAAATGGAAAACGGGCTGCCTGAATTATGTGCACAAGGCACCCAGGCGGTCACAACTTATAAAAACTAATACGGGCGCCCTCGAACGAAACGACGCAACCCGAACGCGCCCGGTCGGGCGCCCTCGCACAGAGTGACACGGTGTGCCCGACCGAACGAATATGCCACAAGGGAAAAAATGGAAAACGAGCAGCCCAAACGTGCACAAGGCACTCGGGCGGTCACAACTTAGCAAAATTGATATGGGTGCCCTCAAACAAAACGGCCCGAACGGAACGTGCTCGGTCGGGCGACCTCGCATGGCGCGACACGGTGCACCCGACCTAACGATGCCACAAGGGAGAAAATAGAAAAAGGGCCGCCCGAACGTGCACAAGGCACCTAGGCAGTCACAACTTAGCAAAACTAATACGAGCGCCCTCAAAGTACGAAACGGCCTGACCCAAACGCGCCCGGTCGGGCGACCTCACACGGCGCGACACAACGCGCTCGACCGAACAATTCCACAAGGGAGAAAATGGAAAATGGGCCACCCGAACATGCACAAGGCACTCGGGAAGTCACAACTTAGCAAAATTGATACGGGCACCCTCGAACGAAACGATGCAACCCGAACGCGCCCGGTCAGGCGACCTCACACGACGCGACACGGCGCGCCTAACTGAACGATGCCACAACAGAGAAAATGACAAACGGACCGCCCGAATTACATGTACAAGGCACCTGGGCGGTCACAACTTATAAAAACTGATACAGGCACCCTCGAACAAAACGACATGACCCAAACGCACCCGGTCGGGCGCCCTCACACGGCATGCCCGACTAAACAAATATGCCACAAGGGAGAAAATTGCAAACGGACCGCCCAAATGTGCACAAGGCACCCAGGCGGTCACAACTTAGCAAAATTGATACGGGCGCCCTCAAACAAAATGGCCCGAACTGAATGCGCCCGATCGGGCGACCTTGCACGGCGCGACACGGCACGCCCGACTGAACGATGCCATAAGGGAGCAAACGGCAAACGGGCCGCCCAAACGTGCACAAGGCACCCGAGCGGTCACAACTTAGCAAAACTGATACGGGCGCCCTCAAAGTATGAAACAGCCCGACCTGAACGCGCCCGGTCAGGTGACCTCACACGGCGTTACACAACACGCCCGACCAAACGATGCCACAAGGGATAAAATGGCAAACGGGCCTCCCGAACGTGCACAAGGCACTCGGGCAGTCACAACTTAGCAAAACTGATACGGGCGCCCTCGAACGAAATGGCCCGACCTGAACGTGCCTGGTCGGGCAACCTCATGACACAGCACAACACGGTGCGCCCTACCGAATGATGCCACAAGGGAGCAAACAGAAAATGGGCCGCCTGAACGTACACAAGGCACCCGGGAGGTCACAACTTAGCAAAACCAATACGGGCGCCCTCGAACAAAATGGCGCGACTCGAACGTGCCCAGTCGAGCGCCCTCGCACAGCGCGACACAGCGCGCCCTACCGAACAATGCCACAACGGAGCAAACGGAAAATGGGCCGCCCAAATTATGTGCACAAGGCACCCGTGCCGCCTGAATTATGTGCACAAGGAGCCCTCAAACGAAACGACACGACCCGAACGCGCCCGATCAGGCGCCCTCGCACAGCGCGACACGGAGTGCCCGACCAAACGAATATGCCACAAGGGAGCAAACAGAAAATGGGTTTCCCAAATGTGCACAACGCACCTGGGCGGTCACAAATTTGAAAAACTGATACGGGCGCCCTCGAACAAAACGGCCCGAACCGAACGCGCCCGGTTGGGCGAAATCGCACGGTGCTACATGGCGCGCCTGACCGAACGATGCCACAAGGGAGCAAATGGAAAAGGGGCTGCCTGAATGTGCACAAGGCACCTAGGTGGTCACAACTTAGCAAAACTGATATGGTCGCCCTCGAAGTACGAAACGGCCCGACCCAAACGCGCCCAGTCGGGCGACCTCACACGGCGTGACACAACGCGCCCAACCGAACGATGCCACAAGGGAGAAAACGGTAAACAGGCCACCCGAACGTGCACAAGGCACTTGGGTGGTCACAACTTAACAAAACAGATACGGGCACCCTCGAACGAAACGGCCTGACCCGAACGCGCCCAGTCGAACAACCTCACATGGCGTGACACGGCGCGCCCGACTGAACGATGCCACAAGGGAGAAAATGGAAAACGGGCCACTCGAACGTGAACAAGGCACCCGGGTGGTCACAACTTAGAAAAACTGATACGGGCACCCTCGATTGAAACGGCCTGACCCGAATGCGCCTGGTCGGGCGACTTGATCACAAGGCACGACACAACGCACTCGACCGAATGATGCCACATGGGAGCAAACGGAAAATGGGCTTCCCGAACGTGCACAATGCACCCGGGTGGTCACAACTTCGCAAAACTGATACGGGCACCCTCGAATGAAACGGGTCGACCCGAACGCACCCGGTCGGGCGACCTCACACGATGCGACACGGCGCGCTCGACCGAATGATGCCACATGGGATAAAATGGAAAACGGGTCGCCCGAACGTGCACAAGGCACCCAGGTAGTCACAACTTAGCAAAATTGATACAAGCACCCTCAAACGAAACAGTCCGACCAAAACGCGCCCGGTCGGGCAACCTGATCACAAGGCGCGACACGGCGCGCTAGACCGAACGATGCCACATGGGAGCAAATGGAAAACGGGCTGCCCAAACATGCACAATGCACCCGGGCGGTCACAGCTTAGCAAAACTGATACGGGCGCCGTCGAACGAAACGGGCCAACCCAAACATGCCTGGTCGGGAGACCTAACACGGCACGACACGGCGCGCCCGACCGAACGATGCCACATGGGAGCAAATGGAAAACGGGCCGCCCGAACATGCACAAGGCACCCAGGCAGTCACAACTTAACAAAACTGATACAGGCGCCCTCGAATGAAACGGTCCGACCCGAAGGAAATGGTTTGACCCAAGCGGTCACAACTTAGCAAATCTAATATGGGCACCCTCGAACAAAATGGCCCAACCCGAACGCGCCCAATCGGGCGACCTAATCACAAGGCGCGACATGGCGCACCCGAACGAACGATGCCACAAGGGAGAAAACGGCAAACGAGCCACCCGAACATGCACAAGGCACCCGTGTTACAAAATTTTTTGGTCATATAACCTTTTATCATTAGATGAAACCAAGTACACCATGTAAGACCAATTTTACCCTAAGTAAAATTGCTTTCACTATGTGAAATAACTTAGTAAAACACCTTTATTAAGTTGTTTATGGTCTAAACAGGAAACCCCAAAAGGAAATAATAATAAAATCTACATTTGTTTATATTTCCTGGTCATATTTAACCCAAAACAAGGAAATTAATTAAATAAATCATTATTTATTTGATTATTTCCTAGGAATAAGTTATTTAAATCATCATTTAAATAATATTCCTAGTTAAATTTGACTAAATCATTTTTCAATAATTAAATAAATCATTATTTATTTAATTATATTCCCACCATTTCCCTAAAATAATAAATAAATCATTTATTTATTTATTGTTTATAAATAAAGGAATTGACCCAAGTCAAAAATCCTTTCCCTCCAACAAATATAATAAAATATTCCTAAAGGGTGGTTCTAGAATTTGATTAATAATATTTTATTCATGCACCAAGTTCTAGATCGCCCTAATATTTTGTTATAAATAGAAGGGTTTTCCCCATTCATTAGTCACATTTCATTGCATTAGATCACTCTGGATCTATACTTGGTCACATTCTCCATTTTTTCCTTGTGAGCTCCCTTTGAGTTCTATGTTTGTCTGGGTTTTCTACACCAACAAGAGAGAGAAATTTTAGATTTGAAATGCTGAGGACTTTCAAGAACCCATCCCATTGAGGAGAACTGGAAAACATCTTTCTTGTTTTCCTCTCAGGTGCCCCTTTTTTAATATAATATAGAAATTCTTTCAAATACATTGTTCTTGTCTTGTCTATTGGATTCATGGAGCCACATTTTACTTTATCTGCTTAATGTCTTTTATGCTTAGATCTGGATTTGTGCAGCATTATTTGGATCACCTAATTGAAAATTTAAAGATATTTGGCAGCCATAATCGATGTTAGGGCTATTTGTTATGCGTAGCTAAAGTGGTCTTTTACGACGAAAGATTCATACTAACAATTGGCGACTCCACATGGGTTTTATTTTGCGACCACTATCGTTTTATCTATTCCTGCATATCCAGCTATTTCAGACCCTAGGGTTTCTCTTCAATTTTTTATTTTTCCTATTTTTATGGTGCTTTTCACCTCTAAAACCCTCAAACATTACCATTTTTAACTTCCGTGTGTTTCTGGCCCTATTGCGCAGGTAACAGGCATCAGCCGCAACTGAGACGACAACTTTTTCTGAAATCTTCCCCTAAGAGACCCGGATCTGCAGGTCGCACTTATCGGCCCAAAAAATGCGACCTGGCCTTGAGGTCGCACTTTTCTGCCCCAAAATTGCACCCTAGACTGAAAACAGGTCAGAACCTGCGACCTGCACTTTTTTCTGCAATTTTCCAGCACTTTTTCTAGGTTTGTCTGAAGCTTCTGTCAAGGTTTTCCAGCCTCTGTCCCCGCCTGTTTAAACCTGTTTCCGATTTATTTCACTCAACTAAGTGGGAATCTTGCCCCTTAGGGCTCTAGTACCCTCCACTTTTTGTGGGAGAGTTTTCGCTGTTTCAGAATTTTGAATTTCTAGAGTTTCAGCCTTATTTCTTTTAGATCTGATACCTCCTTTTCAAATCCCTTTAGATCAGCTCTTATCCCTTTCAAATCACCTCATATAGTTTTGTTTGGATTCATTTCTAGGGCCACCTCCTTGTCCCTTCTACTTTTAGCTGATCCCCTCCTTTCTAGTAGCAACCTTGCCTCTGCCTCTTTATTGTTCTCTGCACCTCTTTTTAGCAGATTTCTCCTTTAGATCCCCGTCCCTCCCGACCTTAGATCTATCAGCCTCTTTTTAGCGTGCTTTGATTAGATTTTTTCCCTCTTATAGACTAGTTTTGAGAGGCTCGCCTTCTTGGGTTAGATTGATGCATTATTAGCTATTAATTTTCTGTTCTTTCAGTCTTATTTACTACAGATTTATTTTTCAGTTACGCAGCACACTTTTTCTTTTACTATCAAAACGTCTGGGTTTAAACAATTAAAATTAACGCATTGCACACACTGGCCCTAAGAGAAGAAGAGCCTGGTTAACACCGCTTGGCAAAGACTTTAAAATAAATTGAGACTACACCTCTCTGCCCTTGTTTCGACATTGACCTCACTTGATTTTGCACCTCCCTGCCCTTGTCGGTTTTTCTTCTTCCCATCATCATTGCGCCTCCAAGGCGTTTGTCCCGGAGACTTCTTGGCCTTCACCCTCAGTTTCTGGTTGGTTGACTTCCTCCTTCTCGTCGTCATCGAGTAAGTCCTCCCCCGAGTCCGCACTCTAACTCTTCCTCTAATTGTTCGGGTTCTCTCCCTACTCCTGGTTCTCCCCCTGTTACCTTCACCATGTCTAGTTCAGGGCCTAGCGCTAGCAGCAACCCCAGTTCTACTGCTGGGTCTGTTTCCAATGGAACCACTACGGGACCTACCCTGACTACCCCATTGCTCCCTTATATGTCCGGTCTCAGTCTCCCCGACTTCAATCAGCTGATCAATGATCCTATTCGCCACAATGTTAGTTGGCCTGCTATGACAAACAAGCTCCCCTCCAACATTCCTAAGTTCGAAGGCCTTGCTAGTGAAGATCCCTCCAACCATATCCGATCTTTCCACATGTGGTGTTCCTCCAATTCCATCACTGATGACTCCATCCGTCTTCGATTGTTCCAACGCACGCTTACCGGCGAAGCTTCTAAATGGTATGTTGATCAAGCCACCTCTTCCCATACCACCTTTTCGATCATCACCCAAGCATTTTTATCTTATTTCCAGCTCCCTCTCCGATACGACACTGGTACTGAACTCTTGACTTCTTTTCATCAATCCTCTTCGACCCGCCTTTCCTCTCATGTCTAGGAATGGCGAAGAAGACGGAGCTTATGTCGCGCTCCCCCCTTTGAAGATCGGGTTTATATGGACTGGTTCCTTCGCTCTCTCTTACCTCCCATTGGCAAAGATGTCGCATCCCATTTTCCCCAAACCGAAGAAGCCGCCCCCCAAATAGCCTTGAAATATGACCTTATCTATGCTCAAGCTGGTTATGTTTATACCGTCCTTCCTAACCTCCCCAAGCTCGGTGGCGCTAATGCCCCCGGGGCATCTCACTCCGCCGAAGGTATCGTTGGAGCTCTTTCACATGCCTCTGCTCAACCTCTTATGGGCTATGGTTTACCCCCAGCAGGGGCCAGCACCTCTAGCACTTTTCCCCCTCCAGGTAGCATGTATCCAGGATATGGCATACCTCCTCCTTTTTCCCACACCCCTTCTTACCTCAATGTTGCCCATCCTAACCCTTATCCTTACCCACAGCCTGGTGTCCCAGCTCCTCCAGCATTTGGACCTCTCCCTCCCTTACCTCCTCCACCCCAGCAGCTACACTTACTACCCCCTCCAGGGCAAGTATTTGCGCAGCAGGGCACAACTAATTCTCCCCCTTCTCAAAGAAAGAGGAGAGGAAATCCATCTGCCCATGGTAATCGTGGATCCAATCCTCCCAGTATTGATTCTAACATTGCCAACCAGCCACAAGGTTCTCAGCCCAAGCTGGACAGGCCGCTTCGCACTAATAAGCCCTGTTCGTTTTGCAATGTTTATGGTAATTACACTCATTATTGTCCCCTATTACCCCAGATGAGGCAGATGTGGGAGTCTCAGGCCACCATGCAGGGACAACACTCCTCCCCTCCTATCCCTCCCAATACGGCTACTTCTCAACCCGATGTGTTTACCAATGCTTTCCCTCAACAAGGATTCGTCGTTACTCAACATGCCCCGATAACCACTCCACATTCCCCTTCTGGTTCCTCCAATTACCAGATCCTCATGATGGCCTCTGACCAACCTCTCACCATTGACCTTAACCTTCAAACTCGGTCTCGTCAGTACTCCACACCCCCTGCTCCGTCTATCACCGAGTCCCCATCTTCAAGTCCTACAGAGCCTCTGTCGACACCCAATGGTCCCTTACAAATCACTCCGCCCAAAGCTGAGGTTCACACCAATATTCCTAAGGGACCATTACTCCGAAATGTTGCCTCTGGTCGGGCTGCCCATTCATATAGCATAGTAGATGATCTGGCACAATCTCATGCTGCCATTTCAACACTGGAACTCCTCCAGTCATGTCCTTCTCAAAAGAAGGCTCTACTATCTACAGTGGGTGTTGTATATCCTGTTGATAACCAATTGATTGTTTTCGATGCCCGTCAGTCATACCATCCCCCACTTCCCGCTTCTGTTGCTTTCCAAATCCCAGTCAAAATCCGAAATGCCAACGTCGCTCGGTGTATTATTGATGAGGGGGAATCTACCTGTGTGATGTCTGCTTCGATTTGGAAACAACTTGAATCTCCTGAGCTGGCCCCTTCCACAATCACCCTTCATGCGTGGGATGGCCATGCCTCCCAACCCATTGGCCTATTCCGTAACTGTTCTATCACCCTTGTGGGCAAGACTGTTTGTGTCGATGTTCAAGTTATCGACGCCCCTCTTGACTATAACATTCTTTTAGGGCGTAGTTACACCTATGCCATGTCTGTTGTCCCATCCGCAGTCCACCGCAAGATGTTTTTCCCACATAATGGAAAGATTGTCACTATTAACCAGTTGACATATCATGAACCAAAATCTCAGACCTCCCCTGAGTCCACCATCTCTAATGTCACCAATAAGCAAACTGTTGATTCTTTGACCAGTGTTTCCCCTGGTGTCTACAAAGACTCCTCCTTGCTTGGCACCTCCCTAGGTCCTCCCCCTCCTCCTGTCTCTGATCCCAGCTTAGCGAATGTTTGCATGATGCAATCATCTCAGGTTAACCTTTCACAGCTTGCTTCGGCTAGTCAGCAACCTCAATCTTGCCCGCCGCAACCTGCTCCTAGCCCTTCACCTCAACCAACCGAACCTCTTATGCCTGGACCTTCCCGTCCACCTCACACTCAGGAACCTCCCTACCCTCCTGAGCCGGTTCCCCCAGGTCTCCACCATATGGGAGCCGTCCCTCCTGGCCATTACCCCGCCGGTCAAATACCTTTCCTTGCTCCCCCTCCCAGAGTCTATTCGGTTCCCGTCATGGCCACCCTTTCCCTCCCTAATTTAACCTTGGGAATACCGGTATGGTATCTTACTCCTCCAGTCGAGACCCCACCCGGCCATCCCAAACCATACATTGTTGTGACACCAGTTCAATCGATTCCCTTTGCTCCTTCCACTGCTACAGTGCCCTTAGCCCCTCTGCAAGACCATCCTCATGTTGTGCCAGCTATGGACAAGAAAAGAAAACCACGCAAGGGGGCATCCAAAGACAAGGCCACCACACCCGACCCTACCCCTCCTCCACCCGCCAAGCCTTGTGCCTTGTGTGATGGTATCGGTCATGCCACCCATACTTGTCCTGAGTTGCCCCGTATCCAACCCATGGTTAAAGTCGCGTTCCCTGAATCTACGGTCCCCGAAACCTCTATTTATTCCTCATCCGTAGCCAAGAACCCAAATACTCTTCGCACCAACAAAACCTGTGCTCTGTGTGGTGTCCATGGCCATTATTCTCACCATTGTCCTCACCTCACGCATTACCAAGCCTCTTTAGAGGACATTCGCGAGTACGAAGTTGAACAAAATCAATCTGCCTCTCCCATCCTTGCTCAGTATGCGTCAGGTCTACTCAAGGATCCCCCTGCTACCATTGACATCCCTCCCCCTGATGTTGAGATATCGGAACCTGCTGCCCCCCTCCTATACCTATCATCATCCGCACAACCCTTGGAGTACATTCCCTCTGAATCCACTCCATCTGTTTTTCTTAATTCCCCTTCAGCAACATTCTTGGGCTCTTCATGCCTTGACCATATTTTTACTTGTTCTTCTGTCATTCCCCATGATGACCCGTATGTGCGCCTCTCTTCCCATACTGATGATTTAGGTATCTTTGCAGCGTCATGTGGTTTCCTTGACCTTTCCATTTCCTCCCATAATCAAGATAATACCATCCGTATCTATGATGTCCTTCGCAGCATGAGTTCCCGCTCTTCCTCCCATAGTTCTCATTCATCTCCCTCTCGTCAATCTATGAGTCCTAGACTTCCTACCCTGACTTCTCCCTCCCATAGTTGTCAGTGGATGTCTACCCTATACTCACGCTGCCATCATTATTCTCCTTCCTCCCATTTATTGTCTTGTGACACTATTCCACCGGCCCTCTCGTCCACACATTATATTGGCTATGCCAATGGGGCAAGTCGTTATTCTCGGAATCTCGCCTCGGCCGCATGGGCCATCTTCACCCCCTTTCATACCCTCACTCTTGCAAATTTGGTCTGCATTGGTAATTCCACCACTAATCAGGCCGAATATGATGCAGTACGTGGTCTCTTAGCCGATGCCCTCTCTCATCACATCCTCCATCTGCACGTTCGTTTAGATTCCCTACTTCTTGTCTTACAACTTAATGGTGTCTATCGTGTGCATAAACCTATCTTGTTTAGACAATATTTACGAGTGAAACTTTTGATACGTGAATTTAGATTCATTACTTTCAACCATATACCTAGAATTCAAAATCACTACGTAGATCAAATCGAAAATCATGTTCTAGACTGGCATTTATCACACACAAGACAATAACATTCAACACCATCAACAAAATGCATATACATCATATATATCATATAACATGTGTTTTTAGAGTCCATCTACTCTGAAACATATGACATGCCCATAGCATGCTACAAAAAACAGAATTACAAAACTGGGGGGCACCTCTTGCCCCTACATACACACTGGGGGGCACCACCTGCCCTACATCTAATCACTCTCCTGGAGGATCTCGAGCCAATGGCTCTACTCCCGTAGCTCGTAGATCACGCACAGTCTGACTGGCCATCGCCATACGTCGCATGATACCTCGCCACTCCGAGGGTAGCCCAATACATAGCTCTATGTACTGGTCATCTAAATCCTGCCAACCATGCTCCGATACACCGGTCAGCAGCCCCTCACATCTACGACGAATGTCCTCCAACAGAGCAGCCATATTCTCGTTATGTGCTATCCTTGATCCACTTGCACCTGTAGCTCCATCTGCTGCAGGTCGTCCAATATATCCGGCCGGTTTTACTGGAGCTATATCTGCATTTCAAAAAGTATAAATATCATTACCATGACTACTATTCACAAACTTTAAAATGCACATAACAGATTAGTTACTTGTCACTTACCATCGGGCCCCCATACTCGACCAGGCGGAAGTGGCAAGTTCGGATCTCCCCAATAACTCATCCCACTATAGGGATAGTCATCTATGTACAACGACATCTGATCCCAATGGGTGAAGAAGTTTGTTCGGAACACCCGTTCAACTTCCCCTCCTCCTCCTCTGCACAGTAGTCGTCCCCACCGATGCATCTGAGGCTCTCTTGGACCCCCATCAGGTAGCTGTACACGAGGTCGTAAGGTCGGGATCTTCTCAAAAAATAAGGAGCACAATATCGTCCCATAAGCACAATCATGATTCACTTGCCGCTTACATAGTGACAGCTATCATTTCACCGACACCAAAATCATCTGGGCCCACCCATAGTAGGTCCCACTCAACACACTCTCTACAATCATCATCTGCCCACCAATGATGTGATGGAATGCCTGGCTGCCCAAGATCTGCAACATGATGTTGCCATTGCCCGAGTCTCCAACCTCTCTAGATCCCCAATGGATATCCGAGTCCATTTGACTCGTACACCTGGTCGACAATGTCGCTCAACGAACTCCATAATGTTACGCCCCCGCAGTAACACTGGCTGTGTATTTCCCACCATCCCTAATGGTGGGATACCAGTTAGGAAATACAGATCCTGGACTGTCAGCTCAATCCTGTTCCCCTGCACTATAAATTCCTCATGATCTGGATCCCAATAACTGATAATTCGGGCCAACAAGGGCTCCCCAACCCTCATCAAAGGGTTCTCCACAAATTTTAGAACCCTAAACCTAGCCAATGCACGACGGACACCCTGATCCGCTTGGATTTCCATCTGTAATGTACCTAGGTCTCTCTCTCTCCACTTGATTTGTATATCTTCCATATCTGCACAAAACCATCATCTTTTTTAGTCTACAGATCAGCAAAACTGCATTCACTCACACCAAAACTGAATCTCAGCCCATAACAGCACTGAAACCACCTCCATCTAACAGATCACACTTTTTGGCCAAATCCTGGGCCAGGTCGCACTTTTCAGGCCCAAACCTGCGTCCCAGGTCACAGTTTTTGCCCCAAAAAGTGCAACCCAGCCGTAATGATGAAGTAGGAGCAGTTACTGAGATTTAAGACCCTAATCTGAACTTTGAATCCATCAAAATCAAAGAGTAGGATTAGGCCTCTTACCTGCAATTGACGGATCGCGATTCCAACGGTCATTTTTTCCACTATGATCGCCACAAGATTTAGGGCCTTCTCTCCTCTCCACATTCACCACAGCTACACAAGCAAATGAATGATTTTGGAGGGAAAATGCCTTATTAGAAGAAAAACCCCTGTTTTTTCTTTCGCCCGCTGCAACCAAACCGTAGCCCCGTTTGACACACCGTCTGCACCGTTGGAAATCTCTCACCGAGCACTCAAATGGGTATCTATTAGTTTTTCATGTTTTTATACTTCACCAGGACACATTTTGTCCACGAAGGGTCTCTTCATCTCTCCTTCCAATTGGAATTCTTCACTTACAACGCTTGTACTTGGGGCACCACTTTACCCCTTTACCTTCCTTTGTTCGTGTTGATTTTCGTCATGAGACACCCTATTGTACTCATGTTTTTATGGTCCCCCATTGGACCTTTACTGTGTGGCAGCACCATCGAGTCGCCCTTGTTTAGAGCATCTGAGTTGAGTCATCATCCGTCATGGAGTCTATCTCGAGTCCCTTTGTATCCTGCTATAGCCCTCCATCCTTCATCGCTTGGTCCCTCTCTCGTGTTGCACATTATGGCCTTCAGTACCATCGTCACCTATCCTCCTTGATATTGTGTCATTTGTTGCCAAGCCATTCATGCCCCTTATGCTCTACCAAGGGAAGTCGTCCATCAACTACTCAGTCTCCCTCATTTCATTATCATCATTAGTGTTCTTCTGTTAGTCGCTCTACTATTTTCTCTCATGCCATAGTTGGGGATCCCTTATTACCTCACCTATGGAAAACCTCCTTTTGTCGACATCAGCTAATATACTCCAAAATCTAGGTCTAGAGGGCGGTGTACCTTGGTTCGAGATCCTTTCAGCATGATCGTGACCTGTATACTTGATGGTCCAGTGATGCAGCTGCCGCTTTTGGTGATTTCTGGGTGTGTGTGAGATGTCTCAACCCTCATGAGGGGGTGGCCCTGCAGGTAGCCCCCCACATGCCCAGATGACTTCTTCATTTCAGCCCTTGATACAGCCCCTTCTATTTGATGATTTCGGCCTCAGCCGCTTACAGCGCCTCTTCGATTTGCATGTATCAGTTAGATTTTGTGAGCCCTTCCCTGTGTGTAGGGGGAATTTGGGTTGTATTTGTATCTCATGTACTAAAATATTATTGTATAAGTCCTGACTGTTCTTCCAGGCACAACATGTATGTGGGATTCATCATTCTATTTTTCTGGCACGTATTTATGCCAGCATGTACTTTATGGTTCGGTTCCTTGTTTACTGGACATCCTATTCTTTTGTACTTTGTCTCGGTGGGCATAGGTATGCCTCCCCCGCTGCCTTTAGCACAGGTACCACTTCATAAACTAGAGACTTGTTGCACCTGTAAGTCTCGTCTCCTTAGGGTCTAGTCCTTTAGCACATTATACTACCTTCCATTTCTCTCTCTAACTTCCCTCTCGATGTCTAGTGATTGAGTTCTTACAACGTACTTCGGTCATACGATTTTCTCCTAACACTCGTACGTTGGGGGGAAATCTGTTACAAATTTTTTTGGTCATCTAAACTTTTATCATTAGATGAAACCAAGTACACCATGTAAGACCAATTTTACCCTAAGTAAAATTGCTTTCACTATGTGAAATAACTTAGTAAAACACCTTTATTAAGTTGTTTATGGTATAAACAGGAAACCCCAAAAGGAAATAATAAACAAATCTACATTTTTTTATATTTCCTGGTCATATTTAACCCAAAACAAGGAAATTAATTAAATAAATCATTATTTATTTGATTATTTCCTAGGAATAAGTTATTTAAATCATCATTTAAATAATATTTCTAGTTAAATTTGACTAAATCATTTTTAAATAATTAAATAAATCATTATTTATTTAATTATATTCCCACCATTTCCCTAAAATAATAAATAAATCATTTATTTATTTATTGTTTATAAATAAAGGAATTGACCCAAGTCAAAGATCCTTTTCCCTCCAACAAATATAATAAAATATTCCTAAAGGGTGGTTCTAGAATTTGATTAATAATATTTTATTCATGCACCAAGTTCTAGATAACCCTAATATTTTGTTATAAATAGAAGGGTTTTCCCCATTCATTAGTCACCTCCATTACATTAGATCACTCTAGATCTATACTTGGTCACATTCTCCATTTTTGCCTTGTGAGCTCCCTTTGAGTTCTATGTTTGTCTGGGTTTTCTACACCAACAAGAGAGAGAAATTTTAGATCTGAAATGCTGAGGAATTTTAAGAACGCATCCCATTTAGGAGAACTGGAAAACACCTTTCTTTTTTTCCTCTTAGGTGCCCCTTTTTTAATATAATATAAAAATTCTTTCAAATACATTGTTCTTGTCTTGTCTATTGGATGCATGGAGCCACATTTTACTTTACTTGCTTAATGTATTTTATGCTTAGATCTGGATTTGTGCAGCATTATTTG
Source organism: Pinus albicaulis (assembly GCA_034641835.2). Classification (NCBI taxonomy): domain Eukaryota; kingdom Viridiplantae; phylum Streptophyta; class Pinopsida; order Pinales; family Pinaceae; genus Pinus; species Pinus albicaulis. The sequence goes on along the minus strand of CM076581.1, from coordinate 64,960,121 downwards.
GATCACCTAATTGCATATTTAAAGATATTTCGTAGCCATAATCGATGTTAGGGCTATTTGTTATGCGTAGCTAAAGTGGTCTTTTACGACGAAAGATTCATACTAACAACCCGGGTAGTCACAACTTAGAAAAACTGATACGGCCACCCTCAAACGAAACAGCCTGACCCAAACACGCCCGGTCGGGTGACCTTATCACAAGGCGTGACACGGCGTGCCCAACCGAATTATGCCACAAGGGAGCAAATGACAAATGGGCCGCTCGAACATGCACAAGGCACTCGGGCGGTCACAACTTAGCAAAACTTATACGGGCACCCTCGAACGAAACGGGCAAACCCGAACACGCACGGTCGAGCGACCTCACACGGCATGACACAGCGCGCCCGACCGAATGATGCCACATGGGAGAAAACAGAAAACGGGCCACCCGAACGTGCACAAGGCACCCGGGCAGTCACAACTTAGCAAAACTGATATGGGCACCCTCGAGAGAAACAGCCTGACCTGAACACGGCCGGTCGGGCAACCTGATCACAAGGCGCAACACGGAGCGCCCGACCGAACGATGCCACATAGTAGATTTTTCATCTCACCAAGTTGTAATCAAGGATTTAAAATATCCCAAGCATGTCCTAGCCTTTGGAATAATATACCAAAATGTGCAAGTTTTCATGTATACTTGTGTAATGTAAATTTTTTGATGTATAGGCTTGTTTTCCAACAAAAAAAATCATTATCAAATAATTTAATACTCATTATATCCAAATAAATCATATTTATATAAACAAAATGTTAAATAATATAATTTTTTTCATATTCAAATGTTGAACAATTGTTAATAAAGTAATACTTTACATGTCCACGCATGTAATTGTTTTTCATGTCCAAGTTTGTTGTCCAACCAAACAAATGTTATCCAATGATGCAATATTTATTATATCCAAATAAATAATATTTATATTAATAAAATGTTAAATAATACAATGTTTTCCATATTAAAATGTTGTGTTGTTTAAACGCCATTCTTGTGATGCTTGGGAGAAACCATCGAAAGAGCAACGTTTCTCATATAGACCTCGGTCTTGCGACGTTTGGCTTCACAACGTCGCAAGACCGACGTCTATATGAGAAACGTTGCTCTTCCAACGGTTTCTCCCAAGCGTCGCAAGACCGACGAATGTGTAGGCGACGTCGCAATTCCGACGTTTCGCCCCATAAACGTCGTAAGACCAACGAAGTGTTTAAAACGTCACAATTCCGATGACAAACATAAAAGTCGGAAAAGCGACGATATCCCTAAATGTCGGTATAGTGACGGTTTGTGGCGGGATTTGAAAAATTGATAGAAATTGGGGAAATTTCTGACATTACAACAAAAGTGTTGGAACTAAAGTGTCGGAATTTCTGCCAAATGTACTAGTGACAAGAAAGGGATTATCTACTACCCTGATCCTGCCCTAGTGGTATTTGAATTTTCTCTTCGCAAGCACCTTCGTCAAGATATCTACATCCTAATCCTCCATGGTAATGTACTGCAACAACATAATGCGCCTCTAAACACAATCTCTGAGATGATGGTACCAGATTTTTTATGTAACTTTGGTTATCACAATGTATCACCATCAGATCCATCTGATGACCAAAAAAACCAATAATTATCTTCCTCTTCTAGATGGCCTATCATGAAGCCTAACTAGCTGCCATGTACTCTACCTCAACTGAACTGAGTGCAACTGATCTCTGCTTCCTACTATACCAAGAAACTGATGTTGATCCTATGTTGAAGATGCCCCCTAATGTGTTCTTCCTGTCTGATGTACTACATGCCCAATGTGCATTGGTGAAGCCTTGAAGCTTCACTCCCTCTATCTGTTTGTACCATAATCCATACTCTATAGTGCCCCTGAGATATCTCAACACATGCTTCCCCACCTTCCAAAAGAGCTTGGTAGGCTTTACCATGGCTTGACTAAGTTGGTTAACTACGTAGCTTATGTTTGTTTGTGTGTTTACCAAATACATAAGTGAACCCACAAGCTGCATGTAAATAGTAGCATCCACTACCTCACCTGAAGTAGCATCCTCCTTCCTCCAGTTTCCTGTAAGAGGAGTCTCCATGGGTTTGTTACCCTCCATGTGGAACTTCCTCAAAATCTCCGTAGCATACTTTCCCTGAGATACAAATAGCTCCCCATCTCTTTTCCATATTTCCAAGCCAAGGAAATAATGTCAGAGCCTCATGTCTTTCATCTCAAACCCTCTTGCAAGATCCTCTTTGCAAGAAGTTATGAGTTTCTCATCACCTGTCAGTATAGGATCATCAATATAAAGTAAAATAATAAAAATATTACTATCAACTACAATATGATATAGGCTCGCATTCGCTTCACTCTTTGTGAAGCCCAACCTGGTGAAATAATTTTCGATCTTGGCGTACCAAGCACGAGGTGCTTGCTTCAGCCCATACAGTGCTCTGTTGAGTCTGCACACATGTGACTCCCTGTCAAAGGTCTCAAAACCTTCTGGATACTCAATGTACACTTCTTCCTCAATAACTCTATTGAGAAAGGTTTTCTTTACATCCATCTGATGTATATGCCACCCCATCTTCACTGAGAGTTCAAGGATAGATATAATCGATGAGTACCTTGCAACGAGTGAAAACATATCCTCATAATCAATCCCTTCTACTTGTGAGAATCCTCAGGCCACAAATCTAGCCGTGTATTTCTCCACACTCCCGTCTGCTACTTGCTTCACCTTGTAGATCCACCTAGATCCAACCACTGACTTCCCCACTAGTCTTTGGACCACTTCCCATGCATTGTTTCTGATAATGGAGTCATACTCCTCAACCATGGCATCAAACCATGTTAGTTTCTGCACTGCTTCCTCAAAAGAGGATGGTTATTTCACAATACACTTTCTCATAAGAGCCATGTATCCAGTATACATGTCTGGGGACCTTCTTTGTTTGTGCTATGATGTAAGTGCACCTATATTTTCTGTCGCATCTAACATCAATCTGTCAGCCTCTCTGGTGTGCTTCCTACCATTTTTGGTGGATGGCTATGCATGAGTGGTTCTTGTCACTCCATGATCCTCTGATTGTGTTTGCTCCACATCCTAAGGTTCATCCTTTGGAATTAAGAGTTCCTCATCTGCATGTAAGTCAAGCTCCCTCTCAAGGGACAATCACATGGCTTTTTCCTCATCATATTTAACATCTCTCCTCACAACTGTAATCCTGTTAGCCGGAAAATACACCAGATATTTGTGGGGAGTGTCAGTGTACCCCAAAAATATCCCAACCTCTGCTATTAGTTCTAGCTTCTTCCTGGCATCTTTGGTTACATGGAAATAAACAGACGGGCCAAAAATTTTAAAATATGAAACATCTGGTTTCTTACCTAAAAAAACCTCATCCGGTGTACTCATGCCAAGTATCCGATGAGGACTACAGTTCTACACAAATACCGTTGTGTTTCATGCCTCTACTCATAGATGTAACGGTAGGCCCTAATCATGTAACATAGCTTGTGCTGCTCCCACAATTGTTCTGTTATTTCTTTATGCCACCCCATTCTATTATGGGTTATGAGGTGCAATCAATTCTCTTTGAATTCCTTCTTTGGCATAGAATTTATTGAATTCATTAGAGATATGCTCACCACCATTTTTTCTCCGTAGAGCCTTCACCTTCTTCCTTGTATCTTTCTCTACCAGTGATTTGAACTCACAAAACTTGGAGAACTTCTGATCTTTCTTCTGCAGAAAGAAGATCCAACACTTTCTAGAAAAATCATCAACAAAAATCACATAATACTTGTGCTTTGTTGTGGAAGGTATCGAGAATGGTCCACCCATGTCTGAGTGAACTCTCTCAAGGATTTCCGCAGCTCGGTTCTCCTTTTCATGAAAAGTGGCTTTATTATACTTCCCCATGGTACATCCCTTGCATGTGTCTATCTGTGCAAGAGTACCCTTTGGAAGACCTGTAGAAATATGTTACATTATCCTCAAAGAATTGTGGTGTAGATGGCCCAATCTCTTGTGCCATAACTCACTTGTATCTCAGCTCACCACCTTCCTTGCTTTACTGCTCAATGTTGCACAGCCATCTACATCAATTTTGTAGAGTTTCTTCACAAAAACCCCAATATTATTTACCTATGTTATGGCTTTGTGGTGAATAAATGCCTTTCCTTCATTGAAAAACCACATCATATCCAAGATCCTCCAACATAGCAACTGAAACTAAATTATTTTTCAAGCCTGATACATGCATGACATATTTTAATATGAAAGGTTTACCTGATTGTCTCTGGAAGGTAACTGTACCAATATTAGTAGCTCCATACCTCCTGTCATCACCCATCTCGATGTGCATCTGAAGATCCTTCTCCTCCAAGCTACTAAATATTTCTTTATTTCCCTTCATGTGGAAAGATGCTCCACTATCCAAGTACCACATAGATCCCATCAGAGTTGACACCATGCATGCTATTAGAGAGAATTCCAACTCAAACTGCGAGGCCAAAGCTTCACCCACTGCAGCTCTCGAAGCCTTCTTGTTCTTCTTCTTCTTTTGTTGACAATTTGTGGCATAGTGTCCATGACCATGACAGCGAAAACATTTCATCTTTGACATGCCATGCTTCTTGCCTTCTTTGCCAGTCTCAGATTTGGAATGGAACTTCTTCCCCTTCCCCTTCTTTTCCTTACCAGCCAAGGCACAATTTTCCTCATCATCAATCTTGGATGAGGATCCATCCTTGGTATTCCGCTGAAACTCTTCTTGTACCAAATTTGACCATAGTCGCTCCCAATATGGTAAATTGTCCCTCCCATTCACAGAGTCCTAGTAACTATGCCAGCTCTTGGGAAGGCCTAGAAGTGCTAGGCTCACCAATTCATCATCAGCTACAATAATTCCATTACTTCCAACCTCATCTTGACATTGAGTGAACTTGTTCAAGTATTTCTGGATTGTGTCGCCCTTCTCCATTTTTATTTTCCTCAGCTTGTCCTTGAGTTCCAATTTTCTGTGGTCATTGTTGCTTTGAAATAGATTTGTCAAGGCCTTCCACATAGAATATGGAGTTTTCTTTCCGTGGAGACTCGAGACAATATTATATCTAACTCCCTCTAACAATATCCTCCTCGCCTTTTCTACCTTCTTCTTCCATGCATCAAGAAGTTGGTCATATGATGTTGCGGGCTTGGGAATATCATTATCTATGAATTCCTTCAACCTATTGTCCTCCAACACTACCTCCATCATGTCCTTCCATGCAATATAATTCAAACTTCCCTCGAGTGCATATTCGAGTCTCAAGCCATTGAAATACATCATGTTCAGTTTCTAGCTCCAAAGAAAGTATCTGCAAATTTGAATATTTTTCAATACAAACTCAATTTCTTCTCCACTATTGTCATTCCTGATGCTGTGATACCATGTAGAAATTACACCAATGGATTCAATCCGATCATGCAATGTACTAAAAAAAATATTTAATCCTTCTACAATATTTGTGGAATATAAATCACGATCGCTCAATCACATGCAAGTAAGAGAAATAATTAAATCAATCGCACAACACAATATTTTCCTGGGGAAAGCAACTGCTCAAAATCCCTCCATATTTATTGTATAATCAACCAAGGAATCATGAAACAATACAATTCATGTGTGCTCACCACAACCTCATACACTCTACCAATTGCTTCACACTAATCTAGGCAAAATTGGACAGACACAGCCAATTTCCTACCTACCCTCAACCCGCCTTGCTCACACAATCCCTAGAGAAATAAACCCCTATTAAATAGGAAATTCAGCCTTCTTTGATTGCATAATCCATCGTGGGCTTCATGTGTCTTTATAACTGCACCTGGGCATTTTGCTAAAAATACAATTGATAGTTTACTTTCCTTGAACCTTTGTCTCAACTAGGTCTCCATTAGAATTGACATGCATGCAGCTATTAATAGTGAATCATCAGTTACTTGGTATATCACTACTTGTGAATTAAATCTATTTTAATTCACTCGATCTTCCACTAGCTCATTAATCATTTAGAACTAGTTAAATTGATTTTAACTCAATTAATGTGAGTTAAATAATCACACTCACAACTTAGATGCCTTGTAAAATTTGTAATTAAACTTCGAAAATGTTATATTGAAAAAAAATTGCTATCAAATTTCAATTATTTTCTCCATCAAATAAAAATGTTCATAATTATCATGTGATTTTGGTGAAATAGACGCTCTATTAAAAATTTAGTTAGACAATGTTCATAGTTATCATGTGATTTTGGTGAAATAGATGCCCTTTAAATTTTGTAATTAGACTTTTACAATGTCATATTGAAGAAAATTTTCATTTTATGGTTATGAGAATGTTTATGTTATTTGGTTTTTTTAATTAGATAATTAAAATATTTAATTAAAGTTATTAAATCAAGAGTTTTATAAATATAATAGAAATATTTGTTTTAATTTAATATAGAAAAGATTTGAAATTTATATAAACAAAATTTTTTTACATTTTAAATTTTATAAATTTTAATATCTATAAAAGAATTAATATAATTAATATACATTTATGTATCTATAATTAATATTATGTATGTATGTTTCTATGAGGTGTGATAATTGAGCATGACTATCACAATCTTGAGTTACCCTCCCATCGTCACCAAGTATCATGTGCAGCCTTGACGATGCCTCAAGAGGTGATCTTATGCAAATGGAGAGTAATGAGGAAAGAAGGTTGACAAAGACATTGTAAGCATTGAAGGCTACTCACACAAAATGATTCTTTAAAGGATGAGGGATATAATGCACTAGACAAGGCAACTTCTTCCTAACATGTGAATGCTTTCCCTTCACCTGCAACCCTCCATGCATAGTAATTTTCCTCTTTTATTTGCTACCCAACTCATGGCAAGACAACATTATCGTAAATTCTTCACTCTGGTTTTTATAGCTCTAGTTTCTCTTTCTATTTGTAAGCTCTTTACAATTGGAACCATCTTTGTTTTAGTCATGGATTTGTGAACCTCCAAAAAAAGCAAGGATTATTTTTGTTGCACTAGAGTGAAAGCTAATGCGACTACAACAAACTTGGCCTACCATTGAACTACCCCTCCTCACATTTGAAAACAGGTTCAACTATTGAGGAAAATGTCAATGTTGAAAGGGCATAAAGGGAAGAAGAGGGTGTGCACATAATGGTATAAGACTTCCTCTCATATCTAGGTTTGGGTTGCACCCATGAAACTAAATTTCATCACATTATAGAAATTTACTTGCACAAGGAGGCATTCATGGCCCATGCTTTATTGTCTCGTGAAGTTAATTGGAAGGAAAACCGCAACAATTTGAACACCTTGGACAAGAAAAACGGGTTCTTGATCACCCTTTCCTCTTACTAGTTGGTGAGGAAAAATGGAGGCATGATCCATGTTGAGGAAATAGGATCATCTAAGGAGACTCTAGTCATTCTCTTCTCCTCCTCTAAAGATGTTGGTCGCAATACCCCAATCTAATCACATGATCCCTATAATGGTTCTCGGTGTATTTCAATTTCATAGGTTTTTTATTTTTTGAACTTATTATCAACCTCTATAACAATTGTATACCTGGTTCCCTTTTCGGTGAACTCTTAGATGTTATTTGATGGTCATGTCTCAATCCCATGTTGATGGTTATAAAGGAATTCATATAAGGTTGCTTCAAAACTATAATGGATATAGATGATTCAAGATCGATATGTTCAAATGATTGATTTCCTAGAGTTGTTTGTCTTAAAAAAAATTATAAAATATTATATGTGGGGGGATCGTTAGCACATATTTGTACCTAGGGGATTAAGGGGGGTTTTAATTACATTGTAAGAATACAATAATGATAATAATTTTATTTAAGGTTACAATATAGCTAGGTGCCAAATTAATATGTAGGGCCTCCTTATTTGTGGGATAAAGTGCTTCTCTTGCAGAAAGAGTTGACAACTTAATTTATGGAGGTATACATATCATAGCCCTTCTATATTCAAGCATATGGCATCCAAATAATAAACACATATATTATTTTTTTATTAAGAATTTTTATAATAACAACTTTATGAATTTATGCTAGTAAAATGCCTTATAACTTAAATTAGTGACACTACTAGAAATTACAAAAATCAAATCAAAAAAATCTTCAATTTAAAAAGTAAGGTGGTAAATTTCACACTCTCCTCAACCATGTCCAAATTCTCAACTAGAAATTAACTCATTATGATAAAAATAAAAAAGTAAATATCCCCTTTATAAAAATCCTTAAGGATGTGCCTCAAAAAAACCCTTGTAAATTACAAATTATTAGTTTATTTGACTTATGAATCATAAGATATATTTTTGAGTTATAATGAAAACCCAACAAATCAATCTAAACCTAATTCATATTATTCTAATTATCAATTCATATATATATATATATAGTTATAATTAAAAAATTAAAAATATCATAAGACATTTTCCTATTTATTACATTTACCATCCTAAAAAAATATATTAATAATTAGAAATGATATTTTTTTTTAAATTTGTTTTTTATGACGGCCCATTATTTAACTAAAAGACCAAAATGAGATATTTAACTAAAATACCAAAATGAAATATACTCCAAAATACCCACAATCATTAGTGTATACCACATCCTATTGACAACGTCATGCACCAATTAGAAAAGTATGGTATATATATTATTCAATGTTCATGTACTTTCCATTACCACTTCACTGCCACATTTTTTTAATTATACACACTTTAGAACAAAGGTCACCTTCACCAACTTTACTTTCTAAACATGCTTTATGGAATCCTCCCATAATAATTGCACTAAAGATCAATGGTTCCTTTATCTCAATTGGAAGCCAACTCCCATCTAAAGATAATCAAACTTGGTATATTTTGTATATTATTCTCATCCTACTTGGATTTGTGTATATTATTTTAATAATACTTATATATATCGAATATGTATATGTCATTTTAATAATAAGTATTAGAATTGAATATGATTTTAATATAAAAAGTTGGCCACCATGGATATAATTTATTAGTTTTGTTGGAAGTTTCATACATATGGGCTATTAGCTTTCATTTTATTCACTTTTGAAGTACAATAAAATCTCCACATATGACCGACAAAATAAGTATGATGCAGAAGTATCATATAAAATAATAATAAAAATTAAATTAAGATAATAATTTATACAATATGCATTTACTTAATATTAATAAGTTAAAAAAATATATGTGCGAATTAAAAAAAAAATTGCCTTTTTAAGCGTTCTAACGTAGAAAGACAAATTCAAATACAATGTTGAATTATGTTGATATTGAATTCAAAATATTTTAATGATTTTTTTTTAATGATATAAGGGTATGTCTTTTATTAAATTTAATATTAAAATATGTAATATTAAATTATTATAATAATGAGATAATATGAGAATTTTAAAAAATATAATTTTTAATTAAAAAAATAGTGTATTTTATTTTATTCTAGTAAAAGAGTTCTCAACTTGTATATTATTTTACAAATTAAAATTAAAAAAATAAAATTTGACCCTATATAATAACAAAAGAAAACTTTAAATTAATTTTATGGCTGAGTCATTTGAGTATCTACTAGCTTCCACTGGTTCTATAAGGTCATTACTTTAGTTAGTGTTTTTGTTTTCCACTTGTTCTATAAGGTTATAAGGTTATTACTTTAGTTAGTGTTTTTTGTTTTCATAAAAAAGCTTTTGTGGATCTTGTGTTGGGAAGAATCATTGTTCGAGAAATCTTTCAATAAAAATTACAATAGGTATATATATATATATGATTTTGTAACTTATTCAAAACACTAATTCATTTATTCAATTTAGATTATAAGTTTAATTCCTAAAATGAATTAAAAGTTTGCAAGTTTAAACCATTTTAATATTAAAAGAATTGACTAAAATATATCGATATATATAAAAGATATATGTATTATGTTAATAAACAAAACATTAACATTATTAAATAGCAAAAATGAATCAAACTTAATATCATTGAACATGGAGGATAGACTTCAAACATTAAGAATGAGATTATTTAACATAATACCAATCATAAGGTGAAATTGTTTCAAAGAAATGCCTTTATTGTTTGGTTATATAAACATTCTTGCACTTGTAATCATTCAATATATCCTATAAAGTTGAGAAACGCATCTATAAAAAAAATCATATGTTAAGATACCTCCCTGACGAGTGAAAATTCATGATAGACTACATGTACGAAACCATAGCACATCGCTAAGTAAATTATAGTTTAAATCATTTCTGCACTTTGCTTTGTTTAAGCATGGCGTTTATTACGGAGTAATACCATACCACATGGGTTTATATTTGGAGATATATATTGAGGAAAAAATGACATAATATATTGGGGATATATAAGGGGTAAAGCGTTTTTATATTGGCAGGTATAAAAAATTGAACTCAAAGTTAATGACAAATTATAAAAGGGTATAAAAAGTGTCAATGAAAAAATGGATACCTACAATATCTAATGAAAGTAGGGGTTTTTTAAATTGGGAAGGTGTATTGGGTTCGTATTGGTAGGGGGGTTAAATAATGTGATTTTTAGAGGTATTTTCCAATATGTAGTCAAATTAAGGGTATTGTTTAATATTCCATGAATGCATGTGATATGTCATAGGTTCAATAAGTGAAGCCCTCATGTATCTAAGATAGAATTTTGGTTGCATGCATGATAACTTGAGGTTTTTTTTCACAATTGATCTAATTCGTTGTATAATTGATCTAGGTTTTTTTCACAATTGATCTTGTTTCCTCTTGTGTTTGTGTATAATTGTAGATAATTTTTCAAATACATGTACGATAAGTTTATGTTTTTTTACAATTGATTTGGTTTGTGGTAAGATTATGTTGTTTCTTTTTGTGTTTATGTATAATTGTATTTTGGTAACTTTAGGCGATCTTTCAGAAATGGCAATGGCTCCAAGAAATAGGTCAGAGAATCACATTCTTAATTGCTCTTTCATATGTGGATTCACTTTGATTTGACATCTTCATTCCTTTTTGTTTTGGTTTTCATTTATCTTCATGGTTCATACCCTTTGGGGTATTGAGCTATATCCACTTATGAGTCTGAGATTCCTTTCCTCTTTACTTCCCTCTATGTTTGGTTTAGCATTCGTCTGTTTCATGGGTGGATGTCCATTTCTTTCTCTATCCCTCATTATCTTTCATTTTACTTGAACTCCTCTCTTTTATCTCGACTCGCGGGCTCTTCAGTTCCACCCTGAACTTCCCTAAATTTCATCATTTGTGTCTAGTTTACCTTTTCCTTAAATTAATGGGTAGTCACTCCTTTATCTTTCTATAGGTTTTTGTCTCTCCTTTTCTCATCTCTCCTAGTTGTGATCTCTAATTTAGTGTTTCCCTTCACTACTGTAACAAACCTCGTCAAAATTCCATGTAAATAAATTTAATAAAGGAAAAATAATAACCAAGCTCATGGGACACGTATTCCAAGGTGAATGTTGGGCAAAATATCCTAGTGTGGGTGTTCATTTGGTTTATTATGGCTAAGGAAATGGGAAAGGCTTTGGAAAGACAAAATGACATTAATTGACATTTTATTTATGAAAATAATGGAAAATAGGATAAAAGGAAGGTCAAAGGTCACAGGTTCCATGTGAGGAGTAAAATGAAGGAAAATAATGGAAAATTAAAGAAAACAAATGCATCATTAATAAAAAGGGTTTTGAGGATCAGTTGGTACCTTGTGTTAGTTCAATTTAGGAGCTCTCCCTCTATTCTCTCATACACACACTCTTAGACACTTAAATTTTTCTTGGAGCACTCTAACATTGGATCAAAGAAAGCAAGGGAAGGACCAAGAAGGTAAAGGAAAGGAAAGATCAAGCATGAAAGAGCGGGATCAAGTGGCTACAATGGGATTACTTGTAGGTATCGATTTGTATGTGTGATTTCCTTTCTATATTTGACATGCATGGTACATGCATGTGTGTATTTTCTTCTCTTGTTGTCATTGGCATGGGAATTCCAAGGTGTGACATTGTTCTTTAGCCTAGCCTTTCCATTTACGGATAGCCATGGTGTGATGGTTTTGAAACTCAGAGAGGTGGTCTCTAAAAGATAGAACATGTGTCCTAGGAATCCCTAAACTGAATTTGGATTGTGGTAAATATGGATTTTGTGTCCTTGGTAGGCCTAGGAATCCTAGACCTGTGAATGGAGGGATATACGGTAAATCCTAGAGGTGTCTTCCCTTGATCAGGCCTAGGAATCCTTGACCGGTGTATGGCAGGATATACGTTAAAGCCTAGAGGGTGGGGTCTCGATTTGGCCTAGGAATCCTCAACCGGTGGATGGCAGGATATATGGTAAATCCTAGAGACTAGGAGGCATGCAAATTCCTCATGATGTAGATGGAGAAATATGGTGGCATCCATTCTTGTTTAGAGCCTAGTGATACGATGGGGATTGTAGTAAAACTTGAGGAAACTTGGTTTGGTTTGGTTTTGAGTCCCACATTCATTCTTGGAATATGGCACGGGGGTGATTGGATGAAAGAAATATTTGGTTCAGTCAATCTATAGTCGGGTGGATCGTGGAAGTCCCAAACTTGGTTTCTTTTTGCATTCATTAATAAGATTCTCTTCTCCTTTTTATTTTATGTTTAAATGTATTGGTTTATATGTGGATTTTATGTCTTGTTATTTATGTTGGTTATATGTTGGTTATGAGTATGTTTTATGATAGACTTGATGTATGGTTCTCATCATGTTTTGATTAGAAAATGAATGTACAAATTATATATGTCCTAATATATGATAATTTAGCTATTATGATAAGGCAACAATGCTTCCTTACAATTCTCAAATAAGTATGAGACCTCTATGCTCAGATATGATTTTATGACCTATAGATTACATATTCGTGACATGTTTGATGAAATTCATATAATGGCTAGTAGGGGTCAGATCAAGTAATTGTATCAAAGTTTGCATCAGTATCTTTGTTCCCATGATTTTTATTTTTTAAGTTTACATGAAGTTTTGGGCAGTGGCCTAAGTCTTGGCCCTAAAAAAGTGGCACAGAATCTGGGGTCGCTGGAACAAAACTAGTTGGAAAAATCCATAGTCGTTGGCATGCCTTGTTGTGGGAGCGACTAGAAGGCCTCGGTCACTTGCAAGGTTTGTCATGGGAGTGGTTGAGGGGCCAGGTTAGTCAAATGATGAGTTGTCTTAGGGGTTGGCTACTTGGAAGGGTTAGTTGGCTCATGAAGGTTATGTAGTATGTGTGGAAGGTCAGATTGGTTGTGTTATGTCAGTTCCACTTCCTTAAGGTGACCTAGGAGGTTGAATCACATCATAGTAGTCTCTTATTACATGTTTACCTTAGTGGACCAATTAACTTGGGTAAATGTGGGAGGAGGGTGGTTACAACTACCCCTTGTCTCTATATACCCTAACCTTTCTTTAAGGGTCACCCACTCTTGTTCTTCATCCCTACTATCAAAAATTTCAAGAGCCTCCTCTTCCTCTGGTCATAGTTAGCATTGAAGCTCCATAGAGCCACATAGCACCAAATCTCAAGTGAATGTTGAAATATCCATTGTAGTTTTTTTGGAGAACACTTTCCCCTTAATTCGCAGGGAAATACACAATCCATAGCAAGAAGCTCAAGTGGAAAGGTGTTTCATGTCCAATTCAAAAGTAGAGTGTGGGTCATTAGATCCCTAATACAGGGAACACCCACACTAAGCAAACTAGATACCATCAAACTATATACTTGTACTGGAAAATCAAAACAATTGTGGGAAAACTTTTAGTTGAATGACGATAAACACAACAAGATATCCTTCTCGACATTGATGAGGTGTACCTCTAGATAAATAAATTGAACTCGAAAGTCTCTTTCATTGTGAATAAATTAGTTGATTTAGAACTCTCCAGTTCTGAAGAGAACACAAAGGCTCCTAAGACCATATAGGTAAATTCCCCTTCTAACTAGATGTTAAGAATATTAATTTATGTTTATATTTCACAAGGCCATTACAGTGCCTCTAATTAAGTTTCATAGTCCAATTCGAGACTTTATTAAACTTTTAAAATTGTACCATTGTGCTATCATTGAAATTGAATTATTTGTATAGCCTAAATCTACTTATTTATGTTATTAGTCTGGTTTCCATAATAACATATTAATATATATTAGCCCCAAGGGATAGTTTAGTTGGTTGAGTTCTTGTTGCTAAGTACTTCGCTAGTTGGAAGGTCATGGGATCAAATCTCCTCGACACCCTTGGAATTAGGTCCTACTTGTTGTGATTTTCTCATGAATGTAGTAGCCACCCATAAAAATATATATATATTAATATATTATACTTAGGTAACCTTTTATATAATTAATTAAACAATATTGTGAGGAAAATGCACCTTCCACGACCAAAGACAATATCTAAACTAATATTATTTTAACCAAAGTTAAAAGAGTTTCACATAAATCATCCATTCCCGTGGTTATTTATTTAATTGTACAAGCTAAAAGAACTTATAATGAATTTGTTTATAGCGAAATAAGATTATAGAGATGATTGTGATAGAGGCAATTTCTTATAACACTCCGGTCCAATGGTATTGAGATTTTATTGGGTGTTTTATTTATTTAAAATTAATTTTAAATAGTTCAGAGATGCTTGTGATGGAGCCGATTTCTTATAAGAGTTACTTGTGATGGAGCCGATTTCTTATAAGAATTACTTGTGATGGAGCCAATTTTTTATAAAAGTTATATGTTTTGTTTTGATTTAATGGTATTGGTTTTTATTCAATGTTAATGATATAATGTAGTTTTATTATATTGAAATAATGAATATAATTTTATTATATTAAAGAAATATTATGATTTAAAGGAGATCATGTTTTTATTTAAAAAAATTATTTAAAAAATATTTAAAAATAATGAGAATTTCTTATAAAGATTAGATGTTTTGTTTTCTTTGAGTGGGTGAAATGATTAAGAGTATGTGTTTCCTTCTAAGAGGTTACAGGTTCAATACTAGAGGGGGTAGAGTATGTATGTCTTCGTAGACTTAGCAGTCAAATCGATGGGTGAAAGTGGGTCTTTTGTTCCACAAACAAGGGAGTCTCATACACCAATTTGGTGTCTAGCTTGACCATGACCTTAAAATTAAATAATAATAATAATTCAATGGTATTGTTTTTTATTCAATATTGATGATATAATATCATTTTATTATATTGAAATAATAAATATAATTTTATTAGATTAAAAGAAAATTATGACCATATTAAATAAAGAAGATCATGTTTTCATTAAAAAGTTAATTAAACCCATATTTAAAAACAACGAGAATTTCTTAAAAAAAATATATTATTTAGCTTATTAAAAATTATTAAAAAAAATGTTATTATAATTTCTCATATTATTATAAGAATTTGTTTTTATAAAAGTTTTTTTAATTTATTATAAAAATTTGTATAAATTTTTATAATTATTTAAATTATTATTATGATGATGATGATTAACGTTCATTAAGACTAATGCGGCTTATCGGACCTCAAGAAAAGAAAAAGAAAAATATTTTAAGTGTGATTCTCCAAAATCTTGTTTCTATGATCAAAGAGAAGGGAAAGAAGTGCTCCAAGATCGCTATAGAAGGGTTGGCTTAATAATTCAAGAATATTGGAAGTGTGGCAGATATTAGGTAATTGGTAGCGGATGTGAGTAAGAGTCAGGTAGTCTAAAAGGAAGTGTTTTTCATCTTCCACCTGCTTAGTATTGCAAATCTCACATATTCTATCGTTCCATGGAGTCTTGGGAATAGATCACCGCCCGGTCTAACTTCGAAGCTCATGACAGTTAGTTCTTATCTTAGCGATGTTCATTTTTTTCTTAGTGTTGGTCAACACAGAGAGATAATTCCAGTTATCAAGAGTGGGGTTGACCAACTCCTGATAGTATCTTAGCTTCCTTTTACCCTCCAAATCCTTATCCTCCTATAACTTGTCCTTGGAGGTAATAGTATTTTTTATACTATCATTGCTTCTCATATTGATCTCCTCCTTAATTCTCCAATGGTTGAGCCAATATTGGGCATCCTTATGCCACCCGCGCTTGAGGTGGAGGTGGGGGTTTTGAATAAATTTAGAAGCAATTTTTAGGAGCCTTTTGGATTCCAGGATGTAAAGATTCTTCTTATACATCAAATATCTAAACATAGTCGTACTTTCAATGGGGGACAAACCAGCTTCGATCAAGAGGATAGGATAGGGAGTATTTCCCTTGATATTTAGGTTGTAGGTTATGAATTGATTTTGAATCACCTCAATTTTCCGCCATGGCTTTATGGATATACTTCAACCCCAAAATTCACATCTGTATAAGACAACAGGGGTGACGAGAGTTTCAAAGAGGAACCTCTTCTTACTCCAAATGTAAAGATCGATCGACTTACAATTGTTTTCAACCTCATAATAAGCTTTCCAGACTCCAATAATCATTTTCTTGATGCTATAATCTCACTTGAGATGATGAGGAAAGTTGATACCCAAATATTTATAAGAAGAAACATTCTCTAAGCACTGGTTATTATAAACAAAACTACCATGGGTGATCTTTTTGGATTTAATGATCATGACTTTAGTCTTGTTGGTATTAACTGTCATATCCATCTTGGAGCAGTAAACCTGAAGAGTCTTAAGTTTCTTGTCTAGGTCATCATGGATTTTTGCAAGAATAATGATATCATCGGCATAAAGGAGAAGAGTAATGATTACACCAGCAATCTCGGTGCCCTTGCATCCTGCAGTTTCCAGACATTCATCTAGCTTATTGATATATATGCCAAAAAGGGTAGGGGATAGGGAACACCCTTGCTTAACTTTGATATTGCATTTAATGTCTTTATACCACCCTTCATTAGTCTTAAGATTAGCAGTGACAGTTCCGTAGAGATGGATCAAAGCAATCCTCAGCTTAGGAGGAACCATGATCTCTTCAAGTATTTCCCAAATCTTATTGCGAGGAAAAATGTCGAAATATTTTCTAAAGTCCACAAAACAACATAAGAGATCGTTTTTATTATTGAAAAATTCCTCTTCAATGATTCTGAGAGTGAAAATATGGTCTATAGTCGAGTGATGTCTCTTAAAAAAAGCTTGTCCTTCAGCTCTTTTGCCCTGGATTTCAAGCCAAAGGCTAAGATTCTTTTCCAAAATAAGCCCATAAAGCTTGGCCAGGATGTGGCTAATCATAATGGTCATATAGTTAGAAGGAATGTTTTTTACCCATTTTTAAAGATAGGCACAATAAGGATTTGTGTCCAAAGTTGAGGGAATCCATGCTTTACAGCCAAATTGAGAAGCTTGTGGAGATGAGGAATGAGGATAGATCTTCCCATTTTAAGGATCTCTTCTTGGTATCCTTCAATATATTGAGATTTCCCATTAGCGAGCTTATTAATTCTAGACTCAACGTCTTCCAAGTATAATACATCCTCCTTAATATGAGTCTTTAAGGCGGTGCCCAGAGTGTCCAGAGAGTCATATAACTTCTTAAGATAGTTGACCTAGTTTTCTAAGGGGATAGAATGATTATCTTTGGTTTTATGGACAAGCACATTATGCCAAAATTTTATGGGTGCGACTTTATAAATGTGGATAAGATGATCTTGTCTTTTATTAATATATGACCTCTTCTTCCTCTTGATGATATCTTTGTATATATTGATATTCTGGAGCTTAATGATTTCATTAGGAGCGTCTCTTATTGCTTTCTTGGAAATATTACAATATTTTCCATACCATGGATTGGAAGTTCTATTATTATGCTTGAATTAAGTCTCATTAGAGAACTTGTTAATGGTATTGTAAAGGATAGTATTGAAATGGTAATAAATTTGATCAATGTTGCTATTATAAGTCATCGAGCCTAAATCCCTTTCTAAATCCCTTAAGAAGAGATTGACCTTTTTTCTATCGAAGTGAATGTGTCTTTTGCTTTCATTGGTCTCCTACATGTGGGTGGTATGCATAGCAAGATTGAGGGATAAATACAGAGGTCTGTGGTCAGAGTCAGGCTCAAATTCATTAAGTAGCTCAAAGTTTGTAATACGGTTGAGGATGAGGGTGTCAGAAATCACATAGTCCACGACACTACTACCCAACCCATGGAAACAGGTCATCTAACTGGAGAGGGGCCACTTGTTAATACCATTACAGATGATTATGTCCTGCGAACTACAAAGCTTAAGGAGCTCTGTGTTGAATAAGTTCTCGATTATGTCTTCAGATTTTCTCTTGAATTTATTAACTAATTTACTGTCTTTATCAAGCCACAACGGGTCAGGACTATAGTTGTTACTTAACGTAATGGCTTGGTTAGTAGCAGTTCTAGCATTAAAGTCGCTAAGAAAAAGGATATTACCTTCATTCCTCAGGTTGAATATGTCTTTTTCTAGGGTATTCAAAGGACAAATATTATCCAAGTTTTTTTTCTTATAGGATGTAGAGTTGATAGGAGCAAAACAGCAGATTGAAAGAAAGATCCTATTGGTGGTAGAATCAAAGATTTTGATCCAAATGTATTGATTGAAGGGGTCGATTTTATGAAATCGGATGTGAGAGGAAATAGTGTTCCTTATATAGCATGTTATACCACCAAAACCCCTCTAATAGGATTTTTTATTCCACACCGACCAAGGAGTGAAACCATTAAGGTGAGGGACTCTAGATTCATCATGCTCCCAAGTTTCAACTAAAACAATAAGGTCAATATCACTCGGGATCCAACTTAACATAAGACCTTTACACCATGGAAAGCCATGGTAGTTCCAGAAGAGGATCTGGATTGATGCAAGTCCCTATTTATCACTTGTGCTTGAGACTTATCTCTAATAATAGCTTTCATATTCCTAATGATTGCCCATTTCCCTGGATTTCTTGCCTCCTTGACCTTTTGGACTTCTTTCCTAATTTCAGCTTAGTCTTCTGGAATGAGATCTTCATTTATAAAGATTCATGTTCCTTTTAGGCTTGGGGATGTCCTGAGTATATCCAATTTATGTTCATTACAACTGACTTTGACAAGGATTAGTATGTATTTTTGCTCAAGTACCTTTCCGACCCTTATTCCTTCCATGAAATAAGTTGTTTCAATTTGATATTTTGTTTTTAATTGCTCTTGAATTATTTCTAATGTGTTTTCATTGTTTTGTTCTTCTATACCTGCAATTATAAGGTTTAAGGCTCTTTTGTGGCAGTCATGGTCGAGTACAATTAGTTTATTAATTTCATTTTTTATGGGTTAAATATCTAAGCTATTTTCTATGTTATTTAGGGTTGAGTTATTATGTAGTTATTCTTTTAGGTTTTTAATCTCGCTTTTCAAGGTGTCATTTTCTTCAGCCATTGCTTGTTTACTATGTTATATTTCTTTAATTATAACTTTCATTACTTGGGGTTCAATTTCGAGTGTGATTATTTTATTTTCTAATTATTTGTGGTTGTTGTCAAGCATTGTAGTTAATTCTAGTTTAAAATGGTTTTCTCTTTCTTCTCTTCATCTTTCTAAGTATTCAATGTACTCATAAAGACTCTCTAAGGTAATTTTACTTGGTCTAAGGTAATATATATATAGTGTTATGTTTTATTTGGTTTAGTCATCATATTGTGCACTAAGGCAATAAAAAACAAAAACAAAACTTAACAAGTGGATGGTAAGTGGGAACATGTGCACCTGTCAGGCAGAACCTATGTGAGGTTTCACTCACCGAACCTCAGACGTTGAATCCTTGGAAAATAGAGATCTTGCTTCTTTTAAGAATTGTGCTGATTGAACATCAAATTTTTCCAAGTCCACAATGTGAAAAAGAGGAGCTTCCTCTTATGCAAGCCAATCTTCCAGAGAAATCACTTTGACCGCAGATGAAATCAAACTTGTGATTACTCGATCGCAGTAATATTTACTATTGGAACCATAGAACCATAGCAAAGTTCTTGTCGGAGTTCGCCAAAGTGCTAGAGATACAATATAAGAAGTTGTATAGATATGTTACAAGCGAGCCACACAGAGATTTTTTTGGACATCACAGTGTTTGTATGTGAGAGAACTACAGAAGAGTCTTCTTGTCACCAAGAGAACAAATATCAATTATCATTGCCACTTGTCACCGTAGAGAACAAATATCAATTTTCATCGCAGGGATATATATTATTGGCCATGCAAAACGACCAACGAGTTGCAAAGATATTTTTTCTTGGACAACAAAGTGTTTATATGAGTAATACGCAGAGATAAACCTTACTCACAATGCAGATATGAACCACTGCCTAGATAATTTTCTTATGTTCCTTAATTTTTAATTAATTTTTAAATTTATATATTTATATTTATTTATTTTACATATTTATTCTTTATTATATATTTATTAATTTTTTTACCTTGAACATATAGTGTTATGTTTCGCCCCAAGGGATAGCTCAACTGGTTTGAGCCAGACGTGGGTCCTCTCCGTAATCTGGGAGGTCATGGGTTCGATTTCGAATTTGAGTCCCTCGGGGTCAGGCGCCGTAAAATAGCGCCAACGGTTTATCGCGCGTACCATCCAAATATTCTGGGGAAGTGCGCCCGGGTTCTCCGCGAGTTTATTCCTCGGAAAAAAAATATATATATATAGTGTTATGTTTTATTTGGTTTAGTCATCATATTTTTATTATTTCAATTTTATTTTTATTATTCTTTATGATTATTTGATTTCAATTGTTTGAATCTATTTTTTTTATCATTTTCATTATATAATATTTTGCCCAAATTAAATTTTCTATATTTATCCTAACGATGAACCATACTAGATGGTTCGAAAGTATAGACTTGCAAAAAAAAATTCATTTTACATAATATAATTTTATTATATTAAAATCATG
The DNA here is from genome assembly GCA_034641835.2 of Pinus albicaulis. Lineage (NCBI taxonomy): Eukaryota > Viridiplantae > Streptophyta > Pinopsida > Pinales > Pinaceae > Pinus > Pinus albicaulis. The sequence goes on along the minus strand of CM076581.1, from coordinate 64,939,085 downwards.
AATATAATTTTATTAGATCAAAGAAATTTTATGACTCATATTAAATAGAAGAGATCATATCTTCATTAAAAGTTAATTAAAACCATATTTAAAAACAACTGAGAATGAGAAATATGTAATTAAAACCATATTTAAAAACCATATGAATGAGAATGAGAAATATGTATATATGTATGTATTTGTTACTTACTGCTTTAATAAAATATTATATTTTTATATTTCAATTTACTTGTGATTATTATTTATATGATATTGTATATTAATTTATTATAATGATATTTTTTTTGGTTGAAAAGTAATTTTTTAATAATATTTTTTTAAGATTAATATTTTATATTTTTATATATAGTGTAGATTAAGAATTATTTAAATAACAAAATTCAAATTTATTATAAGAAATACTTATTATGAGTTCAATTTATTATATGTAGGAATTAAATCAGAGTGGGTGGGGAGGCTAATAATATTTCTCCTAAATACTTGAATTAAATCTAATTAATTGATTTTTAAAGGAGGACATGGGATCACTTTGATCCACTTATGTGTTCAGGGCCATGAAACCATTTAATATATTTTTTTTCAGGTGCAACGATATGTTGGACCACTACCTCAAAGTGCTCCTATGGCTCAAGACTAAGCCCTCATAGAAATTGAAGCTTATCTGAAGATGATTTTTTTAGCTTTTCTGCATTGAATCTAACTCCTTTTAAACAAAATATTTTTAAATTATATATATTTACATTGTGATTAAATGTATATTATGAAAAAATTTATATATGAAATATAAATTACTTGCACTACATTATCATTTTAAAAAATTATTTATCTTGGATGAAAGTGTTGTTTGATTGCAGTTGTCCTGGCAGCATTTATTGCCCTCGGGCATTCGCACCACAAGTGGCGCTATGAAGCATCAACTCCTCCCCTCCAGATCACACATCCATCAATCCCAATGCATTTTAATCCATCGTCTCATATCCATGGTATGATCTCTAGGTATAGGAAAAAATTCTTCTTTAAATTATGGCATACGAACGCTCTGATACGGGTGAGGGCATGGGTTTTTGTCCCTCGCATATTCCATATTTGGTGATAACTTATTCCGATCAGCCGAAACATGTCCTTCACACTTCATCGGATTTCATACACAAGCGCAAAGAGGTTGAAGAGTCTTTTAAACAACGGCAAAAACCCTCACGATTTTGAACGAATTTATTCCAAAATTGATCTTCCTTGAATTTGACCAACACCCCCTTTTGGATATTGGAATTGCCGCTTCCTCGCAAAGGGAAGCAACATCAGTTTCACAAGTTTTCAGACAAGTCTCAACTTCATGTTACATGTTAAAATGGGAAGAAAATCAATATTAAATGTTGGAAATGGCAAGGAAATCTTAGGTTTTGTGGAAACAAATCATTTAGGTCAATTCAAAATTGCTTCAACAGATAAAACATGAAAGTTTATTTGGGTAAATCCAAAGCAATATCAGGGAATTTAAGGCATAGGCTTGCTTGCCTTAAATGGGATAAAAGAACAAGAAAAAAGTTTCAGAAAAAAAGAAAATAAATAAGAGAAGCAAAAATAAAGAAGAACCAATCATTTATCGTCCCACATCTACACCTCTTATTGGTCATCGGATCTCTATGTCCAAGAATTGATGAAGGCCAGGACAAGCCTAGAGATTTTGGAAGCCAAAGAACAAGAAAGAGACCGCAAAATTTCAGAGATCACATTTGCACATCGATGTTTAATGGAAGCAATATAATTTTAAAAGAATAGGTAACAATGTTATAAGAGGCTCTAGAGATAGGAAAACGAGAATGGTAAAGCATGAAGACAGTGTGGCAAACCATGAAAGAACCAATAGCATCAAACAAGGATGTGATAATTTCTAAATAAATGCAGGTAGATATACAAGTGTCTCAATAAACAGACCTTTAGAAAGAGAAGGAAAAAAATAACAATAGGAAATACATTCCCAAATAAATCAAAGCTAGAGTTGAACATGTTAATGGTTACATAAGGACAAAGGAAGAAGAAGATGCAAGTGCTCGTAGAGCACAGGAAGGATAACACAAACAAAAGAAGGGCAAGGAAACAAACTTTATTATCATGGGAATAAGAGATTATGGGAAGAATGAAATTAATTTCAATTTGACAAGAGACTCTGAAAGAGAAACTACATTTGAAAGGGAAATTTTTCCAAGAAAGGAGGGTGGGGAAGATATGTGAAGAGATGACTTGACCCATAAAAGTCACCATGGCAACTGTACAAGACAAACAACATATCTTGAGAAAAAATAAATTCTTGAAAGGCTCACACTTCTTCCTAGATGAATATTTCACCAGCAAACAATAAGAGGATAGAAGGTAAGAAGTGGAGAAAATTAGAGCAGCAAGAAATGAAGGGAAAAGGGCATGGTTGTATAATGGTAAAGAAGTTACTGCATTGTTTGGGCCTTTGGGAAAAACAGGGAAGCAAGATATCATTAAATAAAAAACAGAGAATTTGATAATAGGGAGGAAAACAACAAGATCAACATGGATGAAAAGAGGTGAAGACTCAAATTTGAGTTTTATGTACCAAATTGTTTAGCAATCAAATCCTACCCAAGTCTACCTAAATTTAGTTTTTTGGAATCGTAATGGTTACCCTTGGAGGAGGGGACCTAGGTTAGGGCATATTGCGAAAGGTTGAAACATAATTTGTCTCACGGAAACTCATGAACATGATGGTTGCAAAACTCATATGTTTAACGATTATTTTAAATTATGAGTTTGGAACAAGGTAGCAGAAAGTGGCAAAGGATTGGGGGGATATTAGTTTTAGTGAAATAAAAATAAGGTCATCACATTCAATTAATGAAGGAAGATGAAAATAAACAATATTTATGGTTCAAAACATCAAATAATGAGAATCACATAAGAATTGTAGCATGCTATTTTGCCCCTCAAGTCTAAAAAAATTAAAACAAATAAGGGGCTAGACAAAAAGGATCTATATGAAGCTTTAAAAAAAGATATTTCCATGTGCTCTAAGCAGGGAGAAGTTATTTTAGTGGGAGATTTCAATTCTAGAACAATAAATCAACAAGCTAGTATTCTTTGTTGCAAACAGGATCACAATCCTATTTGGTTCACTGAAGAGGATAATCCCCAATGGATGAGGTGTTTAGAAGATGAAAAAGTTAGCAATAATTTTGGAGAGGATTTGGTTACACTGTGTGGTGCTTTCAACTTAATTATTTGTAATGATCTAGAAATATGGAAAAGGTCTGGGAACTTCACTTGCAACACATACAATGGGGCAAGTGTCATTGACTATCTGACTTGTTCACAAAGCTTGATAGAAAATATAGATGAAGTTAATATTGGACAGCATATTTGGGACTTAAAATCATACCATAACCCAATTTATATAAACTTATCATGGTTAGAAGAAAGGTATCATAAGAGGAAAACTTAATGCTCTCAGCAATTGCTATCAAGGGGAAAAATTCTTCTAACAAAAGAAAATGGTACTATCTTCAAGACAACGCTAGAGAGATTAATTCAAAAGGATAAAATTGGTTTCCAAAGCTTCAACAGTCATGAGTTAACAAATATAATTCAAAGTGCACTTGAGAAGTGAAAAGGAGAAAAAAATAGGAAATCAGAATCAAATCGTTTTCCTGTGAATTCTTGATTTGATAAGGAATACAAAATGGCAAGGAGAACCTTGAAAAAGGCAGGCAAGGAGAAGATGAATGTAAAGTTATATACCAAAAAGGAAAAAAGATTAGTTCATACAAACAAGGTGAGAAGAGTTAATATATCTAGGAAAGAATAACCCAAAGATTTTCTGGCAGGAACTTCAACCAAGGAAGAAGAAAATCGAAAATAATATTACACCCAATAAATGGTTTGAATATGTAAGACAAATCTATGAAAAATAATCAGAGGCAGAGCCTCCCCCGAGGATCAACACAACTACAAATCTCTTCACGTTACAGGAGGTGGAGATTATAATTAAGAAGTTGAAAACAGGAAAGGAAAAGGACTTGGTTGAACTTCAAGTAGAGTATCTAAAATGGGGAATGAATACTCTTGCACCGCACATCATGGAAATATTAAACGACATCATTCAACATGTATTCCCAAGTGTTGAGGCCTCAGAAATCTGTGGCAACAACAAGGGGGATAACCACCCGGTCCGAACCTTAAGACAACTCCTTTTCCGTTTGGAATAGTGGCTCCGACTAGATATAATGGGACCAGTTCCCCAGATTTGGATTTTTTGTTTGATTGTTCGGTTGCTGTCAAAATATTTTGCATGAAGAATTACTAAAAACTAAAACAAATTTATTCTAAAATGCAAAACTTTAAATTTAAGCCTAATTTAATCTAACTTGGGATAATACTAGTTTGATGTGATCTAAAATGATATCTATTCAATCTGTGATGATGAAGATCATCACAGATTTAATAAAATTATTACTTTGTAAGACGATTCTCTTGAAAAAATAGTTAATCAAAAGAAAATGAGAAATATTTCACATATATCTGATGATCATATATAAAAATATCAATTTCTACCTTTATATTGTACAATCATGCAACTGATATTTCAGATAAAAAAAACAATAAATTTCATACATAATTCATAAAAGCTTCATCACTAATATTCAAAAAGAACATATTTAACATACATGATAATAGTACCAGATGTGTACTGCTCTGTTCGTCTGACCAGTGATAATAGGCCACTTTCAACTCTTCTACCAATAAGTCTTTCAAAGAATACAAAAGTGCATCAACATTGATCGACAAAATGATATATATAATTGAAAAGGTCGTGTTCCATTGCTTTATCAAGGCATTCACAAACTTACTTACAATTAAGCATTCTTTGCAAATGTTCTCAATAAAATTTTGGACCCTTCTCTAAATGCATGAGAAGGGTTTAAATACTAAACTAGCTACAAACTAAAATTAAATTATTACAAAACTGTAGAGGAGGTTTCAAACAACCTTCCTCTAAAACCTTAACTTAAACAATAGTCTAGGAACTTTGAACTAACAATCCTAACTTTGTGAATCTTGCCTTTCTTTCTGAGTGTGATCACGAAGTTGACAAATATCTAGCATTTCTTTAAGCTGAGCTGGCTGTGATATCCATGATTGAATTTGTCCCTTGAAAATAGCTTTTGAAATTATTGACTGAGATTTTTTTGTTGAACCTGTAAGAGACTGAAGAGTTTGATGTTGATGGTAAGGTTTGATCAGAAAATTCCAGTAATTTTCTTGATCAAACTTATCAATTTTTTTGATCAATTCCTCTTGTGTATCTTCTCTTTGTCTCCACTTTAATTCGACTTCAATTGTTCCTGAAAACACATCAGACATGTTTTCTTTAAGAAGTTCTGTTTTAAATATTTAATCACATATAGACTGAATAATCTCATTTGATTTCTTGGATGTCTTGGTTGATACTTTCTCTGCTTGATTAATTTGTGCTCTCCATTCTGTGAATAACAATTCTTTGTGTTTCTTATCTATTTGTGGTAGATTAGCTTGTTTTCCTGTGTCTGAAATTTTCCACTGAATGTGTTCTTCAATTTTCTTTTCAAGTCTTTCACACTCCAATTTCTGAATTGCTATTTGTTGAATCATTATCTTATTGGAATCACAATAAGAATCAATCATGGAAGCTTGGTGACAAAACATTTCTTGTTCTTTCTTTAACATAGTATTTACATCAAGTGCTTCTTTGATGAATTTTTCTAACTATGGTTGACTCTGTAATTCAGCCATTTCTTTTTCCAGATGTGTTTGCTTTTCATTAAGCTCTGTGTGAAACTTCAATTTGAGGTTTTCAATATCTTCATGAAATTGAGTTGTGCTTATTTTGATATGCTCAATGTACTTGGCTTTCTCTTCATTTAGTAATTGTTCTAATTCTTGTACTTTGGCTTCCTTTTGTTTCAACAATATTCTAACCTTAGTAGCTTTATCAACAATAGTGGTGGAACATGCCCCTGCATATTGTGATAACTTGGTTAGATGTTCAGTGGGATCATCTGAGGAATCCTTCCAAAGTACATCAACTAATTCATCTGTTGGTTTTGGAGTTATTTCATCAATCCTTCTTCTTTTATTCCTTTTAATCATAGCTTTGTAGATAGGACCATAGAAAATTTCTAATAACGGAATATCTTCAATCTACAGAACTATCTGATCTCTAGGGTAGGCCGGTATGATTTCTTTGTCATGCACTGCTGGAATTCTTTGTAACGGATTAACAGTTTCAACTATTTTCTGTGAAGGTTCTGGTGTTTGAAAACTTGATGTCTGATCAATATTGAGATTTTCTTTTGAAGTCTTTATTGCTTGAGAAAATTCTTCCCATTCATTCACCAGGTCTTGCACTTGAGAGGGCTTGGATTGATCCAACATGTTATGAGTATGTTGAACTATTTCCAAATTTGATTTTGTCCCATTGTTGGTTTTTTTCTCCAGCACTTCTAGCTCTTGAAGAATTTGATCAATTTCTAAATTTGCTTTCTTAGATTCAGATTCCTCATATTGATCCGAATTAGTAGACCACTGTTGTGATTGACCTGATTCATTTTCAGATACCTCTTTCATTTCATCATCTATACTAACGCTCAGAGTGTGTTTTTTATCTCCAATAGTTAACATATTCAAAGGAACCTTTTCTAGTCTATTTTTTATATATGTTTGAAAAGTTTCAGCATCTTCTTGACTTAATTGACTAGAAACATATTTGATAACATCAGAGAAATTTTCCATGCCTTGGAAGATATCATCAAATTTATATTCTTCCTTTAGAAAAGGCTTCATTTTTAGCTTTGTGATGTAATTTTTAATCACATCATTGGGATCATATAATCTTCCTGGCATAAATGCCAATCTCAACAACTGAATCTTAGCAAATTCTTTGTATGTATGGCCAATATTAGCCAGAGCAAAGGTGTCGCATTTTAGAGGGAAAGTAGGCCAAATAGCCTTTTTACCATCTTTCAACTACTTTGTGATACCGCTGACAAGCTGATATGTTATTTCTTTTGCAAGTAATTTTTCTGGAACATAGTAAGGTAAAACATGGGGAGAAGCATAACTCCCAAATACTCTAATATATGTGCACTTTTCTTTCGCAAACCATCTTGCTACGGAAAGAATATCTACATTGGCTCCTTCAGAAACCCTTGGAGCCTTTTTGTTGAAAATCATTTGATGCATGGGCAATATGACTCCGTAGCAGATTTTAGAGAAGTGTAAGTGGAACTCAGAATCCCAGAGTTCTCTATGGTAGATATGAATCGGGGTAGGGTTTTTGGTGGTCCATTTCCAACCCATGGTAGGAAAATTAGAAGTAAAACAAATGGCATCCATGACATAAGTAGACATATAAAATGGAGGTATTTCTCTGAGCGAAACACTTCTTTTATTCCTATATTCAGTGATATGCTTGGCTAGGCAATTGGATAGAATGTCTGCCCAATTTAGGATAGATGAATTGACGATTGCGTCAATTAAGGGAACCCAATCTCTTGAAAATATAGTACTATCAGGTTTTGCAAATATTCTACACAACATACCAGCAACATAACAATAAGGATTGGGAATTTGTGTAATTGGGTATCTACTAGATTTGTCTTGTTTCAATTTCCCTTCATTGACTTTCCATTCATGGATGACTTTGATAAAATTTGGATGTTTTGCTTTGAAAGTCTGCACATACTTATTGTCGTATCTCTGCTGCAGGTTTGGTAGATGATACATTGCTGCTAAATCCTCTGCTTTGAAAGAACCCATAATATCTCCTCTCGAATTCTTGAAAATTCTATCTTCAATGTTTAAGTGGTCAATTTTTCACTTAACCATGTGTGTATAAGGAAGAATCTTTGGTCTCGTTGATATTCTGTGAATGTGCGAGCATGCAACATCGAAAAGGGTTGCATCAAAGGTTGAATCAGTGCCTGTAGCAGAAACTTTGTCTATCATCCTTGGTCCTTCATCTTCGAAGAGTTTGAACATTGCCTGCCATGACGAACTACCATAGTCTTTGTTGTAGACGATGTCTGAGAATAATGAAGACATATCTGTGTCTTCTGTGGAATATGTTTGAGAAATTTCCTTGCCTCTTTTTCTCATTGTGAACTTCTTCAACCAAATAATTGATTTCCTGAGAGTAGAGCAAATTTAGCATATAAAGAGTCTCATAAGAGTAAATCAATCATTTATCTCTAATGCACGTGAGAAGATATCAATCTATCAATCATCTTTCATAATTCCTAATTTAATATATCACATGGCCTCGCACGTAAGATCTATCAATCGTTTTAAAGCCGTTAAGATCTTAAATTTCATTTGATATGACATAAGTTATTTTCACATGCCGAATTCATTTAATACGCATTTCGCAATTATTTCTTATAATATTTCGTGATTCTTAATTTTTAAAGTTTGCGAAATGCGATTTGCGTAAATCGCAGATCGCAACTTTTATAAGATAAAGTTTTGGATGTATATTATAAGTTGCGTGCGATGTGAAATGTGAAAAACTTAAAGTGGACGCAGTCGCAAAAAGTTTTATATTATCTAATTTATATGTATGTCGGGTCCACGGGTATCGCGACTTATATCATTTGCTTCTTATGCCTTTGCTGATTATTTAAAATGCGATGCAAAAAAGGAAGGATGAAAAGGTAATTTTGATATTTTACAAGGTTTTTAAATTGTTTACTTTAGAAAGGCTTTGAGCGCACTTCGCAATTCGCATATCTTATGTTTTACAATTTTTTTTTTTTGAAATAAGATATGTAAAATGCGATGCGTTTTTTTTAAAGAAAAGCAAAAATTTTGTTTTCTAAGTTTTTTTTTTTTTTAGGAGATAAAAAGAATTTCTTATTTTATTTTTAAAGGGTCCCTATTTATAAAAATAAATGGGGGGGTTGTTGTATAGCACAAAAATTGGCGATTCACTTGGATGAACCAGATGTCTCTGATAAAAAATTTGAAAATTCTGAACCTTTTTGAAAACAAAAATAGTTAAAGGAAGGAAATTTCAAATAAATAATATCTTTGCCAAACAATAAAAATTTCTTTTATTTCACTATTCATGAGAATTCCTCTATAAAGATATAAGTATGAAAACCTATATCAATCCTTACTTAGTTTAAAAAGGATAAAGTAAATAACCTTTGCAAATCAGCTTTATATAAATTTACTCTTTTTATCACAAATAGAGCCTCTGTTCCAATAGGCAATTTTAAGTTTTTGGCACGGTTACCTTTTACCCAGCTATGATCCATCTTTCCATCTAGTATTTCTTATAATTTTCATAAGTAAATTCTAATTTATGAAAAAAAATTTCATATATATTTTTATATGCTTAAAATCCATTGCCTTGGCTTGGTAACCAAATGATGACAATGCCATTCACAAATAGTAATTAAACTGATCAAGTTGGCTCCTGATGAGACCCCTTGTCTATATGATATAATATCAAGTCATTACACCTTTTTGGTAGACAGTATTAGTAATGTCAGTTTAACTATTTCTTTATGAACATGCTAAACAAGCTCGTGATGAGACTTATTATCTTTTAAGTTTTTCTTCAAATCATCTCTTTTTATTTTCTTTTGAATTCTTTTTGAAAAATTATAAGATTTTCTGGATGGGATGAATCATAGGTCCTTTTAAGATACTGGATGATAATGTTGAGTTTTAAATTTCCTTTCTGCAAGAAGGTTTTTTACTATATTAAAGTTTCTTTTCTGGACTAATAAAAGAATATTCACGCTATATAAAAACAGAGATCATCAAAACAAATAAGTGTTTTATTGAAATTCCATTTTTTAGAAAGATAGAATCAATCTGTCTCTCTAAATGTTTCGATTTTCCTTCTTTAACATTTTTATTTTTTTATAAGTAAGAAGAAAAATCAAAAGAAAGTTATCTGAGGCTTGTTTTGAAAGGCCAACTATCAATACTATTCAATCTTTTATTTTTTGCAAGAAAAACAAAAGATTTTAATATACAAAGATAGAAGGGGTTACCTCCTACGAGAAACATTTTTTCAAAATTTGCCCATTAACAGGCAAAGAATCCTTTTTGCCTGCTAAATCTTGCAACATAAATGTTGATGAGCCTATTTCTTCAATTATTTGAAATGGATCGAGCCAGAGTTTTTGAAACTTTGTGTATGTACCCTTTTCCTCATGCATTTTGTCCCACTTCAATACCAAATCACCAATTTGGAAATTCTTTGGACTGGCAGAAGTTGAATCAAATGAAGCTTTTATTATTTTTTGATGATGTATATGAGTTTGTTTGGCTTTTTCTCTTTCTTATTCCAATTTAAGAAGTTGATCTTGTCTAAGTTGAAGGGAAGAGGAAGGATTCTCTTCAATAAACTATACTAAAGCAAATGATGGTATTGTTACGTTTGTGGGTAAAATTGCTTCTTTCCCATAAACTAACACAAATGGAGAAGTACCTATTGAAGCTTTTTGAGTGATTCTATCTGCCCAAAGAGCAAATCGTAGTGCTTTATGCCAATTTTTATGATTTTGTTCTACAGTTTGCTTAATGATTCTGATAACGTTTTTATTTGTAGATTTAGCTAATCCATTACCTTGCGGGTAATAGTTAGCTGAGTATTTTAGTTTAAAACCTCTTTTCAAAGCAAATTCTATCATGGAATTTTCAGAAAAGTAAGATTTATTATCAAATATTAAATTTGATGGGAGACCAAACCTGGTGATTATAAACTGATCAATAAAATTTGTAATACTTTGTGTATTAACCACCTTTAATGGGATAGATTTTACCCATTTTGTGAAGTAATCAGTTGCAGTTATAATATACCTGTGTTGTTTTGAAGAGTTAGGAGTTATTTCACCTATAATATCTAACCCCCATTGTTCAAATGGTTGTTGAATTTCTACTGGTTGTAATGGAAATGTTGCTTTCCTTTCGCTTCCTGCTGCAGTTTGACATACTTTACATTTTCTCGCATATTCATGTGCATCTTTAAACAGAGTTGGCCAATAATAACCAACATGAAGTATTTTATGAGCTGTAGTGTTTCCTCCGAAATGACCTCCAGCTGGTCCATCATGTAATTCCTGCATTACTTTTTCAGCTTCAGTTTTTTCTAAACATCTCAATAATACAGAATCATAATTTCTCCTAAATAACACATCATCTATGAGTTGATATTGATTTTCTTTAAGTCTAAAAGCACACTTTGCTGTATAGTTGAGATATAATGGAGCATATCCATTTTTCAAGAAAATTTTCAAATCATCATATTGTGATTGCGAATCGTTTAGGCTTACCTCGGGCAGTTGTATTTCATTCGATTGATCTTCTTCTATTGGTAGACGAGAGGCTCTGGTTAACATCCTGCAAATACCTTTTCCTTTAACAATTTTAGTCGGATGTATCTCTACATCATATCATTGAAGTGTTGTAACCCAATTTGCTCTTTTTTCTCCTACTTCCCGTTGAACTAATAATTGTCTTACTGTTGAGTAAGGTACTATTATTTTAGTATGTGTTTTTAGGAGAAAATGTATGAAATGTTTCAAAGCTTTAAATACAGCATAAGCTTGTTTTTCCACAGCTGAATAATTTAACTCAACACCTTGAAGGTTAGAACTAAAAAACGCAATTGGTGCTTCATTGTTTTGATTATTTAACTGTGTCAAAATTGTTGTGTATAATGTATCAGAAGAAAATGTATATAATACAAATGTTTTAAGAAAATCAGGAGTGGTCAAGGAGGGAGCTTCAATGATGGCTTTTTTAATCAACTCAAAGGAATTTCTTTCTTCTTTTCCCCATTTAAAATTGAATTTTTCTTGATCATTGATTATAGGGGTAAGATGATCTAGGAAAAATCTGGAACAAACCTCTTTACAAAATTAATTTGTCCTAGAAATGATTGCATCATTTTTTTATTGTGTGGTAGAGGAATATTTTCAATTTCTTGAATCCTATCAGGATCGATATGGATTCCTTGTTTAGAAACAATGAATCCCAATAATTTACCTTCTGATAAGGCGAAATAACATTTCTTTGGATTCAAGGAAATACCGTATTTTCTACATCTTTCAAAAATGTTTTTTAAGTGATTAATGTGATTATTTCTATGCTTAGAATAAATAGTAATGTCATCTAAGTATATAACAAGTGAGCTATTGATTAATCCTCTGAAATATATATCCATAGCATGTTGAAATGTAGCACCAGCATTAATCAGTCCAAAAGACATTTTTTGATATGCGTATGTTCCCCACTTTGTTCTGAATGTTCTCTTTAATCTATCATTTGAGTGTACCATGATCTGATTGTATCCTGAAAATCCGTCGAGAAAAGACATCAACTCAGATTCTGCAACTGATTGTAATATCTGTTCCATGGTGGGTAAGGGAAAATTATCTTTCTGACAAGCTTTATTTAAGTTTCTAAAGTCTATGCAAATCCTAATGTCTCCATTATTTTTTCTAACTGGAACCATTTTTGACCCCCATTTCGAATGTCTAACAGGAAAAATGACTTTGGCTTTGAGCATTTTGTTTAATTCAGATTTAATTTGACTTTCTAAATTGGGATGAATTTTTCTCAGTTTTTGTTGAACACGCTTATCATCTGAGATCATAGGTATAATATGCTGAATTATGGAAGTATCATAAGTCTTAAGATCTGAATAATCCCATGCAAAGATATCTTTATATGTTTTCAGCAATTTAATGAATGACATCCTTTCTTCAGGCTTTAAACCAAGACCTAAGTTGATATTTTGAGGTTTTTCTGGTGTACCAAGATTAATCAATTCAAAATTTAAAGTAGAACTTTGAGTTTTTGAATTGGTTACCTTCTTAAACCTATCTTTCAGATCATAGAGATCTTCCATTTTGACGACAGATTTGGGAATTGAATTAGTATTTGATTTATCTTCAATCTGTAAATTAGGTTCATGTTAATCTATGATATGACCTTCATAAGCTTTGTCAGATGTAAGAAAGTCTACTATATCTGCATCATTATTAAATACTCTCCAATTTGTTACATTGTCAGGACTAGAAGGCCTAAAAATTAACTCAATTGAAAATCTATCTGGGCTAAATTCTTCAGCTGGTATGAGTCTAGATGCTACATTAGCAAGTAAATCAACACTTGCATTTTGTAATATAGGAACTGTAGAGATATTGAATGCAGTAAAATGGGAAGTAAGATTCTTAGCTAAGGTTTGATAATGTTTTAAATGTCCCGAAACACAATGAATCATATTTCTGACTTGTTTAACAATTATTTCAGAATTTCCATATACTTGCAAATATTTAACATTCAATTCTATAGATTTATACAGACCTTGTATCAATGCTTCATATTCAGTAATATTATTTGTACACTGAAACTCGAGTCTACAAGCTAGCATTGTCTTCTTCCCTTGTGGATCAATTAAAACGCAACCTGCTCCTGCACCATCTTCTGATTTTGAACCATCAAAGTACGGAGTCCAAAATAAGGATTGTTTTGGAATTTGATTACTAAGATTGACACATCTAGAAGCATCTCTTTGAGAAATAACAGTGTTTATTGAAAAAGGTGAAAACTGAGCATTGAATGATCCAATAAATGATTCAGCTGAATAATTTCCTATGATATTATTGGTGAAGGCTACAGGTTCATTTGCTTCTTCTAATTCAGTAACTATATGTTTCATGAATTTTTCACGTTCAATTCTGAATTGATTTGGTTTTCCATTGTATGGTAACCACATGTGTGACCAATCAGTAGCAAAATATCCATGTAAATTTTCAGACCAATCTCTGCTTAAAATAAGACCATAAAATTCAAGGATATGTGTGACCAAGATATCAATTACTTGTAGTACCTTTGGATTAGATGATAACCTAATAAATACTGAGAACATTTCTCCAATAACTTCAAATCTTGTTCTATCCAGCTAAACTATATGTATAGCTCACTTTTGAGGAATAATATTCAATTTTATACGTATCGTTCTTGGCATAATGTTTGAAGAAGCTCTTGAATCAATAAGACAGTTATGAACATTTTTGTTGAAAATCTCGTAAGTCAAAAGTAAAGGAGGAGTGTGTGAAATAGATCTATCACCAATTAAAACTAGATCATTGGGATTTACCTTGTTTGCAGATGATGGAGGTTTCCTTGTATCTTTAGAAGCTTGTGCTATAATTGGTGGTTGTATAGGTTCTACGGGAATTGCCTTTAGTTCTCTAAGCAAAATTTTTTGCTGTTGCTTGAGTTTGGTCATTTCGTGTAATGAAATATTTGCTTTAGTCTTTTTCATATCTTCAATTATATTATATTCCACTATATCTGAAACTATCAAAGTTTTGGAAGTTTTATTGGGATCTGGTGGAATAGGATCTATCTGAACAATTTTAGATTTTCTAATTGCTGTTTTCTCCTTGGTGGGGATATATTTTTGCTTCTGATTTGATATAGTTGAATCAGAAGAAGATTTAATTACTGTAGAGACGGGCATAGCTTCACTTTCTTCTTATGTGGGTAGAATGAAATCCCATAAACCATTTAATTCAACTTCTTCCTCATATTCTAACCCTTGTTCAGATGGTGAGGGATCTTCAGTATCTTGATCGGATTTAGCATTCGAAATTACGCTTGGAGGTTGAGATGTTGAAGAAGGATTTCTCTTAAATGGGCGAAATGATTTTTTAGGGGTTGAGGTTTCAGCGACCTGTTTCTTTATTTCAATCATATCATTTGACATAGTCTTTAATACTTTTTGAAAACCTTCAAGATCAAATGGATCTTTTGAGACCTTCTTTTTTGAATCTTGACTGAATGTCACCTTCTTGGATTTCCTGTCTTCTATTTCTGAACGTTATTCTAATGCTAAAATTCGTTTCTCTACAACAAGAGCTTCTTTCATGTTTTCTAAAAGGGTGGCTTTACCAACTCTATCTACAAAAATAGCTATATTAGAAGGAAAAGAAGAGATATACCATTCTATTTGTACATCAACAACAGGTTTGGAAGCAATTGGAATTTTGTTTAATAACTTGTTAAATCTGGAGTTGAAATCTTTGATCCTTTCCCCTGAATTTGTTTTAAGATTGGAAAGAGCATTGATTAGGGATGGAACAGTTCTATCATCTCCAAATTTTGCAAGGAAAACTTTTTCAAAAGTTGTCCAATCGGCAATAGATCCTGCTGGAAGTGAAAAATACCAGGATCATGTAGATCCCTATAAAGTATAAGGAAACAATCTAACTACAATATCTTCATCAGCAACTCCATTTAGATTCATGGCTAACATGAAATTATTGATATGTTCTTTGGCAAGAAGATCATCATCTGGATTATATTTATGTAACCATTTTTCTAGATGATCCAGAAGAGGATTTGGATTGGCTATTAATACAGCACCAGGATTTGTCCAAGGTCGTTTAGCCATAATTGGATTTGAATTTTTTGAAGATATAAAAGTAGATCCAGAAGTATGGGGAATGAATGAAGAACTTACAATTGGAACAATACTACTTGTAACAACACTGATTGTTTGAGTAGAAGAAATGAAACACTGAGAAAATGGAGATTGAATCAAATGATGTGAAGAAGAAACTGAAGGGAAATTTAATGTAAATTCACTTGTGTCTGAATTATATCTGGATATAGGAACTTTTTTTGTGAAATGATTCAATTGGAAATTCAAAAGGTGAAATTCCAAGTTTCTCACTCCTAGATCTAGTTAATATACCTATTTCTCTAAATAGAAAAGTAACACTTTCCTCATAAGTTTCTGGGTTAATAGGCTTTTCACCAGAAATAGATATTCCTTCTAATTTATAGATTAAAGACTAGACTTCGGGAGACTCAGGAGTGAATTCTGAAACAGATGACTGTCGAGATACTTCAGGAGATGATGGAAAGGTTTCTACTATTTCCGATTTCTGAGTTGGTGATCTAGAGTGTGATCGGGAAGTTCTAGAATGATTTTGGGGAGATCGACTCTTATGAGGGCTTTTAGTTTGAGGTTTAGACTTATATTCCATTCATAGTCGCCCTCCTAGCGCCAAAAATGTTGAGGCCTTAGAAATCTGTGGCAACAACAAGGGGGATAACTACCCGGTCCGGACCTTAAGACAACTCCTTTTCTGTTGGGAATAGTGGCTCCGTCTGGATATAATGGGACTAGTTTCCCAAATTTGGGTTTTTTGTTTGATTGTTGGGTTTGTCTCAAAATATTTTGTATGAAGAATTACTAAAAACTAAAACAAATTTATTCTAAAATGCAAAAAATTAAATTTAAGCCTAATTTAATCTAACCCTGGATAATACTAGTTTGATGTGATCTAAAATGATATCTATTCAATCTGTGATGATGAAGATCATCACAGATCTAATATAATTATTACTTTGTAAGATGATTCTCTTGAAAAAATAGTTAATCAAAAGAAAATGAGAAATATATCGCATATATCTGATGATCATATATAAAACATATGAATTTCTACCTTTATATCGTACAATCGTGCAACTGATATTTTAGATAAAAAATAATAAGTTTCATATATAATTCATGAAAGCTGAATTCATAACTAATATTCAAAAACAGATTTAGCATACATGATAATAGTACCAGATGTGTATTGCTATGTTCGTCTGACCAGTGATAATAGGCCACAATCAACTCTTCTACCAATAAGTCAAAGAATACAAAACTGCATCAACATTGATCAACAAAATGATGTATATAACTGAAAAGGCCATGTTCCATTACTTTATCAAGGCATTCACAAACTTACTTACAATTAAGCATTCTTTGCAAATGTTCTCAATAAAATTATGGACCTTTCTCTAAATGCATGAGAAGGGTTTAAATACTAAACTAGCTACAAACTAAAATTAAATTATTACAAAAATGTAGAGGAGGTTTCAAACAACCTTCCTCTAAAAACTTGACTTAAACAATAATCTAGGAACTTTGAACTAACAATCCTAACTTTGTGAATCCTGCCTTTCTTTCTGAGTGTGATAACGAAGTTGAAAAATATCTAGCATTGCTTTACGCTGAGAAGGCTGTGATATTCGTGACCGAATCTGTCCCTTGAAAATAGCATTTGAAATTACTGACTGAGATCCTTTTGCTGAATTTGTAAGAAACTGAAGAGTTTGATGTTGATGGTAAGGTTTGATAAAAAAAATTCAAGTAATTTTCATGATCAAAATTATCAACTTTTGATCAATTCCTCTTGTGTATCTGCTCTCTGTCTCCACTTTAATTCTACTTTCTTTGTTCCTGAAAACACATCAGACATGTTTTCCTTAAAAAGTTCTATTTTAAATAATTGATCACATATAGAATGAATAATCTCATTTGATTTCTTGGATGTCTTGGTTGCCGCTTTCTCTGCATGATTAATTTGTGCTGTCCATTCTGTGAATAACAATTCTTTGTGTAGCTTATCTATTTGTGGTGGATTAATTTGTTTTCCTGTGTCTGAAATTTGCCATTGAATGTGTTCTTCGATTTTTTTTTTCAAGTCTTTCACATTCCAATATCTTAATTGACATTTGCTGAATCATTATCTTATTGGAATCACAATAAGAATCAATCATGGAAGCTTGGTGACAAAACATTTCTTGTTCTTTCTTTAACATAGTATTTACATCAAGTGCTTTTTTGATGAATTATTCTAACTATGGTTGACTCTATAATCATCCATTTCTTTTTCCAGATGTGCTTGCTTTTCATTAAGCTTTGTGTGAAACTTCAATTTGAGGTTTTCAATATCTTCATGAAATTGAGTTCTGCTTATTTTGATCTGCTCAATGGACTTGGCTTTCTCTTCATTTAGCAATTGTTCTAATTCTTGTACTTTGGCTTCCTTTTGTTTCAACAATATTCTAACCTCAATAGCTTTATCAACAGTAGCGGTCGCATATGCCCCTGCATATTGTGATAACTTGGTTAGATGTTCAGTGGGATCATCTGAGGAATCCTTCCAAAGTACATCAACTGATTCATCTATTGGTTTTGGAGTTGTTTCATCAATCCTTCTTCTTTTATTCCTTTTAACCACAGCTTTGTAGCTAGGACTATAGAAAATGTCTAATGACGAAATATCTTCAATCTGCAAAAATATCTGATCTGTAGGGTAGGCTGGTATGATTTATTTGTCATGCACTGCTAGAATTCTTTGTAACGGATTAACAGTTTCAACTATTTTCTGTGAAGGTTTTGGTGTTTGAAAACTTGATGTCTGATCAATATTGGGATTTTCTTTTGAAGTCTTTATTGCTTGAGAAAATTCTTCCCATTTATTCACCAAGTCTTTCACTTGAGAGGGCTTGGATTGATCCAACATGTTATGAGTATGTTGAACTGTTTCCAAATTTGATTTTGTCCCATTGTTTTTTGTTTGCTCCAACACTTCTAGCTCTTGAAGAATTTGGTCAATTTCTGAATTTGTTTTCTTAGATTCGGATTCCTCAGATTGATCTGAATTAGCAGATTGATGTTGTGATTGACCTAATTCATTTTCAGATACCTCTTTCATTTCATCGTCTATACTAACACTCGAATTGTGTTTTTCATCTCCAATAGTTAACAGATTCAAAGGAACATTTTCTAGTCTGTTGTTTCTATATTTTTGAAAAGTTTCAGCATCTTCTTGACTTAATTGACTAGAAACATATTTGATAAAATTAGAGAAATTTTCCATGCCTTGGAAGAAATTATCAAATTTATCTTCTTCCTTTAGAAAAGGCTTCATTTTTAGCTCTGTGATGTAATTTTTAATCACATCGTTGGGATCATATAATCTTCCTGGCATAAATGCCAATCTCAACAACTGAATCTTAGCAACTTCTTTGTATGTATGGCCAATATTAGCCAAAGCAAAGGTGCCGCACTGTAGAGGGAAAGTAGCCCAAATAGCCCTTTTACCATCTTTCAACTGCTTTGTGATACCGTTGACAAGCTAATATGCTATTTCTTTTGCAAGTAATTTGTCTGGAACATAGTAAGGTAAGACATGGGGAGAAGCATAACTCCCAAATACTCTAATATATGTGAACTTTTCTTCCGCAAAAAATCTTATTGTCCTTCCATTCATGGATGACTTTGATAAGATCTGGATGTTTTTCTTTGAAATTATGCACATACTTATTGTCGTATCTCTGCTGCGGGGTTGGTAGATGATACATTGCTGCTAAATCCTCTGCTTTGAAAGAACCCATAATTTCTCCTCTTGAATTCTTGAAAATTCTATCTTCAATGTTTAAGTGGCCAATTGCCCACTTAACCATGTCTGTATAAGGAAGAATATTTGGTCTCGCTACTATTCTGTGAATGTGCGAGTATGCAACATTGAAAAGGGTTGCATCAGAGGTCGAATCAGTGCCTGTAGCAAAAACGTTTTCTATCACCCTTGGTCCTTCATCTTCAAAGAGTTTTTACATTGCCTCCCATGATGAACTACTACAGTCTTTGTTGCAGACGGTGTTTGAGAATAATGAAGACATATCTGCATCTTCTGTGGAAGATGTTTGAGAAATTTCCTTGCCTCTTTTTCTCATTTTGAACTTCTTCAACCAAATAATTGATTTCCTGAGAGCAGAGCAAATTTAGCATATAAGAAGTCTCATAAGAGTAAATCAATCATTTATTTCTAATACACACGAGAATATGTCAATATATCAATCATCTTTCATAATTCCTAATTTAATACATCACATGGCCTCGCACATAAGATCTATCAATCATTTTAAATCCATTAAGATCTTAAATTTCATTTGATATGACATAAGTTTTTTTCACACGTTGAATTCATTTAATACGCATTTCGCAATTATTTCTTTATAATATTTCGTGATACTTAATCGTTAAAGGTTGCGAAATGCGATCTGCGCAAATCGCAGATCGAAAATTTTATAAGATAAATTTTTGGATGTATATTATAAGTTGCGCACGATGCAAAATGCAAAAAAATTAAAGTGGATGCGGTCGCAAAAGGTTTTATATTATCTAATTTATCTGTATGTTGGGTCAGCGAGTATCGTGACTTATATCATTTGCTTCTTATGGCTTTGCTGATTATTTAAAATGTAATGCGAAAAAGGAAGGATGAAAAGGTAATTTTGATATTTTACAAGGTTTTTAAATTGTTTACTTTAGAAAGGCTTTGAGCACACTTCGCAGTTCGCATATCTTATGTTTTACAATTATTATTTTTTTTGAAATAAGATATGTAAAATGCGATGTGTTTTTTAAAGAAAAACTGAAATTTTATTTTCTAAGTTTTTATTTTTTTTATTTTTTGGAGATAAAAAGAATTTCCTATTTTATTTTTAAAGGGTCCCTATTTATAAAAATAAATGGGGGGGTTGTTGTATAGCACAACACCAAGATACTGAAAAACTAGCCTAGAAATACCCCTTTTTAAAATTGGAGACATTAATGATCCTTCCAATTATAGAACCATTATGTTCAATTCTTTATTGGCAAATATTTTCAACAACATGATAGAAAATAGAATCAGTAAGTGCGCAGAAGTAAAAGAAAAGAGGGCAAAAGGAATAGTGGGTTTTAGGCCGAAGAATTCTACAGTGAATCATGGTATCACTTTGAGATGCATTATTGAAAGGGTTTGGGGGGGACAAAGAAGAAGTATCTTGCTATCAAAAAGGTATTTGACACAGTCCCTAGAGATAATTTGTGGCGTAGAATGGAAGAACTTGAAATTCCTTTGCATTATAGAGTTGTTGTACATAGACTTTATGAAGAGGTGAAATTAAAAATTAGAACCTCAGCAGGTATTTCAGAAAGCTTTAGAAGTGGCATTGGAGTCAATCAAGTTTTCCCTCTATCCCCTACTCTTTTTGTTTTATATATTGATAAACTAGAAGAGTGCCTAACTCTGCAAGGTGGAGATGGTCTTCGGTTGGTGGATTTTGTGATAAATCTTCTTTTATATGATGATGATCTTATATTGATTTCTAAATCGGCCCATGTATTGCAGATGCATCTATATGCCCTAGAGCCTTTTTGTAGAGCAGTGGGGATGCAATTCATTACTCGCAAGACAAAAATAATGATTTTCTCTAATAAAAGGAAACAGAACCAACTTACATTCTTCTTTGAAGGCATCATTCTTGAAGAATTAGATGAATGAAAATACCTCGGGATTGATTTCAACAATAAACTTAATTGGGAGCATTGCAGAAAGAAGAGAATTTTAGGAGGGTGGAAAGCATTATATGCTCTTCAAAACAGATGTAGAGAGGTATATTTATGGGATTAGAAAACGATTAAAGTGTGTTTTGGACTCCTAGTTTGTCCAATGATGCTATATGGGTGTGAATTGTGGGGGAGCAACACCCCCATCTCAAAATGGAAACAAAATGAGAAAATCTAGAAACACTTGATCATGAGAAAGTTCAAAATAAAAATTTTGGTACCTTATGAGATAATGTTGAGCGCAATAGGAGAAACTTCCATCAAAATAATTTCTATGGTGTGGCAATAGGAGAAACTTCCATCGAAATAATTTCTATGGTGTGGCTCATAAGATATCTAAAAATAATTGAGAAAATGGGAGTAGGTAGATGGCCTAATGTTATCTTCAACGAAGGCATGAGTGAAAGAAAGAAAACATGGATGAGACAAAACTACACATGGATGAAAAATGGGATATCTACCTTAATTCTTGTCCCACAAATAGCAAGGAGCTAAAAAATTTTGTTATGGAGAAGTTTCGTAAATGAGTATGGGGAAAAGAGTTTGGTAGAAATACAAAGTACTACATTGAGGAATTCAAACCTACGTGTGATCTACAACAAAAAGAGTACATTGGTGCTAGCATTCTTTGGGGGGCAAAGGTTCTTATTGCTCAATTAAGAACCAACTCCCATTAACTTCATGTAGCATCAGATGTGCTCTAAGTCTTGAATTTGCAAGGAGGCTTAGGCACATGTATTCCAAAGAACCCAAAAAGGATTTTGGAAAATTCCACTCATATTATGTTTTATGGAAACAATTAATTATTTTTAATGGGACCCTAAGTCTAAACTTAGGAAATTAAAATAATTAATGGACATTAATTAAAACAGAGTATGAATCTTCTAGAAAGTCAAATATCAAGTCAAGTTAATCTTATTCATTGATGAATGATTTAATATCGGTCGTTGAAGACTCAACGATAATATTATAAGAAGGACTTGATAGATCATTTGGAAAAGACATCAAGAAGGAGAAATAATCCAGAGGTAGAAATTCTTTAGTGAGCAGTGCTCAGGGAGAATATCGATCAATATGATTCTCGCAGAGAGGAGAAAGGATAATTTTGGTTGGAGATCTTCTTGAGCCAGGAATACACCGCAGAGAAGACAAAGAGCAGTACATAGAGAGGCAGTGTAGCAGCTACGTAGAGCTAGCATAGGCAGCGTAGGAGCCTTGAGGAGATTCGTGATTCAACTGAGGATCAGTCAGATATAGTGTCGAAGATTTAGGGTGTGAGACTGGAAGGAGCCAAAAGGTCATATCCAGCCAGCAGAAGAGCCATCTAATAGAAGTGACGCAGTCCCCACGCATAGTGACGCAGAGACTGCATAGAGGCAGCGTAGGGCTCATCAGCTCAGAGTTTCGCCAGTTCATCTTTCCAGTGTCAGTGTGAGGTAGCCTCACTAGCTCTTTGTCAGTCAGATTCTCTGTGTGGATGGCCAGCAAGGAATCCCAGATTGTATTTAGAATTATTGCATAATAAATAAACCCTCAGTTGTTGCATTGGTTTTCCCGCATTGGGTTTTTCCAGGGACATTAGTCCAAAAACAACGGTGTCATATGTGTCTATGATTTATTCTTGCTCAAATCTTGTTTCAGCACTTATTTATTTTCCGCAGTGAATTTTTGAAGGTCATAGTGTATGAGTTTTCAATATTTACCGTAGAACATAGTAAATAATTTGTTTAAGGAATTAACAAATAGAATAATTATCATCATTTTTTGTAGTAGGATTCCAAATCAAGGAATTTTCACACGGTATCGGAGCTTTCTTATCAATGCAAGAGGAGAAAGAGAGCAGATCTATTAGATCCAGTGTTGAATAATAAGTTGGGGATCAAAGTGTTAAGCAAGCAGCAGATCAATCTCCCCAGTGATTGCGCAGTCCAAGCCAGGAGGCTAGATCTGCAAGGAAATCTGTCTCTGATTAAGCAGATTCATAGGAGGAGGAAGCAAAGCAGAAGATTCAATTGGATTTTCTAGTTTGCAGTTTTTCAGAGGAAGAGGGAGCAACGCAGCAGATTCAGTGTAGATCAGCAAGATGGTGGGATGCAGTTTCTGTATAGCAGTGATTGCTGGTGAAGAAAGCATCAGAAAACAATATTTGAAGACACGTTGAGGGAATTTTCTTCCTTAGGTAATTCCTAGCCGAGGAATTCTAATTTTCAATAGCTGAGAAATAGTATTAAGGGGTGGATATACTATCTCCATCACGAAGTGCGTAGCCCAAGCAAGTAGTTGCACAGAGGAGAGAGAGGGAGCTAGTTCAACATTTTATTTTTTTTGTCGACAAAAATGGCAGCAAGCGGGCTGAGAGATCAAGAACAGTTGGAGGGATCCTCTAACTATGTTATCTCACAGGAAAGGATCACATGGTTGTTATATGAACATGATATCAAAGCCTTCATCAATGGTGTGGTAATTGTACCAGTAGATGTAGATCCACTAAAATAATACAAGAAATATATGGCAAAGGAAAAATTCTTAATCCTCGTTGGAGTGAGGGATCACACTGTATGTAACATCACCAGCAAAGAAAAAACTAGAGAGATGTGGAAGGACTTGGATACGCTATATCATGGATCTTCCGAATAGCGAAAGATGTTCTTGGAGGATAATTCGTGTTCTACAAGGATGTAGAAGGGCGAGCACATTGATCTATTCCTATTTATACTTCAGGATAACCGAGATCAGCTGGCACCTATAGGATCAGCACCTCAGGCCACCGAGATGGTCATATTTTCCCTGAAATCAGTTTAAGGTGAGTGGCAGGACTTCGTACAGAGCATTCTGGGCAGAGAAAGACTATCGAATTGGGAAATGATGTGGGCTTCTCTTCAACAGGAAGACATGAGGTGAGACATGCTCAAGTGTAAACTTGAGAGCAGCAACAATAGTGAGTCGAATCCCAAGGAGGAGGAGGAGAATGAATCCCTTACATCAAAGGGGAAACAGGTGCAGCGGAGACATATGAAATATGTCTCAAAGATCAAGTGCTTTCGGTGTGGCGAAATGGGACATTACGCCTCACAATTTCCTCTCAAGAAGTACAAAGATGAGAAGCATGATCTGCAAGCTGATGTTGAGATTTTGGGTAGCATCGGATGTGCTCTAGCTCCGAAAAATTTTGGAGGGGCTAGAACACATCAGATATCCAAGACCCATAATTATTTGGGATAAATTCCACCCGGAACCTAAGTTATTCAAATATATTAATTATTTTAATGGAGACCCTAAGTCTAACATAGGGAAATTAAATAATTAAAGTGAATTAATTTAGACATGTGGGTGAGAATGTTCTAAGTGAAGTGGATCAATTATTTTCTAAGATTAGCCCTCGATTAGAGATTATATCACGATCGTTGAATGTTCAACAAGAAAAGTATTAAAGGAACGCTTGGGGTGAGTTGGAGAAGACACACAGAGTGGCAGCACTTGAGCTAAGTCGAAATTATGGGTCGCAGTTTGTTGAGAATTTTCGAGTAGCTTGCAATGCAGTGAGGGGAATATCGACAGTGGGATTTCAGATCCGAGGCCGAGGATACATTGGTAAAGAGGCATATTCGTACGAGAGAAGCGCAAAGACCCAGCAAGGGTGACGCAAGTCCATCCAGAGCAGCGCAGAGGAAGTGTAGGCTCAACCAGGGTGACACAGGCCCAGGCAGAGCTGCGTAGAGGTAGTGTAGGCTCATCCAGTGTGATGCAGGGCCATTCAGTGCTGTGCAGAGGCTCATGTAGGGCTAACGGAGTGTCGGGAGAGGCAATGTTGAGGTTCCAGTGGGCTAGAAAGGGTTCATTTTCAGCAGATCCAGAAGGTGTGAAGCAACCACACTGAAGGGTGACGCAGTGACTGCGTAGGCACCCATGGGGTTCTTCATCCTGAGTTGAATCATCCATATTTTCTGTCTCCAAGAGATATAGGTACATCTGTCGTGATTTTCTTTGTTTGGGAAAACCATGTCTGGTGCCCTTGAATGTATTATGAATTCTGCATATTAATAAAACCCTCTAAGAGTTGTTGCACTGGTTTTCACGCATTGGGTTTTTTTGGGGACATTTGTTCAAAAAATATTTTGTCCTTTATCATGTGGGGTTTATTCTTCAGTACTTGATCTGTATGTGTGTGTAGGTTGTAGTAGTGTTTACTTTGATTTTTTACTGAATATTTTAGAAAAATAACTTGTTAATTAAATCAAACAAGTAGGAGAAGTAAATCAGAATACTGCAGTAGGGTTTCTGTAATTTGGATTAAGAAATTTTCACATGGTATCAAAGAAATTTCAAATTAGGGGGAGTTGAAGCCATCAGCGAAGTGAAAAAGCTTTTTTCTGCAGGAAAGCGGCTGAGATAGCCCAGATCTAGAAAGAGGTGACGCAACACCTAAGGTACAATGCATACCCAATAGGAGTGATGCAGAGCCATTCTAGCTCACGCAGCGCTAATGTAGAGGTTGACACAGGCCTAAAAGGGTGACGTAGAGCCTGTCTAGCTCACACAGAGGCTAACGCAGGACGGGGAGGGTAACGCAATTCAAGAGGGGGTGACGTTGTGCCAATTTCCGTGGTTGGAGGTGCAACTTTTTTATCTTCAAAGTTGCTAGTGGGCCATTGTTTATGCCGGTGCAGAACAATGTCTAGCAGGGTTGACAAAGTAAGGGGAAACAGTTCCACAATAGACTTTCTATCCAAGAAGTCTGAGATCTTATTAACGGAATGATTGGAGAGGGTTGATTCAACAGATTGGTGGAGGATTTCCGAGAAGGAAATCACTAGTCAGAGGGAGCGTATTCTCTAGAGGGTTTCTATCGCCAAGAAACCTGGATTCGGTCTCTTGCTGAGAGAAACAATAGAAGAAGGGAGAAGAGCATATGTTTCAATATTTTTTGAGCAGAGATGGCCTCTCATGGATTGAGGGATCATGACAGGTTAGATGGTACATATAACTTCCTCATCTGGAAGTCCACGGTCCTATCTATCCTGGATTAGTATCGCATCAAATATCATGTCAAGAGGGTTGTAGCCATTCTGGTCGATGTTGATCCGTTAAATACGTACGAGTAAAATCAAGCACGGAATAAGCGCTTTATTATAGATGGAGTGAAGGATCATGTGTTCCGAGAAGAACAAGGCAAACGACATGTGGAAAACGTTGATCAAGCTATAACAAGGCACCTTCGTCTAGAGGAAGATGTTACTGGAGAATCAGCTATGACTATTTCAGATGGATAAGGGAGAGGAAATCGACCCCTTCCTCATAAGTTTGAAGGAATTCAAGATCAGTTGGTTTCTATGGGGGCAACTCTAGATGGTGGTCTCATGGTGAGGACTGCCTTGAATGCAGTCACCAATGATTGGGAGACCTTTGTCCAAAGTATTTTTGGCAGAGCACAACTTCCAAATTAGGAGGACATGTAAGCAACTCTTCGTCAAGAGGAGATCAGGAGAATGTCCAAGATGGCCAGAAGCAGCAGAGGAGGCAAGATCAAGAAGGAGGAGGAGGAAGATGTGGCCCTTGCATCTAAGGAACAAAGGTGGCAGCAAGGGAAGATGAAAAGGGAACTCTCTAAGATTTGGTGCTTCATATGTGGTGAATTGGGACACTTCACCAATACTTGTCCTCAAAATAAGAAGGGCGAGGAAGATTCAGATTCCAAGGCTACGACAGCCAAGGGGGATGATGGTAGTGATGATGATGTGGCTATGAGTTCTCATGTACCTCCAGAGAATAGGTGGGGTGATATAGATCTGTAGATTGAGCTACAGATGGTGGAGGGAAGGATCCTTGAGGTGCCCAACTCTTGGATCACATACGAGCTACGGGAGCCCTTAATGACAGTAGCAGGATTATTGGAGTCAGTTGGTGTAGAGGATCATGGATACACTTTGGCAGTGCTAGGACACTGAAGACTGGAGCATTGCAGAGGAGAGGTAGCAACAGCGTGGAAGCAGTAGCGCAGAGGCTGATGGGATTTCAGCAGCACAGAGGCAATGCTTATGCAGTGCAGAGCAGCGGACAGCACAGAGGCAATGCTTATATAGTGCAGAGCAGCGGACAGCGCAGAGGCAATGCTTATGCAGTGCAGAGCAGCCGACAACGCAGAGGCAATGCTTATGCAGTGCAGAGTAGCGGACAACGCAGAGCTTCAGAGGGTCAACACAGAGAAGCAACAATGGTGCTTTAGTATCGAGATGCAGCCAAACTGACTTTTCTATCAATATTTTGGGCGATTTCCTTCAGTTTCTTACTTCTCATCAACTGAGTTGCAGTGCAGCAGTTAGCAATGGCAATGCTATGGGAAGCATTATGCAACATTTGAGAGGGGGCTGTAGTACAGATGAGGTAGTGACTATGGCAGAGTCATGGGCAGCAGTACAGAAGGCAACAACATAGTGGATGAGGGGCAGCAGGCCAAGCATCAGCAGTGTAGGGGACCAATGTCGTGGATCAGAGTAACGCTTTTGGGGTGAAGTGTTGCTAGAGTGCATTCCTCGCTAAGAGGGAGTGTTGAGATTTTGGGTAGCATCATATGTGCTCTAGCCCCGAAATTTTTTGGAGGGGCTAGAACACGTGAGATCTCCAAGACCTATAAATCGTTTGGAGAAATTCCACCCAGAACCTAAATTATTCAAAATATTAATTATTTTAATGGAGACCCTAAGTCTAACTTAGGGAAATTAAATAATTAAAGTGAATTAATTTAGACATGTGGGTGAGAATTATCTAAGTGACGTGGATCAATTATTTTCTAATCTTAGCCACCGATTAGAGATTAGATCATGGTCATTGAATGTTAAATGAGAAAAGTATTAAAGGAAGGCTTGGGATCAGTTGGAGAAGACGCACAGAGCGGCAGCACTTGAGCTAAGTCGAAATTCTAGGGCGCAGTTTGCTAAGAATTTTCAAGTGAGATTGCAGTGCAGTGAAGGGTAGATCGGCAATGGGATTTTAGATACGAGGCCGAGGATACATTGGAAAAGAGGCAGATCCATACCAGAGCAGCGCAGAGACCCAACAAGGGTGACGCAGGTCCAGCCAAAGTGGCCCAGAGGTAGTGTAGGCTAAGGCAGGGTGATGAAGGCTCAACCAGAGCTGCACAAAGGTAGCGTAGGTTCAACTAGGGTGACACAAGGCCAACATGTGTTGCACAGAGGCTCACGCAGGGCCATAGGGCTGACATAGTGCTAGGAGAGGCATCATTGAGGTTACAGTGGGCTAGAAGGGCTCATTTTCAACAGATCCAGAAGGTGTGAAGTAACCACACTAAAGGGTGACACAGTGACTGTGTAGGCACCCGTGGGGTTCTTCATCCTCAGTTGAATCAACCATATTCTCTGTTTGGGAAAACCATGTATGTTTCCCTTGAATGTATTCAGAATTCTACATAATAATAAAACCCTCTAAGATTTGTTTCATTGGTTTTCCCGCATTGGGTTTTTCCAGGGACATTTGTCCAAAAAATATTGTGTCCTTTTTCATGTGGCCTTTATTCTTCAGTTCTTAATTTGTATGTATGTGTAGGCTGCAGTAATGTTTACTTTGATTTTTTATTGAATATTTCAGAAGAAAAAAACTTGTTAATTAAATCAAACAACTAGGAGAAGTAAATCAGAATACTGCAGTAGGGATTCTGTAATTTGGATTCAAAATTTTTCACACTGCAACCTCCTAGATCGAAGAAGAGGATTTTGTTATGATTTCTCGTATATCTCCTTGGAAGAATTGGGGTGATCTCGAGCTGTATTTCAACAAAACTGAATTTGGGCAGGATCCTTAAGGATTCCACCTGTCAGATCATCATCTTTCTATGAAAACCCAAATTAGAAGTAGCAGTATGGACAAGCTTCAGTTGGTGTAGAGGAGTGCAGAAGTGATAGTGCAATGGCTAGAAGGCACCAGAGACTGAGTAGCACAAAGAAGAGTTAGCATCAGTGCAGGGAGGCACAGTGCAGAGTCAGTAACGACGCAGAGGCTTTAGATGGTCAACGCAGAGACTAGAAGAAGTTAGACTTCAGTACCGAGATGCATCATGCTGAACACTTAGTTCAGAACTTGGATGTTTTTCTGTTACAATGAGAAGCATAGTTGCAGTGCAGTAGCATTTGGAAGCACTACGCAGGGTCAGTAGTAGCATAGTGTTGGTGGGAATAAATGTGAGACATCAGCAGCACAGAGGGAGATGTTGTAGAATCATAGTAGTACTTCAGTTGGGTGTATTGCAAGAGCACATTCCTTGCTAAGAGGGAGTGTTGATTTCTAGTAGCATCAGATGTGCTTTGAGTCTCAAAATTTGCAGGGCGACTGAGGCACATGTATTCCAAAGAACCCAGAAAGGATTTTGAAAAATTCCACTCGGATTATGTTTTGTGTAAATAATTAATTATTTTTAATGGGACCATAAGTCTAAACTTAGGAAATTAAAATAATTAATGGATATTAATTAAAATAGAGTATGAATCTTCTAGAAAAGTCAGAGATCAAGTCAAGTTAATATTATCCATTAATTAACGATTTAATCTTAGTCATTGAAGACTCAACGAGAAGATTATAAGGACTTGATGGATCATTTGGAAAAGACATCAAGACAGAGAAAGAATCTAGAGATCGAAATTCTTATGTGAGCAGTGCTTAGGTAGAAGATCAATCAAGAGGATTCTCTCAAAGAGGGGTAGGGATAATTTTCGGTTGGATATTTTCCTGAGTCGTGAATACACCGCAGAGAAGACAAAGATAATTACACAGAGATGCAATGTAGCAGCTACGCAGAGCTAGTAGAGGCAGCACAAAAGCCTTGATGAGATTTGTGATTTGATTTAGCTGAGGATCAGTCACATCTAGTG
Organism: Pinus albicaulis; assembly: GCA_034641835.2. Lineage (NCBI taxonomy): Eukaryota > Viridiplantae > Streptophyta > Pinopsida > Pinales > Pinaceae > Pinus > Pinus albicaulis. Next base: position 64,908,938 of record CM076581.1, on the reverse strand, counting down.
TTGGAGAGTCAGGGTGTGAGACCGAAATGGGATATAAGGTCATATCCATCCAGCAGAAGAGCTAGATAAAAAAGGTGATGCAATCCCCATGCAAAGTGACGCAGAGCTAGCGTAGGTATCATCAGCTCAGAGTTTGGCTAGTTCAGATTTCCAGTGTCAATGTGAAGTAGCCTCACTAGCTCTTTGTCAGTCAGATTCTCTAGGTGGATGGCCAGCAAGGCATCCTAGATTGTATTCAGAATTACTACATAATAAATAAACCCTCAATTGTTGCACCGGTGTTCCCGCATTGGGTTTTTCCGAGGACACTAGTCCAAAAACAATGGTGTCATATGTGTTTATGATTTATTCTTGCTCATATCTTGTTTCAACACTTATTTATTTTTTGCAGTTAATTTGTGAAGGTTGTAGTGTATGATTTTTCAATATTTACTGTAGAACACAATAAATCATTTTTTCAAGGAATTAACAAATAGAATAATTATCATCAGTTGTTGCTGTAGGATTTCAGATCTAGGAAACAGGACAGTGGAAAAGGCCTAAAGAATCTTGGGAAGAACAGGTGTGTACATTTTGCATGCCTGGGGCAGTGGAATCGAAAAAACATTTCATTTTGGAATGTGATCCTTTCAAAGACATCAGAGAAAGTTATGGGAATATGTTAGCATCAGTTTCTTGGCATTGTATTTTTTGCGAGGAGATTGTTGGAAGGTTGGGCCAACTAACCATCAATTTGAATAAGAAAATGATTGAATTGCAAAAGGAAAAAAATAGGGAATTGATGGTCACATAGATTATTTTTAGTCTTGTGGACCTTAAAATATCATTTCATTTCAATTAACTTGCATCCCCCTCCCACGTTGATGGCGATTTTTTTGAAAATTTGACTCCCTCCCGCTTGGCTTTATATTGATGTACCTTTGCCTCTCCCATATATTTATACCCCTATCCATCTGGAGAACCACTGCTACTCCCATTGTATTTATGTTCTTCCCTACATTCTCTGGCATGAAAACATGGTTCGCGATCGCGGATGTGTCAGGCATGGAAGCAGTGGTCGTGGTCGCAAGTAGCCTCCTTTTGTTGCTAGTTATCATGAACACTCTACTCTTTTCGAGTCTAATATTTTATGGATCACCCATTCCAATGTCACCTCGCTAGAGGCTGATGAAATCAGCACTTGGGTGATAGCAATTAGGCTCTTGGGAATTTACTCGCAAGACACCTCTAAAAGTAGTAAAGAGCCAAAGACACAGCCTCGCAGAAATTTTCCAAGGAAAATGCACAGATAAGTCGCCTTTGCCAATATATGCGCCAACTATCCCACTTCTTCGGCATCTCCTTCCCTCCCATTCTACTCTCCCCACCGTCCTCCAACTTGCATGGCAGCAACGCCTCCCCTTCCACCTCGCCTGCTTCTCTTTCCCCCTCTATCCAGATGGAAGAAGCATGCAGCTTGGCCAACTAAGAAGGGACTCTCTGGCTCAAAAATTTCAACAACATGGACAAGCAATGGCCTCGCAACATGGTCAAGCTCTATCTCATCAAGTATCTAGCCCCTATGGATGTCTCATCATCGAGGAACCTCTGTGGGACGCTACAACACATGGACATACTAGAAAAGCAATAGAAAACACAAAGACCAACAAAGGAAAGAAATGTTCTTAACGTGTCCTTCAAATCATCTTTTATGCTCGACACTCACGTAACTCATCACAGTGATTTTTGTGTTTTAACACATAGCTTTGTTAGTCACTGAGTCTCTGGCTCTGTCCAGGTGTGTTATTTTGAGAAATTGTAATGTTTGTAACCCTATCTTTTTGGACTCATGATTCCACTTAGGGACCTCCTGGTTCCCATATGTTTTGCATCATGACCCATATGGGCTCTCATCGACACTATTATGTAAATTTTGTACATCATTTTTACTAATATAAAGTTTTTGACTTGCTTACCAAAAAAAATTAAAAAATATATATACCATTTCTAATTAGGGGAAAAATAAATCACAAATTTCATTATTATTATATATTTATTTATATCCAAACATATTTAAAAATAAATAAAAGGGGAAAACAAATATTCTAAACATTTTAATTTCTTCAAATTTTAAAAGTTTATCTTAATAATAAAATTACATAGTTTGTAAATTTTTAATATAACCAACACAACTATATAAATTGAATGGTTGATAAATATCAATAAGCATCAAAATACTTACCACATGATACATCTCACGTTCCACAAATTAAAATAATCTTAAAAATTAATTAAATTATAACTTTATTATTAATTATAATAAGTTTATGTGTGTGTGTGTGTACTTTAAAAAAACATGTAACAATATTCTTAAGCATAAAGATATGACAATTTTTTAATTAATTAATATGAGATAAATCAATTAAAAGATCATAATTAACTTGAAGATAAATCTTAACTCTTGATTTATGAATATCCTAGCATATTCCATGGAGATTAAATCCCTAACATCCACCTAATAATTTGATCGGAAATTGATTGTTAGTTAATGTTGTGCTAATATCAGTTTCAAAATTTAATATGAAAAAGCTTTGATTTTATTCTTATACAAGGGTTTATACATGTTCTTGTGATTGACAATTCAATAAACTTGATGAGATTAAGTGTAATTCATGAACATAAGAGCATGGAAACTAAATTCTGAACAGCACCATATAAAACACAACAAACACAGACAACTGAGTCAAACATGCATGGTTTTGATGAAGGAGTTCACCCCTCCTGGGCTACATCTCCTTGGTCCAGCTTCATAGCTTGGGCCTTTGTATTAGCTTCAATTGTGCAAAAGTGTTGTTACAATCTCCTGTTGCCTTTGCAACCTACTCCAATGGCTCAAAAATATCAAAAAATCTACCAAGAATGACTCTTCCTGAGCCAAAATTGGTCGAAAATTGCCTCAGTTATGGCAAAACCAATATTTCCTACTATTTCTCCACTAAAACTGGAAGTGCGCCAGTTAACTCCACTAAAAGTGGAGCTTTCGCCGCATTTGGCGAGTCTACCAAGTCCTCTGCTAAGATAAACACGCACTTAATGTTAAGATAAGTCTGATAAAAGTGGGAATAAATAGCAGTTAGCGCAAAGCGTGTTTTAGTGCTAATCACAGGTTATGGTGCTAAACCCAGATTAGAGGCGCATTAAACAAGGTTTAAAATCCATTGATTTTTCGCCATGAACAGTCAGTCGTGGCGCTTGGACATGTGGGAGGGGGTTGGTCCCCTCCGAAACCCCAACCCCGGAGTGGGTAAACTTTAAGTAGATGTGGCACCCCATATGGTTAAGAACTTGGTGTATGGTATGGTGGTAAGTCTCGGTGCTTGTATGGGGGAGGTAGCGGGGTCGACCCTGACCTCCACCCCTCCTCGGAAATTACATTTTTTTGAAAGCGACATGGCACAAACCTTGGTATATGAACTTTGAATATAATATATGTGTGCCCATTACAACCTTGAATTTTGACCTTGGATATAATAATAATGCCATCCAACCTTTCCATGGGATTAGGAAGACAAACTTCAATTTCCAAAGCAACATTGGAAAATCTGACTATGACACTTATCATAGTGTCATTGGCTGAAAACTAGTGAATATTCCCTAGATATTCCTGAGGTGATGACTAGACTTCCAAGTCATCAGTCTATCACTGTTCTGCACATTTTTTACCTATTTGAGAAAACGAACAACAGACCATAACTTACTCATACAAACTTTTGTTTTGATGAAACGAGTTGCATTGGAATCCTGGTGATGAGCTCTATCCGATCGTTCTAGTTTGAATCATTTTTGAGCTAAATACCGAGCCTCTGATCATTCTCCCCACTAGAAGCATTTTGGACCCCAAAATATACTATCAATTGTTCAGCAAGTGACGATACAACTCCCTCACCCTTTCACTCTCCATCCATTTGGCCTTGGAAGGATTTTGTCCTTTGAGTCCCACTCTAAGGTATTCGACATTCCCTCTCCTTTAAGTTTAGATTCTTCTGTCAAGTATGAGATCTTGCTGAATTTCATCAAGATATTCTAGCGAGAAATCATCTATTGATGGAAATTGAACATGCTCTCGTTGATCATCAATCAAAGGAGGCTCAAATAATCTCAAATTATCAACATTAACGACAGAATATATTTGCATATAAGGAGGCAAATCTAACTTAAATGCATTAGTACCAATATTTTCCAGAATTTTAAATGGACCATAACGGGTTGGCTTGAGCTTTTTACCTTCCCCTTGTAATCTTTCTTTTCTGATATATAGCTAAACTTCATCTCCAACCTGGAATTTGTGATCGACACGGTGTTTATCATGCCTTGCCTTGTAGCTGCTTTGACTCTTTTCAAGTTGTTCTTGCACTGTGCGATGTACCAACTAAATTTTCTCAATGAACTTCCTTGCCTTATATATGTCACTATTGCCATCTATAGCGACATCTTTCTCAAAGATGAAGTCCAAAGGCGATCTTGGCAAGTACCCAAAACATGCCTCAAATGGCGATGTGTTTGTGGAAGAATGCTTTGCCCTGTTGTATGTGTGTTGAATGTAATGCAATTGTTCATCCCACAACTTGGGATGTTTACTGCAATATCCTCTAAGAAGATGAATGACTATCATGTTTACCACCTCGGTCTGACCATCTGTTTGCAGATGAAATGTTGTACTCTTATTCAACTTTGTGTCCATCATGTCCCATAATTTTGACCAAAAATTCCCAACAAACTGGGAATCTCGATCACTTACAATAGAAGTAGGAAGAACAAAATGAACCCAAAAAATTTGAAATAAAAGATGAGCGGTTTTTTCAATTGTAATTGTTTTCTTACATGGCATCAAAAGACACCTTTTTCTGAACCTATCTACCACAACATATAAGTAATCATGACCTTTCCTTGACATTGGAAGACCACCTATATAATCCATTGAGATACTCTCACAAGGATGTGAAGGAACCGGAAGAGGAGTGTACAATCCAAGTTTCCTATTACTAGGCTTACTTATTGCACATAAAGAACATCCTCTAATAAAATGAGATACACTATCAATCATGTGTGGCCAATAACAATACCTTTGGAGATTCGCTATTGTCTTTCCTACACCGAAATGTCCAGAAATCAATGAAGTGTGTGCCTCCCTTATGATACTATTTGTTTCTCCCTGTGGTATACATAACTTTCCAAAGTGATACAACAAACTATTATGCACATGATAATCTAACTCTTCATTTTGGTTTCCTTGACTCAAGCTTTCATACACATCTTGAAAATCACTATCATATGCATATTTTTCAATGTAACTTTCATGCATAACTGAATTGTGATTGAGTATAATAGATGAATTTACAATAGGCTTAGAGAGCATACCAGCTACCTTATTGTAGATTCTCTTTTTATACCTGATAACCAAATGAAATTGTTGTAGAAATCCCATCCATCTGAAATGTCTTGATTGTTGCAAAAAAAAATTCGATTGTAAGTACTGCAATGGTTGATGGTCGGTATGGATAATGGTCTCTTTCCCCATCAAATAGTGCTTCCATTTCTTTACACTTTGTACCAATGCATATAATTCGTTGTCATAGGTGGGATAGTTAGTCATAGCTCCATTAAAAATTTTGGAATGAAACGAAATAAGCTTACTATGCTGCATGAGAATTGCTCCCATGGCTTAATCACTTGCATTTGTTTGGATCTAAAATGGTTGTCTAAGATCCGGAAGAGCCAATACCGGTGTTGAAATTATATTTTTCTTTAAATCATCAAATGCTTTTTTCTGCATATCTCTCCAATAGAAGACTTTCTTGACACTTTTCAATGCATGTAACGGAGCTACAATGGAAGAAAAATTAGCAATGAATTTCCTCCAATACTGTGTTGCCCCAAGAAAGCTTCTTACCTCTGTAAATGTATTGGGCTTGGGCCAATTTAGAATTACCTCTACTTTCAAGGGTTTATCTTCAACTCACCTCCTCCAACAATGTGTCCCAAATACACTAAAGAAGTCTTGCCAAACTCACACTTTGACATCTTTAAAAATAATTGCTCTTTTTTCACGACATCAAGTACCTTGTTCACATGCATGACATGTTCATCTCTTGATTTGATAAATATAAGTATGTCATATAAGTAAAAAATGACGAATTCATCCATAAATGGTCTTATTACATCATTCATAACTCTCATGAAAGTATTTGGAGCATTTGTTAGACTGAATGGCATAACTAGCCACTCAAACAATCCTTGTCTAGTTTTAAATGCAGTTTTCCAAATGTCCTCCTTAGTTATTCTAACTTGAGGATAACCACTTTGTAAGTATAACTTAGTGAAATATATTGCACACTTTAACTGATCTATCAAATCATCAGTGTGTGGGAGTGGGTAGTGATTCTTTACCGTGATTTTATTCAGTTTACGGAAATCGATACACATGCGCCAAGTCTCGTCCTTCTTTGGTACCAAAATAATTGGTGAACCACATGACGAAGTAGATGGGCATATGATACCTTCATTCAACAATTATTGAATTTTATTCTTGATTTCCAAACTCTCCAAAATTGACATGCGATACATACCAATGTTTGGAAGTGGAACATCCTACTGCAGCTAAATCTCATGTTGAATTCCTCTCTTGGGAGGTAACCCATTTAGTTCTTGAAACATCTCGCCATGATAGCTTACCACATCAAAAAAATAAGATTTTAATTTTTCATCACATCCTTAAAAAGATTCATAGTCAACATCATCCTTTTTCTTGATCATGAGAAGCACAAAATGTTTACTTCCATTAACTAGCCTCTTCATTTTCCCTTCATTAACTAAAGAAATATTCAGCTTTTTGCATTGAGCTCTCAAAATATACTCCACCCCATCCTTAATCAAATGATATTTTTTCTCATGGAGATAAAACACCGCTTTCCTGTCATACAAATATGGACTTCCCAAGATAATCCCGAAAATTTCAAGTGGAACTACATCTAACTCGACTTCATCAACAAAGTTTGCAGTAATAGAAAATCGAAATATGCATTTCCTTGTAACCTATATATTTTGATTCTTAAATATCCAACCCAAAGGGTATGGTTTATGATGTGGTACGATTTCAAGGTTAAGCTTTTTGACCAAGTCTTCTGAAATCAGGTTTTCTTGTGACCCACTATCAAACAATGCATCAATCTTTGTATGATTTGAAATCAGTCTAACATGGAACAATTATATCCTTGTGTATTCATTTGGAGTGTTGTTGTGACTATTTGAGGAACTGGTACTTCCTATGGCTTCCTTTCCTTTATTAACCATGGCTACAATCTTGGTCTCGTCTCCTGAATCGGATCCAAGATCTTGTTGTGTGGTGGCAGTCCTCTTTTGTTTCCCCTTGTTATTTGGTTTCTTTGGCCTTAGTTCGGGATGTAGTTTCCAATAGTGGGCTTCATCATGCTCCTCTTTGGAACAATGTTTGCATGTAGTTTTATCCCCTTCTTTATTGATGTTTGCATTCTTCTTTCCCTTCCATTTTCCTCCTTTCTCTTTTCCATTACCCTTGAATGGATTCTTCTTACTACCCTCTTCCTGAATGTTCTTTCTCCTTGCTTCAATATGTGTGGCTTGTACACATACTTCATCTAATTTGTTTGGTTTAAACATAAGGATAGTATGTTTCAAGTAGTAATGTAAACCCCCAATGTATTTCAAGAGTGTGTCTTGGGAATTCAAGTTTACTCCTAACAACAAAGCGCTCTTTCTAAACTCCTGGGTGTACTCTTGAACTGTTTGGCCTTTGAGTGGCCTAAAGTTTTTCCAAATCATAATTTATTTTTGGATATAGGCTAATGGATAAAACTGTCTTTTAATGGAAGAAATGAATTCAACCTAAGAAATAGATATCTTACTATGGATTCACATTTCCTCTTGAGTCTTTGCCTCTCACCAAACTAGTGTTTCTCCTTCTAGCCTTAATGAAGCCAACTAGATCTTTATGTCGTCCTCTTGTAAATTCTGAATTCTGCAGTATAATTCCAATTGACGGATCCAATTTTCTAACTTGTCTGCATTTACTTCACCATTGTACATGGGACGTTCAAACTTGATGTCCAACTTGAGTAATGGAGTTTTTCCTTTTGGGATTTTTTAATGAGTGTGGGTGGTTTTTATGGTGGAAGTAGAAGATGAAGATGCTAATGAAGATGATGAGGATGAGGATGGTGGAGATGGAGGTGGCTTTCCTCCACTACCTTTCGAACTCTTCTCTTCATCCTTCTTGTTAACCGAATTTCCTTCTCCGTGTGGAGGCTTAGAACCTTCTCCTGCTCTTTCTATAGTGAATGCATCAAACATTATTTTAACCATTCTCTGAATGTCCTTGAAGTCTCTCTTGACATATTCTTCTTCTGAATTTCCATGAGTCTCTCCAACACCTGACATAATGGCTAAGGATTCAATCTCAACTTCTGATGCTTGTACCTCTTCAATCACAACTACTAGAGATAGAACTTGAGGTGCTTCAAGTGCAGCTTTGAGTGGAACTTCCGGTGAATATGATGCTCTCTCTACTCTGTTTATTCTTATCCTAGTCTCAGGACTAACAACCAATAGCTTCCCTTCTCCTCTCTGCAACTTCAACCTTGTAAGCATCACAAAATTGCAATTATTAAAACAATTCTTGCACAATCTCAAGCAAAGCAAGCAAACAACCTTTTCTTTGATACCAACTTGATCTAAAATTGATTTTTAGTAATGTTGTGCTAATATCAGTTTCAAATTTAATATGAAAATGCTTTGACTTGCTTCTTGTACAAGGGTTTATACATGTGCTTATGATTAACGATTCAATAAACTTGATTAGATTAAGTGTAATTCATGAACATAAAAGCATGGAAACTAAATGTTGAACAATAGCATATAAAACACAACAAACACAGACAACTGATTCAAATACACATGGTTTTGATGAAGGAGTTCACCCCTCGTGGGCTATATCTCCTTGGTCTAGCTTCATAGCTTGGGCCTTTGTATTAGCTTCAATTGTGCAAAAGTGTTGCTTACAGTCTCCTGTTGCCTCTGCAACCTGCTCTAATGGCTCCAAAACATCAAAAAATCTACCAAGAATGACTCTTCCTGAGCCAAAATTGGTCGAAAATTTCCTTAGTTATGGCAAAACCAAATTTTCCTACTATTTCTCCGCTAAAATTGGAACTCTGCCAGTTAACTCCACTGAAAGTGGAGCTTCTGCCGCATTTGGTGGGTCCACCAAGTCATCCGCTAAGATAAACCCGCACTTAATGTTAAGAGAAGTGGGATTAAAGAGAATTTAGTGCAAAGTGAATTTTAGCGCTGATTGCAGGTTATGGTGCTAAACCCGGATTAGAGGCGCATTAAACAAGGTTTAAAATCCGTTGATTTTCTATCGTGAACAATGCTAAGCCATCGTCCGGACCCCCAACTCTAGAGCGGATAAACTTTAAGTAGATGCAGCAACCCATATGGTTAAGAACTTGGTGTATGGTATGGCAGTAAGTCTGGACGCTTGTATGGGGGAGGTCATGGGGTCGACCCTGACCTTCGTCCCTCCTCGGACATTACATTTTTTTTGAACGCGACATGGCACAGACCTTGGTATATGAACTTTGAATATAATATATGTGTGCCCATTACAACCTTGAATTTCTACCTTGGATATAATAATAATGCCATCCAACCTTTCCATGGGGGAGGGCACGTGGCAGCCTCCGGCTGCTCCACAAGGCCCTTCTCCATTGGCCCAAAATTTCACCAAATTAAAAATAATAATCCACCCACTTATAAATTCAACCTTAGGATTAGGAAGACAAACTTCAATTTCCCAAGCAACATTGGAAAATCTTACTGTGACACTTGTCACAGTGTCATTGGCTAAAAACTAGAGAATATTCCCTGGATATTCCTGAGGTGCTAACTGGACTACCAAGTCAACATTCTGTCATTGATATGCACATTTTTTACCTGTTTGAGAAAACGAACATCAGACCATAACTTATTCATACAAACTCGAATTTTGATGAAACGAGCTGTGTTGGAATCCTGGTGATGATCTCTATCCAGTCGTTCTAGTTTGGAGCATTTCTGAGCACTTTCATTTTTGAGCTAAATATTGAGCCTCTGATCATAATTGTTGATAATTAAATTTAAATTTTGGAAGGCCTATTCTAAAATAGATGCATAATTATAAATTTCATATTAAAAAATGGGCATAATTATAAATTTCATGTTAAAAAAATTATTGTTTAGTATATATATTTAAATAATAATTTAATATTTAAATTAAAATTTATCAAGTTGAATTTAAGTATTTTAGAAATTACATTTTGTTTATACATGTCAACTATGTATTCAGTATTCAGATGATAAAGAAATATGAACATATCTTGCCGATTGTTTGACAAAATTGTCATTATACAAAAATGTCAAAAAAAGAGTGTTTGTTGTATAAGTGTTGCCATAAGAGAACCTATGTATGTGCCATCAAGTGATAAACAAGAAGAGAAAATTGTGAAATCGTATGATATTGATGAGCTCGTAATGAAAACAATGAGCATGGAAAAAAATATTAATATATGGTGTCTTCCTCAATTAAAGGTCGATGGTAGAACTCATAGGCGTGACCATTTTGTGATTTTGTGATCTTCCATGTCCCACGATCCATCGAAATACCCTTTGTAGAGAGGGTTTCTACGATGGTGTTATGCTCCCTATATACATGTGAGGCAGAGAAAGAAGTGAGAGTGAATTTCAAATGAATTATTTCATCCACCAGGAGTTGACTCCTTTAAAGAAGTGAGATCGGATTTCAAATGAATTATTTCAACCACCACGAGTTGAATCCTTTGATTGTGAGATATGTATTGATCGAAATCTGGATTAGGGGCAAAAATTTTCTCAAAATTCAAAGTGCTCAAAATTACACCAAACCAGAATGACAATGACCAGCCCGTCGCCAGGAATCCAACACAACTCATTCGTTGAGAACCGAGTTCGAATGAAGAAGTTATAGTTTGTTGATCGTCGTTCAGAATAGGCAATTTTTTTTTTTTAATTGCAGAACAAGTACAGGATGATGACATGGCATCCTAGTTAGCATGCAGGGAATCTTCTTCAGTTTTTTCTCAATGGGACTATGACAGGATTCACTGCAAGATTCGCTAGTTTGGTTTGTGAAGGTGAAATTTTCCCAATGTCCTCCAAGGTTTAATTTGGGTTCATGTGTTGCAAATTTTTTTTATATTAAGGTTGGATTGATATATATATATATATATTATTAATTTCAAACCTCAATATTAAATTCCACATTTAAATTTAATCTAAAGTTCTAAGTTCAGACTACACATTATATAGTTTATTAAAATATGGTCTGAATTAACATTTACAAAGTGTGCATTTCAATATTTCGATTGGCATATATAATTTCATATCCAAATTTTGGATAAGGCCATAGTTCATGCATATTAACCTATGGTATGGCGTATGTATCCAATGACGTGTTTTATAAATGGTGCAAAACGTGTATCGAGCGCTCCATTACAACGGCTTACCAATAAGCCCAAGCTTTGTTCCTTGTTAAACAACGCGCTTGATATATATTTGTTATGCAACAGATTCTCCGATGGTGGAACGGAGGGGGAGAGCCCACCTCTTATGTGATTGCACCACATGACTCAGACCCAGCACTCCCACTAAACGCACTTAGTGTGAATTAATCTACAGTTAGCCACTAATTATCTGTAGTTTTTATTCGGGGGGATTTTTGGTAGCACCTCCAAATACGGCGCCACCTCCAAAATTGTCGAAGCTAACTGGAGTTTCTCCAAATTTAGAGGCAGAATCTAGGGGAAAATTGAATGAGGTCTATCTTGAGCAATTTTCGACCAATTTTGGCTCAAGAATAGTCATTCCTAGAATATTGGCATGCTCTGAATCCATTGAAACAACTTGTAGAGGCAGAGGAGTAATTCTACAGAGGTTTTTTTCACCTTGAATAATTTTGAAGCTGTGTGGCAATGTAATACTGTGTGAGGGAAGGCCATGCCCAGATAAGCTGAAGGAAAAATCAAGTGAATGAATAGTCATTTTTAGATGTATTTGATGCTCAAAACAAAATGGTACGTTTTGCAAAGGTTTTGGAGCACATCTGAAGGTGATTTTTCCACTTTGGATATTAAACAAGCCCATGGCCACCGGGATTAGAGGTGAAGCCTAGATTAGATGGTAACCAAATTCAGAGATTGAATAGTCAATTTTGAGGTTTTTGGGTACCAAGTCAATGGAAATACAGTCCATTGGAACACTATATGTGTATGTAACTAGACATTTGACTCTTAATCCCAAGAGGGCCTAGCCAATTGAAGCAGGTCCATGGAGATGTAGCCCGGGAGGGGTGAACTTCATTATCATCCATGGTATTATGTGATTGTTGTGTGTTATTTATCTGCATTTCATTTGTTGTATATGAGTTTTTAAAAGTTAATTAACTCATAATTTGATCATCAAAGACACATCAAACTTGACACATAAACCCCTTCACAAGTGGTTAACTTGAAACGATCCTAATCACACATTTTTAATACTGATGAGGGAGCTAGCATAGCAATAACTAGTTTTACCATATTCAGATCATGTAAGAACCATTTATCCAATGCATAGTTAGCTAGGAGTCCCAGAAAACCTGAAGTGAAAGGATATATTTTTCAATAATGAAGATCAAAATAAATTTGAGGGCCATTAGTTCGACAAAGTTATTGGTTCCCTCTCCTAAACCCATTTTGATGTGAAAATAATGATTTTCATCTATGTGCAATATTGCACCCCCACCATAAAATTTTGGATCTCCCTGAGTGGCACCATCAAAGAAAACCCATGGCTTGGATCTGTCAATCTACGGGTTGTGGATAGTTTTGTTGTGTTGTGCAACCTTGGGTTTGGGTATGATTTCATGGTAAGAGTTTGAGTTGTTGTTATTTCCGAGGGGATTAGGTGATCATTGAAAATGTTCTTGAATCTGACAAACCAAACGCCCCAGCACGTGAGGAGAGGGAGGTCAAAAAATATTTGACTTCTTTGTTAATGTACCATGTCTTATAGGTCTCCATGAGGTTCTCCCCTATCCATATATATGCTTAGTTGAGCTTTGATGAGAGAAAACGCCATAAGGCTTGTGTGTATGAGCATTCAATCAATAGGTGGGGGACGAATTCTTTAGAATTTTGTAGAGGTTGCACCATATATATATATATATATATAATACCTAAATTAAAATAATCATTTAATATTTACATAAAATATTATCAAGTTGAATTTAAAATGGAAATTGAATCTCCGAAGTGAGGTGATTATAATGAGCAAAACATCTCATGAACATTTGGGAAATGACATAGCCAAGTGAAACATCGTTCATCACTCGTATACTTCAAAGAGGCTTGTTGGAGAGACGAGGGAATGGAATCTACATGGCTCAAGAAGGGCAGTGGAAGATGGTTCTTATGTGTCATAATGCTTCAACTTGGAAGCAAAATTGTCCTCAAGGGCCTAATAACTTCAAGTTTGTCGTAGACTTCACCATTTTTATGTTGTATTAAAAATACACTGATAAAGATTAAACATAATTTTATCATGATGGGGCATCACTTCAAATCATACAAGGCCAATCAACGGATCTAGAGCTCTGTCACCGGGTTAAACAGACAGTGATTTATCACCTATCAATATGTTGAAATTCATGGTTCTAAGTCCTTTCATCTTCGTTTAAATTTATCATTAACAGTTATTTGTGAGGGTATTAGGATTTTTTATTTTTGTTATGTCTTCATTGCTCCATCCCCATGTAGAGTGTCTCTCATTTACCCTTTTGCGCACCATCCTTATACTTTAGCTCATTCCTAACCTTATCCATTCCTTTTTCTTTTTTGTTTCTTTAATTTTGGTAACCCTACCCCTTCTAGTTTTGGCCTTATCTCTTGAGGTGACTTTGCCTAGAATCCTCCACCCTGAGACTATATGGTATCTTTGTAAGTTGTTTCCTCTACGCAAACATCTTAATTGCATTCTCAAATCCCCTTTTACCAACCTTGTAGTCTCCATTTTAGTCAACCCTACTCTTTCAAGTCAATATACAATGTTGTCTAGGGGGAAGGTTATCTTTATAGGGCTTCAACTCAACATGTCAAGAGGTAGAGGAAGTCATAGAAGGTAGAGAGGGAGAAAAGGCCCTTTATGGCTTAAGGGTACAAGACGTTTCCCATGAGGCATCCAATGAGTATTGGGAGCAAACTCCCCCTCAAATCAGAGAACAAATTTCCATTGATGAAGGGGAAATAAGACTCGACCATATTGTCATGCAGGATTTTGAGTTCAATGTTTTCAATCAGTGATTAGGTGCAAGACACATGCCATTCCAGGGCTCGCGACACAAAGTACTTGAAGATAATTGAACTATATTGACATATTAAAACTTTGGTTGGAAATATTCTTCCAAACCAGGATGAAGCCCATGAAGAAACCCTTCTACAATTGGATGAAGTTATGCTTCAGTCGTAAGAGATTAAAAGCATACTTCATGCTCTCTCTTCTCAAGATCCAAGACACTTAGCTACAATTGGTGCATATAGATAATCTCATGGTCATCGCTGTCAAGTTTCAGACTAATCTAACATGAATAGATATTTTGGTTTTGTTCTTCTTTAATAAAAGATATAAAACTCTAAAAAATAAACATGGTAAAAATTATTCAAATTTTTATAATACTTTATTAAGATATATATTAAAAACTTAGATTAAGTCATATATATATATATATATATATATATATATATATATATATTATTTTTCAATAATATAATTGAAAACAAATCCTAACTAAATCAACTTAAAATAAATTAATATAATAGAAATATTATATTAACATTATTGTTATTAACATTTCCACATCGTTATATTATATTTTCCCCCGTTGATATTTTTTCCCAGTCATTAATTGATACGTATAAATGACAAAGCGATAGTGTGAGAGCTCTGAACTCAAACACGCCATTAGAAGTTACACATTCAAAAGCAAAAAGGCAATAGAAGTTACACATTCAAAAGCAAAAGGCAATTTGGTGCAGAAAAGCAAGTAGTTTTAGTCTCCGAGGTGGACTGCAGATTCCATAGTGCCCACGGGAATGGCCCTTGGCACCATTAAAGACAGAATTAACCCTGTGCTTTATTTCTTTACTATTAATTAAATATAAATATATCTTAAAATGCTGATACTTCCCAGAATCCACTGAATTTCTAGTCTCGATGTTGGGTGATCATATAGCTGGTTTAGCTGAAACACTGCAACAACTGGAGCTCATATACTTACTCATGAATTTTGGGTTCTATCGCCATTTTCTTCAATCCTCGTTCTTTACTAGCTATCTCTAACATTTAATTTCAGAGAAAACTCCTGAGTTGCACCTGCAACTCACGTAGGCGAAGGATTCTTCAGCACCCAATTGGTTTATTTTCATAAAATCCTTCATACAGCTCGTGGGTTGATATTCAAAGACAGATCAAGGTAAGGAGCAATCAGAGAATTTCTATTGTGATTTGCAGTTTGTTTGGTAGTAAAGTGCATGGTGTTCCAGAAAGACTTATTTAACGAAGATGGTGGCAAGGATTTGTTTGGCTCCCAACTGAATATTTTTCATTAAATCCTGGAGACAGCTCTTGGGTTGATATCCTAATCACAAAAATAGGATATCACAAAATTTGTAGAGACATGCTTTATGTATCTTTTGAGTTTGGCAGTTTGCCTGCAAGTGAAGTGCATGGTGTGAATCAGATAATGGTTAGAATAATGAAGATGGTATCTGATCAGCACCCAACTGGATTTTTTTCATAGAATCCTGCATACAACTGGTGGGTTGACATTCAAACACACAGCCAGGTGCTGAGAATGGGCAAAGTCACGAAAATGGTAGTGGAGGTAGTGGACGCCCACGACTTGATGCCGAGGGATGGTCAGGGGTCCTCCAGTCCCTTTGTAGAAGTAGATTATGACAACCAGATGCGCAGAACTCTTACCAAAGAGAAGAACCTTAACCCTGTTTGGAACGAGAAGCTGGTGTTTGATGTGGCTGACCGTGCAAAACTATCCAACCAGGTGATTAATGTCTATGTGTACAGTGAGGACAAGTCTTTCCATCGTAGGACCTTCTTGGGTAAGGTCAGGATTCCTGGAAGTAATATTGTGGATAAAGGTGAGGAGCTTGTGCAATCATTTCCATTGCAGAAGAGGTTTTTTTTCAATTTTGTTAAGGGGGAGATTAGATTGAAGAATTATACTTGTCTTGTGGATAAAGAACCTGATGTTACTAAAGGAGGAGGAGGAGGAGGTAATAATGGTGTAGAGGTTGGTACTGGTGGTGGCAGTGGCAGTGGTGCTGCTGCAGGGGGGGGTGGTGGTGCTGCTGCTGCTGCTGCAGGGGGTGGTGCTGCTGCTGCAGGTGATGGTGGTGGTGGCGGTGCAGCTTCTGGCAAGGCAGAGGGAGGGGGTAAAACCTTGGCTGCTGAGGACAAGGGGAAGGAGGAAAAAGAGACGAATGAAGAGAAGCAAGAGAAGAAGGAGAAGCCAGTGTTGGAGATGAAGACTGAATCCAAGCAGCATATCCATAAACAACAGACCACACAACAACCAGGAAAGTTTATTGTCGAAGAGAAGAGGCCTGAACCAAGGCCAGTGATAATGCATAATGTTTCTTCCCAGCCTTTAGATTATGCATTGAAGGAAACCTCCCCACATCTGGGAGACGGGAGAGTCAGGAGTGTTGGTGGATGGGTTAGCAGTTCTGAGAGAGCCAGCACCTATGATTTGGTGGAACAGATGCAGCATCTCTATGTTAGAGTGGTGAAAGCAAAGGGTCTGCAAGCCATGGATATCACTGGAAGTTGTAACCCTTATGTGGAAGTCAGGCTTGGGAACTACAAGGGCACTACCAAACATTTTGAGAAAAATCCAAATCCAGAATGGAATCAGGTGTTTGCTTTCTCCAAGGATAGGGTGCAATCTTCATCTGTTGAGGTAGTAGTGAAGGACAAGGAATTTGTCAAGGACGATTTCATCGGACGTGTCATTTTTGACCTCAACGAGATACCTACCCGAGTGCCTCCTGACAGTCCCCTGGCACCTCAGTGGTATAAGCTGGAGGACAAGAAATGGGATTCTAAGATCAGGGGTGAACTCATGTTGGCAGTATGGATGGGTACACAGGCTGATGAGGCATTTGCAGAAGCATGGCATTCGGATGCAGCTGCAATGCACAGCGATGGATTGGTAAACATTCGATCCAAGGTATATGTCTCTCCGAAGTTGTGGTATGTGAGGGTTAATGTTATTGAAGCTCAAGATTTGCTTCCAAGTGACAAGGGGCGTTTCCCTGAGTTCTGTGTCAAGGTGCAGCTTGGAAACCAGATGTTGAAGACAAGGACACTCAAAATTCAAAGCACAAACCCACTGTGGAATGAGGATCTAGTTTTTGTGGCAGCAGAGCCCTTTGAGGAGCATTTAGTCCTGACCGTGGAGGACCATATAGGTCAAAACAAGGATGAAGTTATGGGGAGGACAGTTATTCCTATGACAACAGTTGAGAAACGTTTAGACCATAGACCCATCCATTCCAGATGGTTCAACCTGGAAAAACACAATATCATAGAGGGGGAGCAGAGGAAGAAGGAATTCAGATTTGCCAGTAGAATCCACCTGAGGGTGTCTCTTGATGGTGGATATCATGTCCTTGATGAGTCTACACACTATAGCAGTGATTTGAGGCCTACTGCCAAGCAGTTGTGGAAGCCTCCTATTGGTATCTTGGAAGTTGGTATACTGAACGCAAACACCTTGCTTCCAATGAAGACAAAAGATGGACGGGGTGCTACTGATGCCTACTGTGTTGCAAAATATGGCCAGAAGTGGGTTAGAACCAGGACAATTATAGACAATTTCAACCCAAAGTGGAACGAGCAGTACACCTGGCAAGTTTATGACCCATGCACTGTCATAACTGTGGGGGTTTTCGATAACTGTCATCTTCAGGGTGGAGCCAATGACAAGGCATCAGGAACTAAGGATTCAAGGATCGGGAAGGTACGCATTCGTCTCTCAACGATTGAGACTGACCGTGTCTACACCCATTCTTATCCTCTGCTGGGACTGCATCCCTCAGGGATTAAAAAGATGGGGGAGCTTCACTTAGCTGTTCGTTTCAGCTGCTCCTCTATGGTTAATATGATGCATATGTATACAGTTCCTCTGCTACCCAAGATGCATTACTTACACCCTTTCTCTGTAGGTCAGCTGGAAAGTCTTAGGTACCAAGCTATGAATATAGTGTCCATAAGGCTGAGCAGGGCTGAGCCTCCTTTAAGAAAAGAGGTAGTGGAGTATATGCTGGATCTGAACTCCCAAATGTGGAGTATGCGCCGCAGTAAAGCAAATTTTTTTCGAATAATGACTGTGCTATCTGGAGTGATAGCAGTTGGAAAATGGTTTGATCAAATATGTCGCTGGAAGAATCCTATGACGACCGTGTTAGTGCATGTGCTATTCCTCATTCTGGTATGGTATCCAGAGCTTATACTACCCACAGTTTTCCTGTATATGTTCTTAATTGGGATATGGTATTTCCGATTCCGGCCCAGACATCCACCTCATATGGATACTCGTCTCTCTCATGCAGAGGCAGTGTTTCCAGACGAGCTTGATGAAGAATTTGATACTTTTCCTACTTCCAGGTCACCTGATGTTGTGAGGAATAGATATGATAGGTTAAGAAGTGTTGCAGGGCGTATACAGACTGTAGTCGGAGACATAGCTACTCAAGGAGAAAGGTTCCAGAGTCTCTTGAGCTGGAGAGACCCGCGTGCTACTACTATATACATCATTTTTTGCTTGTTTGCTGCAATAGTTCTTTATGTCACACCTTTTCGAGTTGTGGCAGTGCTCTCAGGTCTGTATGTGTTGCGCCATCCGAGATTCCGGCACAAGATTCCTTCAGTGCCCATCAATTTCTTCAGAAGATTACCGGCACGAACCGATAGTCTGTTGTGAGCAGTTAGTTAAGTGCATTAACCATCGGGAGCTTGAATTCTGATGTTACTCCTTTATCTATTTTCTCCACAAATAAGTACAAATGTTCCTTCTCTATTTAGGCAGTTATTGGAGTTGCTGCTCAACTGTGGGAATGGCAAATTGGCATGACAAAATCTGTGATTGTCACATGTCTGATGGCAAAGTTGATGTTTGTAGGAATAATCTGTTTGCAGATAATGGCAGATGGAACCTGTCTCCCCAGGCTGGTGTGACTAAAATTTTAGAATACATAGAGTAGTCTGTGATTTGTTTGTGGGTTTTGTGTATTATGGCTTTTTGCTCTCTCCTGGAACTTTTTTAAGAATATTTTGTCCAGGGAAGCAAACCCTTTCTGGCTGCACATTGGCATTCGGTAAGATGAATTTGTTCGATTTGTAAAAACATGATACTGAATGTAAAATTTATGTGAGCAGCTTTATTTTGCACACAGGTTCCATCATGGTATATGGTGGCATTTTGCTTGCTATAGCGTGAGTCTTGTCAGTGTCGCATGAATAGTTGTATCAATTTGTTTGGTAGGTTATTCCAGGGTGTTATCTGCAGTTATAGGGTGGCATATTGAAGAATTTTGCTCTATTATCAGCTGGAAGTTGGAAGGAATAGTGTTAGTGATTTGCCATTAGTTTTGCTTCATTAAGGTTCTTGTGGTTTCACAGTTGCAAAAATTTGTGTTATTATCAATCTATGTCATATCAAATTTGAAGGGTCAGGTGGGGCCAAGTCTTCTAAAGATATCCCCAAATTGCAGGGGAGAACACACCATAAAACACAAAATTATAGTAAAAATACATTCATATAGTTAAAAGGTATAACTCAGTGATTGCAAAACACTTAACATGTAATTTATGCAAGAAGTTTGGTATACCCTTGCAAGAAGTTTTACTTTGCTATTCCTACCTATAGCTGTTTATAAAGTCTCCATGTGAACTTTATTTCTCCCTAGAATTCGTGCACTGTAAAAAGCAGACTTGGGATTTGATGGTCAGCTATGACTGTCAAGCTATTTTTGTTGACAGACATAGTTTTGACACTGCCCCTCGTTAACAGTTTTCTTAATGAATATGAGCTTCAATCCTAAATATGTTTAGCATTCAAAATGGGTAGGATTTTAATCCTCAGGGATACTGTGAGTTATGGAGGCTGCTTTGACTCTAGGTCATAGTCGGTCATAGTGTGAAGGGTGACCAGCCACATTGAAATACATAAAATTAAAGAGTTTAGAATTTCTGACCATTGCTTCATAAGCATCCAGTAGAAACAAAAAGCTTATCGATAATTTAACACTATAAAAGACCTAATCCTTATAGCATTTACAATATCTTTATGAGCTTTAACAAACACATTATAGAAAACCTCCTTTTCTGTATTGCATATTTTAAAGGAATAATATACATATTATTTATGGTCTGTTTTAGATGTGTATTCTGAGTTCTATATCATATTACTTATGGTTTGTTTTAGATGTGTCTTCTGAGTTCTATATCACATTATTTCTGGAAGTTCAAACTTTTCTTAACCTATTATCTGAAAGGAAATTGTCCATAGCATTAGGTGATTCGTAGAACTTAAGATAAGAATCTTATCGATCATTTACCAATATAAAGGAACTAATCCTTATAGCATTTACAATATCATTATGAGATTCAACATACACCTTATAGAAAACCTCCTTTTCTGTATTGCATATTCTAAAGGAATAATATACATATTATTTATGGTCTGTTTTAGATGTGTCTTTTGAGTTCTGCATCATATTATTTATAGTTTGTTCTATGGAAGTTCAAACTTTTCTTGACCCATTATTGGAAAGGAAGTTGTCCATGGCATTAGGGGATTCGTAGAGCTTCTTAAGATAATAATCTCAGTGCCTTAATGAAATCATATCATTATTTTTTTGTTTTATGAGATAGGATTTTCCCCCAAATTTTTTATGATCAAATTTAGAAAGATGTAAAAGTTTCTAGTTTTATGTTTATATAATATGTTTTTTTCTTTTTTAATTAAGGTTTAGAGTTTTGTAATTATATAATGTCATTGTTTGTCTATCCTTAAAGTAATAATTATATTTTTATGAGAAATCAAATCTAGTGGACATGAAAGATTCATCACTTTAAAATTGAATTGAATGAAACAATTGGCTCATCATTGGTGCTAATGGACCTAGATTAATGGCATATTAAGTTGTTGTTGTTGTTATGTTGGAATGTGTTGATTTAGCTAGGCTCAACTTGGCATTGGTGCAAATTTTGAGCAAAAATGTGGTAGAGTTATTTGTGCATGGATCATATGCCACCATACTCAGGAATAATGCAATCGATGAAAAGCAATTGTGTTACAATAACAAAGTGTCATTTTAGGAAACAATTAAAGATGATTTGTTGAAACCAACAAAGCATAACTAAACAATGAACCGAGCAAAGTCTAGACTCTGACAGCCTCCAAGTAGTGAAGGACACAAAGGGAGGTTGCGCTTAGGTGAGCAATAGCCCTAGGCCCAAGCTCTATATTTCTACTTTCAATTGTGAAATATATGGTAAAGTTATCTTAGAGCACAAAAATGTAACCGTAACCTAATTTTGAGACACCATATTTGAGTGAATCTAGTTACTCGTATGAAAATCTTGTTTCTCGTACTCATTTTTTATTTTGCATGAGTAACTCATTTCCTTAGAAACCCCTTTATTTCGAAAGAAACCTAGTAATTTATTCAAGAAACCATTAGCTTTTTTGGTAAGTCATGTATAAAGAAACAACGACATAAATGAAAAAGTGAGAAAAACGATTAAGAAAAAATGAAGCATTAGGGCAAGTTTGTTACCCTAAACTTGACTTTTAGTTGGTTAAGTACAAGTTAGCTTAATTTGGTTTATCAATGGTTATGTTTGAAAAATTGGCTAGTCATCAAGCCATTTGGTAGCACTGGAAGTCTGTCAGAATGCAATGCATAGTTATGTTCTTATGACATTGTGAACGGGTTTGGGGAAAAGGATTTAAGTTGTTTGCTTTGGGATAACCCAACGACACAATTTGAAACCTTTAGTATGAATGATTTTTTGTTTTTGTGCTAGTTTTGTCAAAGTGGCCAAACAATAATTAATACTTTTTTATTTTTACTTGCTTCAATTTTTTTCAATTGTAGCCCTAAAACCTAATTGCTAAAATAATTTTATACTCTTATAAAATATCATAAAATATCATCATTATCACGCATTTTATGACAAAATACAAAATATTGTACAATTACCACCTAAGTTTGAGAGCATTTGCAAATACTTATGTGTGACTATGTGAAGTCATTGTTTACTATATTGTATTGTTTGAGGATTGAGGTTTGAGAGGTTGGAAGCAAACATTGGACTCTTGGAATCTCGAGGGAGTTTGGAGAGTTGAGTTTAAATATTGGAGACTTAAGTAACACATCACATTTCAACCACAATTTATCTAGTCTCACTTTGCACCATAGTGGAGTTGAAAAAGGTTGGTATCTATTTATTTCTAATTTTGTGTGTGTGTGTTTTTTTTTGTTTTTTTTTTAATTTTATTTTAAATGTCCATTTTTTCTTCTATGGTGTTCTCATTGTTTTTTATCATTGTTCTTAGTTTTTCATGTCTTATTATTTTTTAGAATTTTGTTGTTGAAAAAGAAGTATTAGAACTTTGTGTTCACTCTACTTTCCATAGTAAAGAATATAATGGTTTTCTTATTATTTCTAGAGAACTTCATTGCTACCAAAAAATTAAAAAACTCTTACATCCTAGTAGACACTCTCCTCTTTATATAGTAAAGGGAATAATAGTCTTCCCAATTACTTATCAATATTTTTTAGTTTAGTTACTCAAAAAAGGTATTAAAACCTTGTGACCACTTTTCCTTTTGCCTAAGGGGAATAGATATACATGAATTTTTAGATCACTCATGAGCATGAAAATGATTGGGTTATTAGTTATAAATTTGGATTGAAACATAGTTATTAATTTAATGAGAACTTTAATAGTTGGTTATTTTGGGGATGCTTAAAATTTTGACTTATATAAAAGTGTGGCTTTAACAACCAATATCATTGCAAGACAAACCTGTATATTGACCCTCAAATCCCAAAATGATGTTATGAGTACTAGTAATGTTTTTTTGTTAAAATTACAATTTAATTAAGTCAAATGATCTTAGCTCTAGCGGTTTGATGAACAATTGGTTTCCCTAGTTGTGTGGTTTCAAGTCTAGACATGTTGACTCCCATTTACTTGTGACAGAAATTGCGCCGATGGGATTTGCTCCCGTTTCACTCAACATTATCTCATAAGGTACCGAAATTTTTATTTTGAACTTGCTCATGATCAAGCATTTTGGATTTTCTCAATTTGTTTCCATTTTGAGACGGGGGTGCTGCTAGCCCACAATTCACACACATATAGAATCACTAGACAAACTAGGAGTCCAAAAAAAAATTTAATCGTTTTCCAATCTCGTAACTTCGCCTCTCTACAGTTGTTTTGAAGAGCATATAATGCTTTCCACCCCCTAAAATTCTCTTCTTTCTGTAGTCCTCCCAATTAAGTTTTTTGTTGAAATAAATCTTCAAGTACTTGTACTCATTTACTTATTCAAGAATGTTTCCTTCAAAGAAGAACGTATGT
Organism: Pinus albicaulis; assembly: GCA_034641835.2. Classification (NCBI taxonomy): domain Eukaryota; kingdom Viridiplantae; phylum Streptophyta; class Pinopsida; order Pinales; family Pinaceae; genus Pinus; species Pinus albicaulis. The sequence goes on along the minus strand of CM076581.1, from coordinate 64,885,135 downwards.
TGACTCTGCTTCCTTTTATTAGAGAAAATCATTATTTTGGTCTTGCTAGTATTGACTTGCACCCCCACTACTCTACAAAAAAGCTCAAGGGAATATCGGTGCATCTGCAATCCATGGGCCGATTTAGAAATCAATACAAGATCATCAATATATAAAAGAAGTTTTATCACAAACTCCCACAACCGAACGCCATCCCCACCTTTCAGATTCAGCCACTCTTCCAGTTTATTAATATATAAACCAAAATGAGTAGGGAATAGAGGGAAACCTTGCTTGACTCCAATGCCACTTCTAATGCTTTCTGAAATACCCGTTGAGGTTCTAATTTTGACTTTCACCTCGTCATAAAGTCTATGGACAACAGCGCTATTATGCAAAGAAATTTCAATTTCTTCCATTCTACGCCACACTTATCATGGATCTCATATACTTACTCATGAATTTTGGGATTCGATGGTCAGCTATGACTGTCAAGCTATTTTTTGTTGACAGACTTATTTTTGACACTACCCCTAATTAACATTTTTCTTAATGAATATGAGCTTCAATCCTAAATTTGTTTAACATTCAAGATGGGTAGGATTTTAGTCCTCGGGGATACTGTGAGTTATGGGGGCATGCTTTGACTCTAGGTCATAGTTTGAAGGGTGACCAACCACATTAAAATGGATAAAATTAAAGAGTTCAGAATTTTTGACCATTGCTTCATAAGTATCCAGTAGAAACAAAAAATTTATCAATAATTTAACAATATAAAGGAACTCATCCTTATAGCATTTGCAATATCTTTATGAGCTTCAACAAACACCTTATAGAAAACTCCTTTTCTGTATTCCATATTCTAAAGGAATAATATACATATTATTTATGGTATGTTTTAGATGTGTCTCCTAAGTTCTGCATCATATTATTTATAGTTTGTTCTATGGAGGTTCAAACTTTTCTTGACCCATTATCTTAAAGAAAGTTGTCCATGGCATTAGGTGATTCGTAGAGATTCTTAAGATAAGAATTTCAGTGACTTGATGAAGTCAAATCATTACTTCTTATTTTTTTTGAGTTACGATTTTCTCCTAAAATCTTTTATGATCAAATTTAGAAAGATGTAATTAAAGCTTCTCTTTTTATGTTTATATAATATGTTTTCCCTATTTTAATCAAGGTTTTGTAATTATATAATGTCATTGTTAGTCTATCCTTAAAGTAATAATTATATTTTTATGAGAAACCTAATCTAGTGGACATGGAAGATTAATTACTCTAACATCGAATTGAATGAAACACTTGGCTCATCATTGGTGCTAATGGACCTAGATCAATGGTTGGTTGGGACAGAAGGCATAAGCCAAGTGTTTCATTAGAAGGTTTGGTGACCTTACATTGGCTCAACCTCTTTAGGTGGGAAATGACATATATCTCTCGAGTATGATTGAACGCGTGGGTATACTTGATTGAACGGGTCCTTCTATCTCATCAGTCAGTCACCAGTCAGTAACCAAAAGTAACCCTTCAGCCTTTTGAAAACCTTTACCCTTTCAGCATAAGCCAAGGACAACAAGGACAACAGAAGGAAGGAATCAGCCAGGAAAGGAACTAGTCAACATAACCCTTTCACTTCATCTATTGCTAAGGGTTGCTGTCTTCTGCACCGAAAAGGAGATCCTATGTTGTGCTTGTCGTACCGAAAAGGAGAAGCCACCAGGAAAAAGATAAGCTCGGTGTACAGCTCAGCGCCGCGAATACTTCAAATCAAAGTAAGCAAGTAATAATGATTCGAACTTGACAGCTTCCAAGCGCTTTTTCCCACCTACCGTTAAGCCTGGGGAAGAGGCGTGCACTGGGGGAAGAGGTGTAAGCTAGGAGGATCAGCCTACCTATCGAGGGCAGAGAACTACCTACCGGGGGTGTACGCTAGAAGATCAGCCAGTTGTGGGTGGGAGTAATTAGCCGAGGTGTACGCTAGAAGATCAGCCTATTCCCGCCTAATAATCCCGCATTTATGCGCTTTTCGTGTTCGAATCATTCAAATCCCTCCTCAAATGAAAGACAGAGAGTATCAGGTAGTTGGATAGGTCAAGGCTGACCAAAATGAATCAATGAAAATAGATGTTAACATATATAAGATCCATTGAAGGAACGTAGTCGCTTGTCCGCACCGGGCAAGGCACTGATACAGCGGGTAGAGAGCGAGAAATCTCCCTCATTCATCAGAGTGGGGATTGCACAATGACATATATAATATATGCATTTTCTGGGTTCATTTTCTTCATGCATCTGGAAAACTACTAAATCATATATAAGATATTGAAGGAATTCCGCTACTAGAAATTGCAGAATCAGTGATCGAATATTCCCAAACGGAAAAGAAAGAAAGAGAAATCTTTCGTGTTGACAAGGTCGGTTCATCGAGCCGAAACATACGTGGATGCATCTCTCTCCTAATTGTTGGCGCTGGATGGCATCTCTCCTAATTGTTGGCGCAGCTGGAGCACACGCCCGGCTGGCACCGCGGTATGGGCCATCGCGCGCTACTCTGGCACTGAGTGCGCTTAGGATAAAACGGTTGGGAGGGTTAGACGCTCTTGGTGGGTTGCAGGAACCACCTTCGTTCCATTTATGCAAAGCTCAAAATGAGGAACGGAGGTCTGTCTCCCACTCACATCAGCACTCCAGACCAGCAGCCAGACCTTGGTTGAGGAACATCGAAAACCTAACAAAAGCAGCTTTCAAAACCTACTAGTCTAGTTCGATTTGCAGAACCAGTAGCCCTGGTGGAAGGCACCGGCTGCTTCATATCCAATCAGGATGGATTTCTAGATGAGCCTATCTCGGAGAAGAGAAGTGAAGAAGGTTTTGAAGGTGGACAAAGCGACCCTTACAAAAGCAACTTCAAAGCACGTATTCTGCCAGTTATCATCGGTAGGTGTTACGCTAGCCCAGACATGATCACTTGGTTGCGCGGAGCACCATAGCTATATAGGACCTTCCTATAAAGGACCGTGGTAATATAACATTCCCGATGATGTCCCACACTAGCTAGCCCCATATCTAGTAACAATTACTCCAAATATGAATGAATATTCCTCCTCAGATCGATATAGAATGGAAAAGTGAACTCAATCACTAGCTAGCATCAGAAGCATGCAAGGATGGTTCACCTGAAGAAGAAGGGTTAGGAAGGAGAACCACCCACCTATTCAGCCTCACTAAGAAAGGCGGAAAAGAAGCCTCTCACTTACCTGGACTCATTCAGCTAGGAGAGGTAGGGAAGAAAGGATAAGCTTGACCCGGACTCCCCGCTTAGATAAGAAGGTAAGATAGGGGACTTCATCCTAGAAGACTAGACTAGAAAGGTTGGTTGTTCCACTGCGGGACTGGACTAAACCCCCTCTAAGCACCTTGCCTTGCCTTTGGGAATCCACTAAAACCCCTAAGTCTGCCCAGAAAAATGCTCGATCAACACCCCAAATGAGAATATATCCTGAAGGGGTGAAGTGACCATAGAACACCCTTTGAAGCCTAAAGAGAAATTGAAATCCATCCAATTGGTGTTGTATCAAGTCCGTGCTGTGGAAAGGCGGTAGTGGAGTTGGTAGAAAGACTGTTACTTACCCTTGTATTAGATCAATTCTGTTTTCTTCCTATGGATAATTACATATATAAATTGATTGGCAAATACGGGAATTATTGGCTATCCTATGCTAAGGCTAAGGGCATGTGGAGGTTTGGCATGCATGCGAAGTATTGGAAGAGTAAGAGGGAAGATGACATGTTCACCTCGCACTCTGCAGCAACATAAGATTGCAAGGCAAAGGCATAAGAAGCAATGCAGGCCAAAGATCAATACGGTCTTGGCAAGGAAAGAAAGCCCTCCCAACACTATTGGGTAGGGATGGGACCAATGGGTTAGGCCCTTGCTTGGTGGGAAGGTCCATCAAGGTCCAAGGAAGGAAATACCCATTCGTAGTTCTAAACAAAGGAAAGAGACAATCTTTCTACACCAATCGATCCGGGTTGAAAAGAGCGGAAGCTCCGTACACAGCAATCCATTTATAAAAACCATTTCTTTCCAACTTGCCTTATAAATGAAGGGCATATCCTGATCTACCAGAAGTGGAAGCCGAATCAACGAAGGATTGCTCACCTGACAATGGCCCCCCCACCCAATAAGTCACTTAGGCCCCAACTTATAAGAAGGGCCTGAGTGAGGTACGTTTCATGATTGAAGTCAGGCACGGCAGCTACTTAGCAGGCGAAGCGTAGTTCTTTCTATTGCATGAATAGAATACGCTCCGAAACGAACAACAGGGAAAAAACGTTCCCCAAGCTGGAAATAGATCTCTGTTTTGGGCACTTTTTAGGCTTCATCCTTTTCTTTTTTTTACTCCCCCTCTCGATCCAATCAATGAATGAGTCAGAATAGTATTGGTTCTGCCAACTAGCTACAAGTCATCCCCTCGCCACGATTCGGTCCTCCAAGGCCTGCTCATGGCTAGATCGACCGGGGGTCCTCCGGCGCTTTTCTGATTCCCGCTCGTCTGTATCGTTACCGGGCCCGATCGGCCTTACAAACCACTTGCTTGAAAGGGTCGGGCAGTATTATTAGATAAGGAGGGATGTGGGCGGAAGCGGGAAAATGAACACAGAAGGAATGGGTGGGCGCTGCTATCGAAACCATAGGAGAGAATAGAGAATGACTGGTCCTCTCTTCAATTCTTGCATCGGACTTACTTAGCGACAGAGGGGAAAGAGCCATCCCGAACCAAGCTTATCACGTGAACCATGGCTTGTTATCGTACTCATGGGGAATAAATAGATAGGGTGAAGATCTAGTGTTGTTGTTGGGCTGGTCATCATCCCAACCTCGCTAGTTAGTTCTTGGGCTACACTGAAGAGGAAGTTTGGGGCTACACTCGCTATTCAGGGTTATACGTGAAGCCTACCCGCTTGAAAGCCTACTCTTGCCTACCCTCAATTAGAATTTAGATATATGTATACACTTTATGGTGCAGGATGGGAAGGAAACTTTCTATCTCCAACTACCCAAGCACGGGAATATGACCCGCCTTATGAACCGCTAGTTTGTGAATCTATGTCGGACCCACTACTTCCCTCAATTCGAAGTGACCGGAAGGAGGTGTGGTGTATCTATAGCACGCTCCTACTCTGCCCATAACCCAAGGAAATGTTGGTGGGGGAAATAAACTGCAAGGGGGTTGGGGAAAACTTTTTGGGGCTTGCCGACTTACTCTTTCAATCACAATAAAGCACGTTGCGGTATGGCTACGCCGTATGGGTACTAAGGCACTGCTAAAAAGAGATTGAGAGGGGGATTGTTAGAGCTCTTCTCATATTTTGATTTCAACAAGTGGGGAGGTGCAAGCTCATACTCGGGATTTCAAAGGGTTGGGAATACCTTGATTACTGCTATGGTGACGAAGCATTTATGGAGCAGCTATCTCGTGGAGAGATATGTGGAAATATCCTAATCAAATGTTATGGCGATGGAAGCAGTTCCCTTTGGTCGAGTAATCCTTCGTCTTCCTTGAATGCAAGCTTGCTTGTCTAGTGAGTAAGCAAGACCAGCACCAAAGCTAGCAGCATCAACAAAGCAAGCACCCGACTTCTTCATTATCAATCTTGTACTAAGCAAATCAAAGTACTGAGTGATTGATTGATGGGAATCTGGTGCGGTGTGAAGCGGGTTCAATGGGCGAGATGGAAGCAAAAAGTGTTTCTCAATAGAACCTTACCTTACCGGGGAATAGAACCTTACCTTTACGTAGGGCCCTAGCTTCGAAGGTATTCGGGCGTAGCAGGACACCAAAGAAAAACTCTTTCCATCCATCTAGCGCTCCTCTATTATAAAGGCAAGTCATGAGGCAAGTAATGATCCCTTAAAGTCATGAGGCAAGCAACCTCACCTTGATTAAGGCAAGTCATGAGGCAAGCTCTCCTACCTTGATAGTAAGGAAAGTCATAAGGCAAGCTCTCCTACCGCTACGATGGTTCGGAACCTAATCAACTACTTCTTTCATTTATTCAGACAGACAGACAGCCATAAAACTATATAACCTGTCAAGCCATCCAGCCAATTCCCACAATCCATGAGGCACGGCAGGGTGAGTAAGCGAACTCTCGACTAAAAGGCCCGTAGGGTGAGCTTGCCGAACTCTCGACTTCAGGCCGCCATCGACTCGGCCGAGGTTACGAGGTAGAGGAGAGGGGCTCGACTGATAAAGAGAGGGAAGAGGGCTAAAACCTCCGCCACGGTAAAAGGGTCAATCTCGTAGGGAGAATTTCCAAAACCTCCGCCATGATAAAAGGGCCAATCTCGTAGGGAGAATGTCCAAAACCTCCGCCAAGGGTGAGCTTGTCGAACTCTCTCTAAAGGAGACACCTGGTAGGGTGAGCCTGCCGAACTCTCGACTAAAGGAGAGGCCCAGTAGGGACTCAATATTCATATGGTGAGGCTCGGAGGGACTCAACTGAGGTTACGAGGTCGAGGGACTCACTCATTCCGATGGGTGAGGGAAACAAACAGAGAAGTACGGTGATTGGATTCGATCATGACGTAATTACATATATAATATATCTCATGAATGACTGGAAGCCTCTAACTAAAAGGAAGAAGATCTAGTTCCAACGGCACCACCTTTATCAACATCCCTTTATTAGATTCTATTATGAATTAATTCCTTGAGGCTCCCTAACATGTGTCTAAAGTGGTGATAGAATGCACGAAAACTGCCTTTCCGGGGCTTCTAACCAGTCTGAATGTGTGGTCATCAGGCTAATAGAGAGTTGGAGGGCCACCGTACCCTTTCAACCTTCCGCCTTCATCACCAGCCATGCCAAGTCCAACAGAAGCTAGAAGCCAGATGCCTTGAACCTTTCATCTTCAGCCTTCATCACAAGCCCCAAAAGAGAGTTGTTTCTATCCTCACACGTTTCCTCACCCTGCCGGGCCTTGCCCTCAGAAGCGCAAGACCTCCAGACCTTCACAAAGGCCATAGTTAGTCCAGTCTCAGAGTTCCTGCCCTGCTTCACAATGAATGCTATCAATTTATATATATAGATATATACGATAACCGTTCTTACCCTCTTCGTGATATTCCCCTCTGAAAGATTATATCCTACATGAGAAGAGAATCTTCCTTTATTTATAAAGATGGACCCTGCAGAAAATAACATGGGTGTTTTGTATCGTATCAAACCTACCTTTGGATGACCAGATAACCGAAGGAGAGATGCTGGTATAATACGCGGGTCTCCCCCTCCAAGCAGGATTGGAAAAGGTTGTATTAAAGCTTCGATCGGTTGATAACATGGTACCCCTGCTCCTAGTGGTATAAGTATTTCACCGGGGTCGAGATAGGATAGGTCTCCCTACCGGTTTGGGACCTTACTTTATAGGGATCATTACCCAACAGCCATAACCCCGCCCCCATCTCACCGAGCGAACCAGCCGGGGTTGGGACAAAAGCACTTATAAGTAACGATGCACTCACCCATATTACTTGGCTCATGCTGGTATAATGCTCATACTTCAAAGCGAGCACTATCATAAGAATTGAATAGTGATCTAACCGCGCAGGGGTCAGCGGGGTCGAGATAGGATAGGTCTGCCTAGCTGGTATAATGCATCGTTTAGGCCGTGTGAAATATATGATAATGGCATATATAAGTTTCACTTTGCCAAAGACTAAATCTTGTTGTTTCTAAAGGCTTCTTGCCATGGAGCAACGTAAGGCAGTCTTTAGGGCTTGAACTACTAATGCACTAAAAAATAGCTAATTATATAGTCGTTGTCAATACCCGGTTAGTATTGCTGATAGTTTCCTGGCATAGTTCCCTAGTCAAAGTACCCAGTCATATTGATGATTCAACATACATAGCCATAAGCCATAGCCATAAGCAACAGTCAGTGCCCAATACCCTGTAGCCAATACTCGCCTGGGAGACCGTTATAGTAAATACCTACGGTAAACTCTAATCCGCTATAATCCATAGAGGTGAAGTCTACATGACTATTTGGAGCACTGCGGGAACATACCCCTCCTTATAAAGGATACTCCACTAATTGGGAATAATCCACCTACTCTCATCCGCTATAAATCCCCTAGGCTACTAATGCTAATACAACAATGGTAAGAGATAGGGTAAGCTATAGATGTAATTATTCTCCATATTTCCACAATAGTGATAGAATAGATATTGATTCCTTAGCTGTAGTGTAAGAACTACACTACTAGTTGTTTCCGTTGGGAAGGGAATAAGAATGGGACTAATCTCCGGGGTTGACTCCTACTAGGATACTTGCATATCTACGTTTACCTTTTCCCATATCTATATTTACCTACCTTTTTTCCATTGTAATTTTTCACTCCGAAAGTGTCCGTTAAGGCTAGTTTCCATGGAACCTACAGCTAAGATAAGATGGCAAGCAAGTAGTCTAAGGCAAGAAGTGCAAGTACTTACTCTGTAGGTAGTGTTCCCAGCCAGGAGTAGTAGTGTAGTATTCAATATTTATTTCCACCGATAGTAAGTGCCCAGGAGGTACCACATTGCTAGCCGATCAGCCAGCTGCTATAAATCCCCTAGGCTACTAATGCTAATACAATACAATGGAAAGAGATAGAGTAAGGTATAGATGTAATTATCCTCCTCCATATTTCCACAATAGATAAGAGCAATAGATAGGAAATAGAATAGATATTGATCCCATCCCCCTGTAGTGTCAGCATCCCCTGTAGTGTAAGAAATAACTACTATATGTTTTCATAAGCTCTACTACTTTCCTTTAAGTCCAACTACTAGCCTTATATAAAAGTCCCATGGTAGCCTTAGACTAGAATCCTATAGTCTGTGCATTAATAAGTTTTTCACTAGACTACTACTTTATTTATTACATTAACCACACCAGACAATATAGTTTTCTCAATGGCCTCAGGTTCCAGTCGGGGGGTAGGCACACAAATAAGTGTGGTTGGACAATATGCCAACTTCGTCTAATATGGGGAATCAACAAGTGGGGAATAAGAATCCAAATAATTTGATATCGCATCGGGACTTTGACCTTGTCCATTGTAACAAATAAAGAATTACTTTAACCTAGAACTGGATCCACTGCCCTCGAAATCCACCTAGACCCTTGAGCCCTACCCTACAGGGAACAACTCCATCACCTACCGAATAGGAAACGTTTGATTGCTAATACCCTTACTTACTATGACAGGAGGTTTGTTAGTTCTGGTTCATTCCACCATCCCAGGAAGGTAATTGCCACTCACCAGTTGTAATAGCCGATCATATAGCTAATAGCCAGTTGTAATAGCCATGTGGTAATACAATAAGGGCTAAAATGGCTCTACCCATGAACCTTTTACGGGAGGTTTAAGAGCTCATTGCCTTTAGCCACTAGTACAACATGCCACTGGGACTAATGGGGAATAATAAACAACAAGGGGAATAATCCCAATATATGAGCGCATCTCTATTCTTAGGGATGATTTGAGCCTATCTTTGCACCTTGGCTTGATCTCCAAACCGTGAAAATGATGTTCTTTGTCCAGAAGTCTATGAATCGTAGAGCCTGGTCATTGAGATGGGTGTGCGATGGAGACAGGTCCGGGGCGTGAAGTGAGCAAGTATAATTTGCTACTGGATTTCGGAACAATAGGAACAAAAGTATGGAATAAAAGAAGGCATCAAGGGATCACCCTCCGCAGATCAGCTTGGAAATATGTTAACCAAAATCCGAGGCCCACCTTCACTAGCTTACGGCATCGTATTGGTGTTGGAGATATACCATTAAGGGGGGAGTGTAAATCTTTTGATGTAATGCTTTATCTCTGTGGCCCCTGTGAAACTTAAGGGAGGGTGTAAGAATTATGGGTGTAATCTTCACATATGGTGACGACACACTCATACGTATAATTAATGTATTTGTAATCATGGCTAAGGCCATCCATTGATCATTTATTCTAATTTCTTGTAATGCTAGGGAATGGTTAAGGTTTACTTAAGAAAACTTGTACACATAGGCTCATTAACCCCTCTTGGGGGCAGCGCCCTACTTGAGTTTTATATAAATACATTACAACTCTCATTTTACATTATCATATTTTTATCTTCTGGATCTATCCTATAAAATGTTTTCTGCCTCAGGGCATCTACATCTTTGGCGTTCTCTTGTGATTAGCATTTCTTTATTTTATGTGCACTTGTGCATCTCTTGTGTAGCACACTTGTGGTTGGGAATTTTTTCCTCTCTCTAGAGCACTTTTGCTCCCGGGTTGGAGCTACCTAACAAGCACTACATTTTTTCTTTCTTAAACGTAATTACGTATATAAATAATGACCAGCGAATATGGCGTCCGGAGAGGGTTTTCACGTTTTGTTTAGTGGTTTGGCCCCAAAATGAAAAGTTTTGAAATGCCCTCGATCTCCCTCTTACTGTACGATATATTTCAGGAATAATTCCTAAGTCATTTATCCTTTAACGGGACATAAAGAGAAGATATCAGGCGCCTTTCACGAACGAGAACATATCTGCCCTAAAAAGAAATAAGGAGATAGACAAGGTCCTTAATTTAGCCGTAAATCCATCCCTATATCTGACTATTGTTTGTATAAAAGGGTCAAATCTTATCGAGAAGACTTCAAGTGAGTGCTTCCCCTCAAGGAAATACTTATTTAGGGAAGGACCGGGCCTGAAAGAAAGGTAAATCCAACCGATAGCCCAATAGGGTGGAGAGTTCAAGTAAGTTCTATATGTAATTATTGATTCTGGAACCGGTTATGGAGCTTTATTTTGATGGTTGTAATTACTCCGGTTATGGGTAAATAGAATGTATATAAAGCATATTTTATTAGCAAAAAAGAAAGTCTTTACAACTCAATTGACGGGGCTAAAAATAGCAGTATAATCTAAGGATATATCTAAATGAAAAGATCACACCAAATCGACTTACTTAGGGCAGAGTGCTCGACCAAAGCCCCACCCCATTAGATAGTCCACCCCACGGAGTGCTCGACTGACGTCACGTCACTCTCTTTTTCATGGTAGTTAGCATAAATAAGTCAGTGCATAAAGAACACTGTTTCACTGCTATTTTTACCCACTCATTTCATCAAGTCAACGATGCACTAAATTACCTATATAAAGAACTGGATGACCAGCAGCATTGTCGATCTATAGCCCTTCGAAAGTCGATCAAGAACTGGGAAAGAGAGAGATAGCTCACTCACCTCACTTTGTTTGTGTCGTAATAGAAAGAAAGTTCACGTCTACCCGAAGAAAGAAAGCGGGTCGTGAATTTCATAACGATGGATGCGTGTTGGCTCGACTTCTTGAGTGAGTGCTTCTGATGGAAAAGACTCGCCATGCCATAAATAATGAATAAAGAAAGGGTGATTCTCTCTGTATATAATTCTACCTACATCAGCAAGGGAGTGAAAAGCGTCACACCCCTTATAAGAGGAGGATTTCATACCAAAGATCGCATGGATACCGCTATATAGGAGAACGCACTAGATCGGAGAGGAACTGGAAATTGGCTTCGGATCGACTTTCAAATGGTTATGGCCCACCTATTTGAATGGCACACATGGACTTTATTTTTAGTTCATTCATGAAAACGTTTCCTAAATAAAGAAAGAAGTGAATATCACATTCAATGGAGTGCGAAGCGAGAATAATCCCTGCTAATTACACTGAAAAGACCCTCACCATATGAATAGTGAGTGACTCTGTCCCTTGCTCTCTCTTTGGTCGAGAAAGCAGCTTCGCACTTTGTCTGATGCGGACAAGCGACTTCGTACCAATATTCATTAATAAAAAAAATCATTTTAGTATCCCCGTGGAATATTGCCTTGGCCTTATAAAATAAGATATTTGAATAGGTGAAACCTGCGAATTAGAATGTGTTTTGGATTTGTTCCAACAAGACTTAGTGCCTTTTCCAAACCTGGTGGGTGGTGCTTTAGACGTTATATAAGCGTATCTATTCAATTGTGGATCTCTTCAATTAAGGTTCCCTTATAGTTGCGGTAAATATTATTACATCTGGATAATCTCCATTTTATTTTTTACCGCATTCCTTATCGGGAAGAACTCTATCTGTTGGCTATCGTTCGCTCAGTGGACCACCCCTTTTGTAGATGGTAGTTTTCCTCTGGACCACCCCGCGTAGATGTGGGCTTTGTCAATATCTCTTGGCTCTATGGATTGAATCAGTCCCATATGGATTTCACAGGATAAAGATAAAGGTGCTAGCAATCAAGCATCTGGCTTATCTACCCAACAAGGATCACCTCTTAAAATGGACAAGTTCAATTATATATGCGAGTCTCCCAGCATAAGCCATTCACTGAAACGATTAAATAAAGCCGTTCCGTGTCAACCACTGCTCCCTACGTAAACTTCATTAAATTGCATTCTTATAAAGAATGGAGAAGGATAAAGAATAGTAGTAATCCCCCAGCTTATTCACTTATGCTCAGCTATGTAAGGTTCCCTATTTATATAAAATAATAAGGGAATGAATATATCCCCATTTTCTTATTCGTTGACGCTCTGGGGCATAGATAGCAGCTTCGTTTGCGCTCTGCTTTATAAGTGCCTCTCCATTTCTAATAATCAAAAATATGGAGTACACAGGATATGGATTGAATGTTTATTGTGTGATGTGCACCTATATAGATGCATGGGGATTTCTAGAAGATATATGAGGTTTTCTATTATTTGATAGAAAGAGAGTGAAAGCCGAAAGCCTTACAGGTTGTCTACATCCAGGACTTTGAGTTCAAGCCATAATAAGGTAAACTAACTAGCCATAGGGACTTCTGGTACTAGCACTTTAGACACTTGTCTTGCTTAGTCACATGTACTAAGTTCCATGGATCAAGGCCTCTTAGAGACTGCCTTAAAGTCCATACAGTAATTGGTAACGTGGATTCGTGTTTCCTATCGTTAAACCCTGGCTCCTTACTCCCAAGGTGCAAGTAGTATATAAAGCACTCAACTTGGACATCAACTTGTATTTCTACTCGGTGACCTCCTTATTAGCGACCAACTCTTGTAAATCCACTTCCTGGGAATGAGATTGGGTATGCACCTCCTGGCGCAACCTCCTTACTATTGTTGACCACTGGCTCTCGGCACTGACCGGTTGGCAGGGTATCAGCAACAGGGTATCGGGACCTCCCGGTACGGATCTCCTATTGGCTGACTGGCATGGAGTACAAGCCATAGAGTCAAAGCCATTGAGTCCCAGCATTGACTCTTGAGTACCGGCATTGACTCCTGGGATCAACTCTTGGTCCTGTAATTATCTATCGGCTATCATCAATGACAACCATTATAAGCTATGACTTCTGACTATTGACCGGTTGGCTGTGACCACTCTCGGGAATGACCTGAAGGTAAGGACTATTATTATTGGCAGCACAAAAAGTTGAGATCCCGACAATTTGGTGTTGAAGTTCCGAAAAAGCCCAACTTTCTCAAAAGAATTGTGTTCTATCGCCTTTTTTGTATCACATGGGCTTATTTTATTATACCAAACTAGCGTTTCCTGATGCCCTCCTCTAAAACAGATATAGCCCTGGGTGGTACAGGTGTGGGACCCGAGTAACCAAGAGACAAGTACGCTTCCTACTGCCGGTTCATCTTTCCACTAACATCACCAGGCCATGTTGCATTATATAAGTGAATATGAAACAATGAGAGAAGAAACTACCAGCATGTAGAACCGACATCTCCTCTTGGATTACACTAATTAACATGAACTAGAGCTTCATGCACCGACTAAAGCTTCCCTGACTATGCTTCCTTTTCATGCACTGACAGGAGCTTCGTTGTATCTGAGCCAATTATTCCAACCGATGATCCCAGCTGATGATCCCCCATGAGCGTAGTATTCCAGGAGCCCAGGGAAGAAAATCCCAGTAGCTAAGTTGATTAGCCTGTAATAAAATAGATTTTTGTGCCCCGAAAAAAAAAAAAAAAAGAATATCTGACCCGATCACAAATTGTTTTTATTGGACAAACATGGCGAATCGAGTGAAAGCCTATTGAACTAGACTAGCTTCAGTGCATTAAGCTGCATGGACTGCCTATGAACTGTAGAGAGTGAAAGAGATAGTGAAGGTCATATAGTAAATCCTACTAGAGAGAATCTAGCTTCAGTCTTAGTAACTTGCCCTAAGGTATTAGAGAGAGAATGCCTTAATTAAGGTCTTGCTTACGGTAATAGCTCTACGGTACGGTAAATAGACTTAAGGTCTTGCCTCCGCTTTCATATTAAGCTCTAAAGACTTCCGAAGGTCCACTTTAGAATGCCTTAAGCCTACGCCCAGGTCACTTAGCCCGTAGAGACTTGCCAGAGACTTACCATAGCCTCCTCAGTCCCCTTTGGCCGCACCTTCCCGGCCAACCAACTCAGAAGACTAACCAGCATCGCTCAATCATTCACTATTGAGTATCAGTTCATTGCGTAGTGTCCTACCCCTGAAGATGTTTTGTTAGTTGTGTCTGTTGTAGTAGCTCCCCACACCGAAAGTGCAATAAATTTGCTCACAATCAATGCCTTTCGTGTCGACATGTCTGTTGTTTAGCCAACTTAGATAAATTAAATATTTCTTTATATATGTTGCGGTAGTTTTCAATGAGATGTAGAATTTCAGGATGAAATAACTAGAATTGGTAACTAGAGATATTGTAAATCAATCTCATTATATATGTAATTACGCTGACGCATCGAACGTACTCCCATAGTACTGCTACCTTCGCTGCTTGATCATTCACTGGCTCTGGATCATTTATTGAGACACGAACAATCAAATAAAATGCAACTGATGTTCGATCTCAATCAATTGGTTCCTCAGCTGAAACCACCGGAGCTCCCGGCTCTGCCACCTATGTATATGCTTGCTTTGATGCTTAAATTCCAATGAGGTGATGCTTATGATTTGATAGCTCATATAGGTGTCATTATAAATAGTAAGGCCTTTATGGTTTCTGGTAGCGGGCAGAGTAGCCTTTCCTTGTTGCTGATTAAGAATATGGTGAATCAACTGCTTCGGGGTCAACAAATGGATCTGGGACTTATGAATTTATATATGAATTTCGCGCAGTAAGGAGCCTTTGCCTTCCCTATTGCCTATGTCTTTCCCACTTATCATGTTCCCACCTTTTTATCTATCTTTGCTTCTGGCATTGTAACAGGCTCTAGCTCTCGAATCGAAACATCTGCCTCCATCCCTGCTACGGGTAATTACCCTTAAACTATTGGCTCTCAATCTGGCTCCCCTTAAATTATTGGCAGCTCCGTTGGCTTCTTTGCTTATTTCCCCACCACCTCCGGCCACAAGGGATCGTCTTCTAGCTTTTCGGAGTTGATGTTGTTCATCCGCAGCTTCCTCGTAAGGTTAGTAGAGGTTTTAGTTCTCTCCCCGGTCAGTTGAGTGACTATATACGTAGAATGTGCATCTAGCTCGGGTTCCATGGATCCAATGGAGGCTTGGTTCGTAAACCTGAGAGCTATCCTAGGAGTCCTCACTACGGGTATTTAGAGGTACGCTGAGCTATATACATTTTTTCTACTAGGTCCGGTCCATAGTCTGACAACAGTAGGCTTTCCAGTCCAGCAGCGAGGTCTTATGCACTGGGTTTGGCTGTACTGGGTATTCTCGCTTCACTTCTGGCTGGAGCTAGGTTGGTGGAAGCTGCCTCGGTTGGACTTAATTTTTCAAGGTAAGCGGTCTTTACGTTACGTAAGTGAATCCTCCGCCTAGCATTAGAAGCAAAGGAACCACCAGCATCTGAGCTAATTGACCGAATCCCAGCGTCCCCATAAGCAATTCGAGAGCCAGCAACACTTTACTATCTTGCCCCAGCCTTAAGGGGAAGGATAAGCACTCTTCCGAAAGATAAGGGAGAGAGAATAGCTCCAAAAAGCCTTTAGGGGGTAGTGGAGTCACTATCCTTCCAAAAACCTTAAGGGAGAGAGATATTAAATCAAAGCGTAACTACATATATAATATATACACAGGCTAAGCTTGGCATTGGTGCCTCTGCCTTAGGTGGGATAAATCTCTATATCTATAGGGGTGTGGATGGATATACATTTCAATAGATGGACAGATATCCACATGGATGGGCATAGATAGATATGCACATGCCCGTATATGTGCTATACGCCCTTGCTCATATTCTTAATGGATAGATTGAGCTAGGCACCAATTGATTGAGCTAGGCTAAGCTTGGCATTGGTGCAAACTTTGAGCAAAAATGTGTTAGAGCTATTTGTGCATGGATCATATGCCACCTTACTCAAGAATAATGCAATCGATGAAAAGAAATTGTGTTATGATAACAAAGCGTTGTTTTAGGAAACAACTAAAGATGATTAGATGAAACCAACAAAGCATAACTAAACAATGAATTGAGCAAAGTCTAGTCTCTAATAGCCTCCTAGTAGTGAAGGACACAAAGGGAGGTTGCACTTAGGTGAGCAATAGCCCTAGGCCCAAGCTCTATATTTCTACTTTCAATTGTGAAATATATGGTAAAGATATCTCGGAGCACAAAAATGTATGTTAATCGTAACCTAAGTTCGGGACACCATATTTGGGTGAAACTAGTTACTCATATGAAAATCTTGTTTCTAGTACTCATTTTTGGTTTTTCATGAGTAACTCATTTCCTTAGAAACCCCTTTATTTTGAAAGAACCGTAGTAATTTATTCAAGAAACCATTAGCGTTAAATGAAACACTGACATAAATGAAAAAGTGAGAAAAACAATTAAGAAAATTTGAAGCATTACGGAATGTTTGTTACCCTAAACTTGACATTTAGTTGGTTGAGTACAACTTAGCTTAATTTGGCTTATCAATGGTTATGTTTGAAAAAATGGCTAGTCATCAAGCCATTTGGTAGGAGTGGAAGTATGTGAGAATGCAATGCATAGTGAAGTTGTTATGACATTTTGAACCAATTTTTGGGAAAGGATTTAAGTTGCTTTCTTTGGGATAACCCAACGACACAATTTGAAACCTTTCATATGAATGATTTTTTGTTCTTGTGCTAGTTTTGTCGAAGTGGTCGAACAATAATGAATACTTTTTCATTTTTACTTGCTTCAATTTTTTTCAATTGTAGCCCTAAAACCTAATTGCTAAAATAATTTTATAATCTCATAAAATTATTTTCATTATAACACATTTTATGAAAGAATACAAAAGATTGTGCAATTACCACCTAAGTTTGAGAATATTTGCAAATAAGTATGTGTGACTATGTCAAGTCATTGTTTACTATATTGTATTATTTGAGAATTGAGGTTTGAGAGGTTGGAAGATAACATTGGACCCTTGGTGTCTCGAGGGAGTTTGGAGAGTTGAGTTTAAACATTGGAGACTTGAGGAAAACATCAAAGCAACATCACAGTTCAACCACAATTTATCTAGTCTCACTTTGCAACACATAGTGGAGTTGAACAAGGTTGGTATCTATTTATTTCCAATTTTATGTGTTGTTTTTTTTTGTTATTTTTTATTTTAAATGTCCATTTTTTCTTCTATAGTATTATGATTGTTTTTTATCGTTGTTTTTAGGTTTTCATGTTTTATTATTTTTTAGAATTTTTTTGTTGAAAAATAAGTATTAGAACTTTGTGTGCACTCTACTTTCTATGGGAAAGAATATAATGATTTTCTTATTCTTTCTAGAGAACTTAATTGCTTCCAAAAATTTTAAAAACGCTTACATCCTAACAGGCCCTCTCCTCTTTATATAGTAAAGGGAATAATAGTCTTCCCAATTACTTATCAATATTTTTTAGTTTAGTTACTTAAAAAAAGAGTATTAAAACCTTGTGACCACTTTTCCTTTTATATAGTAAAGGGAATAGTAGCCTTCCCAATTACTTATCAATATTTTTGAGTTTAGTTACTAAAACAAATATTAAAACCTTGTGACCACTTTTAGGGAATATATATACATGAATTTTTAGATCACACATGAGCATGAAAATGAATGAGTTGTTAGTTATAAATTTGGATTGAAACAAAGTTATTAATTTAATGAGAACTTTAATGGTGAGCTCTTTTTGGGGATAATTAAAATTTTGACTTACAGAAAAGTGTGGCTTTGACCACCAATATCATTGCAAAATAAATCTTTCTATTGACCCTCAAACCCCCAAAATGATATTACTAATAGCAGCAATGCTTTTTTTGTTAAAATTGCAACTTAATTAAGTGAAAGGATCTTAGCTCTAGTGGTTTGATGAACAATGTGTTTCCCTAGTTGTGCGATTTCAAGTCTAGACATGTTGTAATTGGCCTACTTGTGACTGATATTAATTAAAATAGTGGTTGTGGCCACTAACCCTATCAAAAATTAAAAAAAATCAAAATGAACTCCTAAATTATTCCTTGAAAATTATGATAAATTGAAAAAGAAAACTGCAAATAATTTTTTTTATTTAAAATGAAAACTCCATGTTTACTGTTAATGCTAAGAGGGTGGGGTTAAGATGAGATGGGGAGGGAAAGGGGACAGAATCGGTGATGAGGGAAAGACAATTTTTGGTGGGGTGGGGTGCAGTGGAAGGGGATGGGGTAGGTAACTAAGGAAGGCATAAGTAATTGTCTTCCACCGAAATTGTTGTTTTTTAATTGATTATATATATATATATATATATATATATATATATAACCAAAACATAATTTTTTTTTGGTTGTTTTTTTAAACATGGTTTTTCAAAAAAAAAAATCTCTAGAATTATTCGATTTATTTATTTTTAAAATTTAAAAAATAATTAATAAATAAATTTCCAAGTCCTGATACAAGAGTTGATTTTGAGTTTTTCATTAAGGATTATACTTATTATTAAGGAAATTAAGTTGTAAAAAAAAATGTGTTATTCATAATATTACTTTTTTATTTGAACATCAATTTTAACATTTTTGTTTACAATAATATCAATGATCAAGGTCAAAATTTTAAACAAATTAGATTGGTAATAGTACTATCATTTTTTAATTCAAACATTAATTTTGATATTTTTACTCTTGTGTGTGGCACTGACATAGGATGAGTGTTAAGAGGAAAAATTTCCCCATTTGCAAAGTGTACTCTTAGTTTTCATTTTTTCATGCTATAATAACAACTGCCCACAACCACATGGGGGCTCCAATTTTTAAGGATGAAAGTAAGTCCAATACGATGAAAGGGGGCATTTGAAGTCATATTCAAGGTTGGGATTAAAACACTTTCATATTTAGGTTGGAACTGAACATTTTCAATGAAAGTTTTCAATCAATGGACAAATATTGATCATTTTTAATGAGAAAAGTGGAATTGCAGCATTGCTTAGATCTATTACATTGTGGATGTCTAATTGTTAAGCAATCTTAATAGACAATGCATTCACTTAGAAACTGTGTAGCTTCTGAGTAGCGTTGCAACCAACTAGTAACATATAAATAATGTTGCAACTCTATTATATTGTAAAATAAGTCCCTCGCCAATGAAAATTGATACTAATCCACTAAGTAATGGTATAACCGACCAGTAAATTATATGTAGGTGTCCAATAAACCTATTAGATTTTAACTCAAATCTATTAAACTATACATTGGCTTCTCAAGCAACGAAAATTTGCAAAGTCAGCAATAGGGTAAAGTCTATAAGTGACATGTTTGCTTACAATGTTGAAGAGGAGCCTTGAACAATACACTATGGTTTGTGTTACTTATTTAGAGTCTTATTTGTTTATCTATAACCTTGAAAAGAAATGAAATGAATATTTCACTAAATTTTGCATCATATATTCCTTGATTATAAAATACAGAACTTTCAAAAGATATAAAATGATTATATAGCCTTAAAGCTAGATTAAGCCACATAAATTCAACTTAGTAGAAGATGCAAAAGTGATATTCATTCACTGTTGCCCTTTATTTAAATTGACATTCTTTAAGACACAAACTGAAAAGGGCAAGTTATTGATATTCATTCAGCGCTGACTTTTATTTAAATTGACATTCTTTAAGACACAAACTGAAAAAGGGCAAGTTATTGATATTCATTCAGTTGTCCTTTATTTAAATGGACATTCTTTAAGACACAAACTGAAAAAAGGCAAGTTATTGATAAAAGCTAAGTGTTTTTATCGCTTCTCTTCAGTTAGATCCTCTCTTTATCAATGTTTTTTAAATGGAGATTAAATGGTCTAAAATATATAGATATTATCTTTTTTAAGTGGACAATAATATAATTTTCAATGTATCTATCAAATAAATTTTTCTTACCTAAAGTTTGCACAAAAATATTTAATTATATAAGATTGATCATTTTCATTAGAGTTGTTATTATTTATGGTGTTGGTTAGCCAATTTTATTTGTTTACCTCTTTCAATAACAAGTTATGATGTTGATATGATTAGTGATTTTATCATTTCATTTCAACTAAACAAACTAAAAAATATATACACAAAATTCATCTATGCAAAAATAACAATGACATGCCACCACATAACTTTTATCTAAAATAAATTTTTCATTTTAAATTACAATTATTGTTAAATTAAATTAGTAGCTATATTGTAAATAATATGATTATTTCATAAAATGCAAATTAATATTTCTACCAATAAACACTAGTGCACTCCGAAAATTATCATAATATAACAAACCCTTATTAAAGCACTGTGTACTCCAGCATAAGGGTCTTACATGTGGTTTCAAATGACTATCTATTAAGCCTTAGTCTAAAAAAATCCATAAAATAGCTCAGAAATTTCAGTAAAAATATGAAAATTTCTGGCAGAAATCTTTGAAAATCTAGATTATATTTGTCAAATTTCAGGGTTTTGGATGCCCCAACTGTTTTTGATGGTGCTGAATCCATTTCAACCATTAAAAAAAAAAAAAAACAAACAATTCAAACACTCCAACTATCTGATTTTTTGAAAAAAAAATTACCAAATTCCATCTACTCCATCTTTTACTCCTCATTGAAGTGATTAACTGCAGATGTAAAATGCTTAGTTGCAAGTAGTTCTGTAGCTCTGTAACTCTTACGTGAATGGAGTTATATTTGTGATAATGAGTGCATTTAAAAGGGTAGTAAGAATGTAATTGTGTTGAGAAATTTATTTTATATAGTAATTTGTGTGGACTAAACTACTAAGCTGCGGAGACTCGACATAGTGCAGAAAACGACCTAAGTTCCATTCCTGTTAGTTTCGATGTTTGCACTCAATTCTTTCTATCTTAAAATGCTCAAAGAAAATTGACCCCACCCTGGCAAAACAAAAACAAAAAGAGTTCTTGTCGCCCCTAAAAAAATGTTCAAAGCATCACATGAATGTCTACATAATGCCAGGCAGAGGTCCCTAACAGATTTAGAATTTGGAAAAGGCCAGAATTTCTGATTTTTCTAATTGGGTTTTAAATTTGTTTAGAAAATAATAGAAATTTGAGTATGATTTTATTAAACTCGATAAAAAAATTTGAAAATCCAAATTACAATTGTAAAAATTTAAGAAAAAAAGTAACCAGGGTCGGCCACTTCTTTTTTTCGCCGTCGGCAAAAATTTTAAAGTGAACTGGGTACCAAATTTTATAAAATTCGATGCAAAAGGTCCTACCGGGATTCGAACCCAGGTCGCTGGATTCAAAGTCCAGAGTGCTAACCACTACACCATAGAACCTCGTTGAGAAAATGAGCATAATTTATAGATGACAATGAATATAAAGACTCTACGGAAAATGAATTGAAATATTGTCAACAGCAAAATGAAACATAAGACGAGATTGCAACGTCGCCTTGCAAAAACAGTTGCTTCTATGGAACATATTGGCAAACAAATAATAAGTGTATGGTAAACGCTCTACCTTTTCCAATTGTTGGATGAATGATGCTTGAAATGTTTGGGATAAATTTAATGTGTACAAATAGGATTTTGCAATTCCTTAAATTTATTTTTGCATTTAGACTCTATGGAAAGGTTAGACTAGATAGCACTTAGCATTTTCATATGAATTATGAAAGCTAGAGTGGCTTGTGGTAAGGGATAGAATGCAAATAACGGCCAAATCTTTCTTTATCTAAGGGTTATAATCATTCTTTAATGGTCATGTTTTTATGCTTTTTATTTATGGTTTGGCACTTTTCGTATCATTAATTAAGTTTTATGTTTTTGAAGATGGGTGAATTGTTCACTCGAAACGTCCGACATCTCATTGAGAATACATAGTTGTCCAAAAATCTTCAGCATCATCAAATTATGAACTGTGGGAATCTACATACTAGAATGTAACTATGCTAACACCCTTTGTTTTAAAGAAGAATTCAATATGAAAAATATACGTAGGCTTTATATTGCATACAATTTTTTTTATGTGTAGAGACTTTGCCTAACAATGGGAAAATTTATTCAAGTAGTGGAAGAAGTGCTTAAAACCTGAATCTTTTTTGGTGCAACAATGTTTGGATATTTTACTTTGCGAGGAAAATTGGATAGGCTTGAGGCAAGTGTTGTTGCAACTTATAGGCTTGTGTAGTTTGATTGTTTTAAATAATAATGACTATTTCGAAATATTGTTGTGATGGTCCAGTTTATAAACGTGATTGTTTTCCTATTGGTGTACTCTAAATGGATCTCTTAGTTTCGCCTTATTTTGTTATTGGT
Source organism: Pinus albicaulis (assembly GCA_034641835.2). Taxonomy (NCBI): domain Eukaryota; kingdom Viridiplantae; phylum Streptophyta; class Pinopsida; order Pinales; family Pinaceae; genus Pinus; species Pinus albicaulis. Next base: position 64,862,423 of record CM076581.1, on the reverse strand, counting down.
GAAGCTTGATGCCTTGGTGGTTGTAATCTTTATATGGAACTTGGAAAATCATGGTTTAATAAAAAAATCGGGGGTGATGGATTTGCCACTTAAATATTGATGTACCATTGATACTTGATTAATCATGGTTTAATAAAATTTCTCCCAAAGTGATGGGTTTGCCACATAAATATTAGTATATTATCGTGTCGTTGTTAGTGTGTTATATATTTTGTTTCCTTATGTTTATAGCTCATGGTTAAGTTACATTAAAGAATGAATTAATGAATGGATAATTGTTATGCTATGGAATGATTAATTATAATATTGAATAAGTAGAATGAGTGTTTGGAAATTATCAAAGTTTTTCATTGAAGGCATGGTCTAGTGGCATGATTCATTATTGAGCCACTTTGATAGACTCAACTGGCTAGTGTCGCATGAGATTAGACAACAATAAGAAGAAAACTATTAAGTGTTGTTTAGACACATGATAAGTGGGATTGAAGTTGATTTAAAAAATTTAGTGATGCCCTTCACCACTATCATTTTCATGATAGGTGGAATTAGAAAATAAAATGTTTTGGACATAGTATTTTCATTATTGTCACGTCAATGACAGTGGGTTTGGAGTGTAAAAAGAGATAGGTACATGCTCTTCACAATTTTCACCATCATAACAAGTTGATTTAAGGCATGGATTCAATTGGAGAAGGTTCTCTTTGTGATATGTTAGGGTAGTGCAAACCTTTACAACGATATCTTGAGGTTTTTTAAGTGAAAATGTCGGTCATGGAAACATGCCTTGTGAGAGGTTCATGTTGGAGTAGCTTGGGCATGGAGGCCACAAAAGAAGACAAAATTGGTGGTTTGTTTCAAGCTAAGGAGGAGTTAGTCAACATTTGCTATGATGAGGTCACAACTACAAGTCAAAGGATTCTGTATGTAGTGGATGTAACCTATTGAAGTTGAAGGAAACAAAAGACAAGTGAAATAGAGGTGACTACAAGTGGAATAAAAGCTATGGCTTAGTAATGGGTGAAGTGCATCTTTAGGTTGAATTTAGATGTAGGTATAGTGACTATGGGAGGAGTTACAAATGTGGTGGACAACTGTGTTGGAAATATTGTCATTGATGGCAAAGGAGCACAAAGGAGCAGCACCTGAACTATCATTAAGACAAAGGAGCAGAGAAACAACAGAAATAAGGCAAAGCAGTAGATCAGGCAATAATGCAGTAAAAAAACATAAAAGAGAGGCAGGGGAGCAACAAAGAGGCAAGGAGCAGCATTAGACCATCAGCAAAGGCACCAAAGGCAGCTAAGAAGCAAAGGCAGCAAAGGAAGTTAAGGCAGAAAAGGAGCAAAGGTATCAAAACAGCAAAGGTATAATTGTGAATGTGCTGGGCAGAGTTGTGAACGTGCAGCAAGCGTGATAATCCCAAGTTGGAATGAAAAACAAATAGAAGAACAAGATCATGACAGATCAGCGTTTTAAAAAAAGAAGAAGGACAAAGCGAACTACTTCGGCACACAGCAGAAGGCAATCGGATTTGCAAGACACAGCGAGGACCATAGATCTTACACAATCCTTTGTTTGATTGAATATCGTATTAATCATATAACAGAAAGCAATCGGATTTGCAAGCAGCAACGAGGATTGTATATCTTGCGGAGATCAACAGTGGAAGATCATATCGCAATCGTGAAGACATCGCATATCGCAAGGTATAATGTTTACAGTTAATACTTCGCAAGTTAAGTTATTTAACTTGTGATGCGAAGTGGATCAGCAAGGAGATAAGCATGGACCGTCGTATCCAACGAAGACCAACGGCGGAGATCGAAAGTGCAAATCGCAAAGTTTAGTGTTTAAGTGTTAAGGCCGTCTCAGGGTAAGTCAATTTGTGTTCGGTGCAAAGTGGAGAAGGGACACGTGTTGGCACGACAGGGCAAGCAATGAGGACCATTAGATCGTGTAACAGATCAATGGCGGATGGTGAATCGCGAGTTCGCACATCGCAAATGTTAGTGGATAGCGCTAAGGCTTCGCAAGGTATGTTAATTTGTTTGCAATGCGATAAGGTTAGAAAGTTGCAATCCGGTGAAAGGGAGGAGCCACGTGTCAACACTGCGCATTAGCGCACACCACAGATTTTATGTTTTGTGCTTAAGGTTCGCACGGGAAGTTATGTTGGATGCGATGTGATGCGATCGCATATCGCACAAGACAAGAGATACGTTTATTTCTAAACGTTAAAAGTTGCAGGCAAGCAAAGTGTGATGTATTATGATTGGTCAAGTATTGTGGGACCCGATAACCCCTATTCCGCACTTATGTAAGAGATTTTTGTTATGTGTGTTCTGTTATATGCGATGTTTGATTGCTAAACGTATGTATGTTAATAAAACTTGAAAATTTTAATCCGTTGCGTTAAAAGGTAGTTTATGTGGGCCATGACCCATAGGTCCGTGGGGTTTGCGTAAAGAAGTCATCCAAGATGAAAAGTGTCATATAGATGTAGTTGTGTGTTAAAATAAAAGGTTGAACACGGAAGAAAAGACTTGGGTAACAAAAGAAAAGATTAAACACAACAAGAAAAGGCTCGGGTAAGAAATAGGACCCAGATCTCCTGCAGAACAGTGCAATAGCATGGGTCGAGTTGGGAAAAAAGGCAGTCATGCAGCACAGTTGGAATATAACTGCAGAAACATAAAAAGACAAAGGGACAACAAGCAGTAGAGGATAAACACACAAAATCTAAGAAGTTGAAAGGGCTGAGTGAAATATTTGATTATAACTGTAAATGTATTGATTATTTTATATTGTTTGTGATGCAAAGGCAAGTCTCCAAGGCAAATAAAAACTCCAATTTAATACTGAAATGAGTGTATATATTGTTGTAACATCCTGAATATGTTGAGTGAGGAAATGAGTGGGTGGAAGGCAAGAGTCATGCATGTTCAATTCATATTCCCATATAGAATGCAAACAGCCATGAAGTGATCTCTAAAAATTATGTTATTGTAATATGCATAGAGAGGTTAGAGAATGGAAGATTGAGAGAGAGCAGATAGAGAAGTTGTGCATATTCAGAGCTGATATGAAGCAAATTTGAAGGCTGGAAGGGTAGCAGTGAAGAAGGAGTAATACAGAGCTGATAGGTAAATCAGCATATGATTTTATTGTAGAGTAAGGAAGTCGGTGCTTCCATATCAAGTTGTAGCTTGATAGATGTCCAATTGTAGCTGGTTGAGGTAGGAGCCTCCTGTGGGTTGTAGCCTGCAGAAAATAGATGGGAGTTGGAGCTTCCTTGCAAGTTGTAGCTTGTAGAATTTTTGGTAGTAACCTCCTGTAGGTTGGAGCCTACAGAAAATCAATTGTGAGAGGGAGTTGGAGCTTGCCTTTGCATCACAACAATAATAAGATGTGGTTTTATCCCTTTATGGGTTTCCACTTATATCTGATGTCTATGTGCTTTATGATTAAGTGTTGATGTGATGTTTTAATCTGTTTAATTACTTGTTGTCCACACATTATATTTGTTGATCCATTATCTATTAAGTTTCTTATGAAATGAAGGTGTAAATGAGTTGAATGGAAAATTTTTGAATGTCCATGAATGTATTAAACTGATTCACCCCTACCTCTCAGTTTAATTAAGGGTTCATCAATTGGTATCGGAGCTAGTTCCTTCTGTATCAATTTAACAACTAGAAGGAGATTCTAGGTCCCAAAAATGGCTAGCCTAGAAGGATGCTCAACAAATAAAGCCTTGTTGTTTACTAGTAAAAACTACACCTTCTGGAAAATAAGAATGAGGACATACATAATGTCTCTAGGAATAGAATATTGGGATATTGTGGAAGAAGGATATGCTCCAAAGGATACTAAAATAGAGAAAGAAGCCAAGCAAAATTTCATATCTATTGCAAAAGCCATGAATGCACCCTCGAGCGACCTATGTGAAACAGAATTTATCAAATTAGTGCACAGTGAGACTTCCAAAGATATCTAGGACACATTAGAAAATATCCATGAGGGAGATAAAAAGGTGAAGATGGTCAAATTGCAAGCCTATAGAGCTCAGTTTGAAAATGTAAAAATTAATGAAGATGAAGATTTAGCCAGTTTCTTCTTAAAGGTTGCAGAAGTTGTGAATAACATGAGAGCACTAGGCGAAACCATTAAGGTATGTGTAATTGTACAAGAGATATTGAGATCTTTACCATCCAGGTTTAACCCTAAGGTTTCTGCCATAGAAGAAACAGAAAACCGGGAAACACTGACCATGAACCAATTGCTTGGAAACTTGACGGCATATGAGATGAGACTTCCAAAGGGGAAGTCAAATGTGAGGGAGGCAACCTTTAAGGCAGATAAGTGCAGAGAAGAGAAGGAAGGTACATGCTCCTGATCTGATGAATAAGAGGCCAAATTTGTCAGAAGATTGGATAAAGGCACAGGTAAGTATAAAGGTAAACTTCCATTTAAGTTTTTTAATTGTGGAAGAGTGGGGAATTATGCATCTAAATGTCCTCATAATAAAATAGAGAATCAGTCAAGAGGAAAAGAGAAAACCAATTTCAACAATAGGCCGAAAGGGAACAGATTTAATAGAAGAACATGCTATGCACAACAAGACAACAGTGCATCTGAGAGCTCAGATGAATCCCCCAATGAAGAAGGAACATCAAAATTCATTTTGATGGCCAAGGAAGAGCTTGAGGAAGATCTTCGGGAATTTGAAGAAGAAGGTGAGGTAGATCTTGAGGGGGAGCTAATTAGTGCCCTGGAAAAAATAAACAGACTTAAACTTAAGAGTAAGAAATAGAAAGAGATTCTTCTGAAATATGAAAATAAAAAACCAAATTCAGAAGATCTTATTAAATTGAAGATTGAACTAGAAGAATCAAGGAAAATAGAGGATATTCTGAGAAGAGAAATAAAGGAGAAAAATCGGGAGCGAGAAAAACTGGAAGAAGAAGTGGTAAGCCTGAGGAAGAAATTAGAAAAGGCCCAAATTGAATTAACTATGAATATTTCCCAAATGAAAAGCTCTGGATATTTGGACAAATTTCTAAGTGCTCAAAGACCTCCTCATATAAAGGCTGGGATAGGCTATGAAGGAGAAACCAGCAAATCTAAGGCAGAAGATAACAATAATATCATTTTTGTAAAAGTTGTAAAGGATAATGAAGCAGTGAAAAGGGAATCCATAGAATTAGAAACCAAGAAGACCATGTTATATAATGAAGCAAATAGAAACAAACAACAACCTCAAGTGACAAAGAAAGAAATGAAGAAACAATCAACTGCAAAATACACATATGCTTCTAAGGATGAATTGAACAAATTCGGAAGATGTCAAAGAAGGTTCCTTCCCCTTGTGAGAAGCATCACCTACTTTGCCTGCCACAAACCTAGACATATTGCGGCATATTGTAAGACAAAGAAAATCCAATCTAACCAGCAAAAGATGCAACAAACGAAAAGGCTACCTCAAACAACTCTCTCTGCCAGAGACAGATACTACTTCCATGGGTATTGTTTTTTTTTGTAAAGGGTTCAGTCATAAAGCCATGGAGTGTAGAGTGTATATACAGAGACTGAAGTATGGAAACTCAAGGGGAATTAAGAACAATGATGGATTCACTCATGTACACAATATATTCATAAATACAATCAAATGTTTTAGCTGCCATAAAAATGGGCACAAGTCTAACAAATGTCCTCTCAAAGACTGTGATCCATATCCTCAGAAAGGTTATAAAGCAAACAGTTGCATGTAATGGAAAAGGAAACTAAATAAATGTGATCTGGTTCTAATTTCTCAAGATCAGAACAATCAATGGTATGTGGACAATGGGTGCTCAAAACATATGACTGGAGACCGAAGCAAGTTTGTAACTTTTAATGAAAATAAATCCGGGAATGTAACATTTGGTAATGATAAAGCAGGGAAAATCAAGGGAAAAGGAACAGTCAGCCTGAATAATGGAAGAGGAGAGGCTCAGGATGTACTGTTTGTAGACAGTCTAAAATTCAATCTGCTAAGTGTTAGTCAAATGTGTGATAAAGGCTGTGAGGTCCTTTTCAGAGCCTAATATTGTGAAGTAAGTTCAATCATCATAGGAAAGACCTTGGTCAAAGGTGCTAGAATAGAGAGTAATGTTTATAAATTTTAAGAAAATAATGAAGCATGCCACGTCAGCAAACTTGACGAATCTTGTTTATGACATAGAATATTGGGACATCTAAATTTTGACCACATCATCAAACTGAGAAAAAAGGAAGTTTTCAGAGATTTACCTACAATAAAGAAGCCACCAAATACCATATCTAAGTCCTGCCAACTGGGAAAACAAACTCGCACAACGTTCAAAGTTAAAGACCAACTATCTACAAGTAAGCCCTTTCAGCTTGTACACATGGACTTGTGTTGACCTTCAAGAACAAATGCACCAGGTGGAGAATCGTATTTCATGCTGATAATCGATGATTTTTCCAGATTAACATGGGTGGCATTTCTCAGATACAAATCCGAAGCGTTTGAGAAATTTAAGATATTCAAGGCACTGGCGGAAAATAAAACTGGATGTAAACTAAAATGCATTAGATCAGACAGAGGAGGTGAATTCACAAATGATGATTTTGCAGACCTGTGCAATGAATGTGGGATAAAGCAACAATTTACAGTTGCAGGTACACCTCAAGAGAATGGAGTGGTAGAGAGACAAAGCAGGTCAGTAAAACAGATTTCCAGAGCAATGATGCAAGAAAGAAACATTCCCCAACCCTACTAGGTAGAAGCAGTACACACAGCGGTTCATATTCTCAACAAATCTCATCTTTGACCAAATTGTGACAAGACTCCATATGAATTATGGCATGGGAAACCAGCATCAATCAAGCACTTTAGAGTCTTTGGCAGCAAATGTTTCATAAATAATAATGATGAAAAATTGAGGAAGTATGATGCAAGAGCTGATGAAGGGATATTTTTGGGATATGCATCCAAGAGTAAGGGATACAGGTGCTACAATAAAATACTGCATAAAATTGTGGAAAGCATTGATGTGAGATTCAACGAAGATCTACTAGACAGAACCAGAAGCACAAACTGCGCCAATCCTCCAGATGATCATGAAGATCAGAATCAAGAAAATGAAGAATATAGTAAGACAACAGAAGATACAAAAATAAACTCAAAAGGACCCTCGAGACACACTAAGAAGAACCATCCCGAATATCAAACCATTGGAGACAAGAGTGCAAGAGTCCAAACTAGAAGACAACTAGCTGAACAGATTGAGGAAGTGTACCTAGCCATGCTATCGCAGATAGAACCGAAGAATTTCGATGAAGACAACAAAGAAAAAAATTGGGTAAATGCTATGAATGAATAATTAGACCAAATTGAGAGGAACAAGACTTGGGAGTTAATGCCAAGACTTGCTGGGAAAAATTGCATTGGCACAAAGTGGATATTCAAGAATAAGATGAATGAACAAGGTCAGGTAATCATAAATAAAGCCATACTTGTATGCAAGGGATACTCTCAAATCGAAGGGCTTGACTATGATGAAACTTATGCCCTTGTAGCAAGAATGGAAGAAAGTAGAATGTTTTTGGCTTTTGCATGCTATCATGATTTCAAGGTATATCAAATGGATGTGAAGCCTAACTTCTTGAATGGAGATCTAGAGGAAGAAGTCTACATGGAACAACTTGAAGGAATTTCCTTAGCAGATAAAAATGACTATGTGTGCAGATTAAAGAAATCCCTATATGGTCTCAACTAAGCACCACGTGCATGGTATTCTAGGTTGGACAAGTACTTTCAAAAACAAGGTTTCAAGAAGGGGGGAGTAGACAGAAATATGTATATAAAGGCTGACGAAAATGAACTCTTAATTGTAGTAGTATATGTAGATGACATCATGTTTGGTAGCAACAAGGATGAGTTAGTAAAATGATTTGCAGAAGAGATGAAGTCAGAATTTGAGATGTCTATGATAGGAGAGCTTACCTACTACCTAGGACTTCAAATTATACAAAAGAACAAAGGCATATTCATTTCACAAGAAAAATACTTAAGAGATATGTTAAGAAGATTCCAAATGGAAGACTGCAAAACTGTGTCAACTCCCATGATCACTGGATGTAATTTATGTGCTGATGATGGATCCGCAGATGATCAAAGACTTTATAGATCTATGATAGGAAGTCTGCTATACCTAACTACCTCTAGACCAGACATTATGTTGGCATTAGGACTTGTGGCAAGATATCAAGCAGCACCAAAACCAAAATCACTTACTAGAAATCAAGAGGATATTTAGATACCTGCAAGGAACTACACATTATGGCCTATGGTATCCAAAAAGCAAAGACTTCACATTGACAGCTTATACAGATGCAGATTGGCCCAACTATGGGGATGACAGGAAAAGCACAAGTGGAGGTGCATTTTATTTAGGAAAAATTCCGATGGCATGGTTAAGCAAGAAGCAAACATTTGTCTCTCTATCTACTGCAAAAGCAGAATACATAGCAGCAACATCTTGTTGCACACAAGTAATGTGGATGAAACAAACTCTCCAAGACATGAAGGTAAGCATCACTGAACCTATCTCTATCAAATGTGACAATACAAGTGCAATAAGTATATCAAAAAATCCAGTACTTCATTCAAAAACCAAGCACATCCCAATAAAGTACCACTTGCTTAGAGAACAAGTAGTAGAGAAAATAGTAAAGATGCAGTATGTACCAAAAAAGGAACAAACATCAGGCATATTCACAAAACCTCTTACTAGAGAACCATTTGAATATCTAAGAGACAAACTAGAGGTAGTGTCTGCAAATGATACTCTCTGATATGATCAGAAAAGAAAAAAAAAAGAAAAAAGAAAGAAAAAAAATAAAAATATATATATATATATATATATATATATATATATATAATAAAAAATAAATAAAAAATAAAAATAAATAAAATAAATAAATAAAAATAAAAAATGATGATGGAAATACACTAGCAAAGACTGCAATATAAGGAACAGAAACAGTGCAGTAGACAAGTGATAGTTAGTATCAGACAAGAAAGCATCATTCCAAGGGGAGAGCAACCCGTAAAAGTTGTCATAGAAGAGCTAGAGCTATGAAGTTAGTAAAGATATACAGAGCATGGTATGGTACAGGTCCTCAAGATCAGAGTATTATGATAGAATTACATCAAAATTCTATCACATATCACCTCTATCAAGCAGTAAGGGATATAAGTACAGAACATTCTATGGTGACATGCAATCTAAATAATTTTCAAAGTGTTCTCCCAACAACTATTATACACCAGCCTGGAGTAGCAAAGTATAAAGTCAGAAGAAGAAGGCCTATACACAACTCAGAGAGAAGTAATGCAAGGATAGAAAATACACTAGGAAATGTGAAACCCTTTTCCATTGATGTCAAAGGGGGAGGAAAGACAAGAAAAAGAAGAAAGGCTCTTCTGAAAAGTAAGCAGAAGAAGAAAGACACCTCTTAGAATGAAAGGGGGAGGAAGTATTGGAGTGTTGGAGGAAGTGTTGCCATCAATTCTGGAGATTGTTGGAAATATTGTCATTGATGGCAAAGGATCACAAAGGAGTAGCACCTAAACTATCATTAAGACAAAGGAGTAGAGAAGCAGCGGCAATAAGGCAAAGAAGCAGATCAGGAAATAATGCAGTAAGAAAACATAAAATATATGCAGAGGAGAAGCAGAGAGGCAAGGAGCAACATTAGACCATCAACAAAGGCACCAAAGCAGCAAAGGCAGAAAAGGCAGCTAAGAAGCAAAGGAAGCAAAGGAAGTTGAGGCAGAAAAGGAGCAAAGGCAGCAAAACAACAAAGGAAGAATCATGAACGTGCTAGGCAGAGTCGTGAATGTGCACCAAGCGTGATAATCCCAAGTCGGAGTGAAAAACAAACAGAAGTACAATCTCAGGAGAGATCAGTGCTTTCCAAAAAAAAAGGACAAAGCGAACTACTTTAGCGCATAGCAGAAGGAAATCGGATTTGCAAGACACAACGAGGACCATAGATCTTACACAATCCTCTGTTTGATTGAATATTGTATTAATCATATAAAAAAAAGCAATCATATTTGAAAGCAGCAACGAGGACCGTAGATCTTACGCAGATCAACGGTGGAAGATCATATCGCAACTGTGAAGACATCGCATATCGCAGGGTATAATGTTTACGGTTATGACTTCGCAAGTTAAGTTATTTAACTTGCGATGCGAAGTGGATCGGCAAGGATACAAGCATGGACCGTCGGATCCAACGAAGACCAACGACGGAGATCAAAAGTGCAAATCACAAATTTTAGTGTTTAAGTGTTAAGGCCATTACAGGGTAAGTTATTTTGTGTGTGATCCAAAGTGGAGAAGGGACATGTGTTGGCACGGCAGGGAAAGCAGTGAGGATCGTTAGATTGTGTAGCAGATCAACGGTGGATAGTGAATTGCGAGTTCGCACATCGCAAATGTTAGTAGATAGCGCTAAAGCTTCACAAGGTATGTTAATTTGTTTGTGATGCGATAAGGTTAGAAAGTTGCGATGCGGTGAAAGGGAGGAGCCATGTGCCGGCACTTCGCATTAGTGCACATCGCGGATTTTATGTTTTGTGCTTAAGGTTCGCATAGGAATTTATGTTGGATGTGATGTGATGTGATTGCATATCGCACAAGACAGGAGATACGTTTATTGCTAAAAGTTAAAAGTTGCGGGCAAGCAAAGTGCAGTGTATTATGATTGGTCAAGTATTGTGGGACCCGATAACCTAGGCTTCGTGCATATGTGAGAGATGTATGTTATGTGCGTTCTGTTATATGCGTTGTTTGATTGCTAAATGTATTGTGTTAATAAAACTCGAAAATTGTAATCCGTTGTGTTAAAATGGATTTTATGTGGGCCATGACCCACAAGTCCGTGGGGTTTTTTTAAAGAAGTCGGCCAAGATGAAAAGTGTCATGTAGATGCGACTGTGTGTTAAAAGAAAAGGTTGAACGTGGAAGAAAAGACTTAGGTAACAAAATAAAATATTGAACACAACAAGGAAACGCTTGGGTAAGAAATAGGACTTGGAGCTCATGCAAAACCGTGCAATAGCATGGATCGAGTCGGGAAAAAGGGCGATCATGCAGCACAGTTGGAATATAACTACAGAAACATAAAAGACAAAGGGACAACAAGCAGAAGAGGACAAACACACAACAAATCTAAGAAGTTGAAAGGGCTGAGTGAAATATTTGATTGTAATTGTAAATGTATTGATTATTTTATATTGTTTACGATGCAAAGGCAAGTCTCCAAGGCAAAGAAAAACTCCAATTTAATACTAAAACAAGTGTATATATTGTTGTAACATCCTGAATATGCTGAGTGAGGAAATGAGTGGGTGGAAGGCAAGAGTCATGCATGTTCACTTCATATTCCCATATAGAATGCAAACAGCCATGAAGTGATCTCTATAAAAGTTGTTACTATAATATGCATAGAGAGGTTAGAGAATGGAAGAATGAGAGAGAGCAGATAGAGAAGTTGTGAAGATCCAGAGCTGATATGAAGCAGATTTGATGGCTAGAAGGGAAATAGTGAAGAAGGAGTAATACAGAGCTGATATCTAGGTAAGTCAGTGTATGATTTTATTGTAGAGTGAGGAAGTTGGTGCTTCCATATCAAGTTGTAGCTTGATAGATGTCCAGTTTTAGTTGGTTGAGGTAGAAGCCTCCTGTGGGTTGTAGCCTATCGAAAATAGATGGGAGTTGGAGCTTCCTTGCAAGTTGTAGCTTGCAGAATTTGGTGTAGTAGCCTCTTGTAGGTTGGAGCCTATAGAAAATCAGTTGTGAGAGGGAGTTGGAGCTTGCCTTTGCATCAAAAAAATAATAAGATGTGGTTTTCTCCCTTTATGGGTTTCCACTTATATCTGCTGTCTATGTGCTTGATGATTAAGTGTTGATGTGATGTTTTAATCTATTTAATTACTTTATTGTCCACACATTATGTTTGTTGATCCATTATGTATTAAGTTGCTTATGAAATTAAGGTGTAACTTAGTTGAACGAAAAATTTTTAAATGTCCATGAATGTATTACACTGATTCACCCCCCCCCTCTCAGTTTAACTAAGGCTTCATCAAATTGGACCTTGTTAATTGTTCAAATTTGGGAATAAGAGGTGCACTATTTGGGCCTAAAGATGTAACTATTTTTTTGTAGTGTAATTTGATGAATAATGAAGGTGTTGTTTGAATTGACTTTGGTATTTTAGTGGGCTTGCAACAAATGGGAAAAGCATCATAGGTGGAACAAGATGATCAATGGGTAGGTTCAAGGGGAATTAAGTTGAGAGATGTTTTGGTAGAGCTTAGATCAATTGAGAGTATATTCATCCAAGTTGAGGATTGGGCAAGCGAAAGTTGGTGATTGAGTTGGATTGCATGCATAGATGATTTTATGATTTGATCATGGGAAGGTCACTTAAATGGTTATAAAATGGGTTGCAATAGAGATTCTTGCTCATATTTTTCCTCTATGGATAAAAGGTAGCCAAGATGAAGTCCTTTGGAGGGAGGCAGAACATGATTTTCAATTGGAAAACCTGACAAAGGTATATGGAAATGGACATCATGCACCATTGAAATTGGTATTGGATAGGTTGGTGAAGTCCAATTATTACTTTTTCACTCTCCAATGCATTGGTATGGATGGATTGTTTTAGTGGCTTGGATAATTGGATCACATTTCATCGTTTCTGGATAAGTTGTTAGCAATATGGAAAGGTATCAATTGATGAGTAAGTATATTCCTATATTATTAATATAATACATGAAAGCAAGGATAGTCCAAATTGTGACGGGTATATGAGTGAGTAGGTATTCCAACTCATGAGAATATTGGGTAGGTGTGTATGTCCAACCCAGCTCATGGTGACTTGGATTTGTGAGGAGGTATATTCAATCTTGCATGTGGAGATGGGTTGTTTCAAAGGAATATTGAAGACTTGGATGGACTAAATGGAATAGTTGAACTTGGGTTGATGTAAATATGGTTGTGCATCATCATGGCTCCAATTTTCCAAGGGTTGAATTGATCACACAACTTATTTTGGGCATGAGGGAAATTTGTGTGTGAATTTCAAAGGGCCCAACTGAATGTTCATATGACTTTGGTGGAGTTGTAATGTGGATACTTTCATTGGAACATAAGAATGGAACTAAGTAGATAATTTAGTCTTGTTCACCAAAAGTAGTGAATGAAACAATGGGGGAAGCATATAAGGGTCCCTTACTTGTTGAAGGAAACAAGCCAATTGAAGTACATGTTGAATAGGCTAGTTGATGGATTAGTTTAATTTGATGAGTAATATTAGAAACTTAATGTAACTTTATCCATGCTTAGATTAATTGAGTGGAATTAATTTATGTATATGGAACTTGGGATCACATAGGATGGATAGCTCTAGAACATTTCAAAAGATTCTCAACATAGACATGTCTTTGGATAAGGCTTGCCTAAACAACTTGATAGTGCACGGTGCATTTGTTTGGATAATGGATAGGAAACTTGCCTTTGCCTCTTATCTTGGGCACTCTTGTGAAGAAGATTTGGGCATGCTTTCCTAATGTGATGGACAAGGAACATTCTTGAGTGGGAACTCCCTTTCCATTAAAAAATGAGGGCATGTTCTAAACAGGGTTTGTTGACAAATCAATAGGGAAACAATTAGGTTGATTTCTCTTTTACTTTATAATTTCTTATGAAGGTATGTATAACACCCTCCTCCCACATATACCCAAGTAACTGACCAGCCAGGGTAAACATGCGACGAAGAGTTACTATGATATGATTCAACTCCTTATGTGGCAGTTAAGGAAGTGGAATCGATATAACACAACAACATAAACCGGTTGCACCTGCTACAGGACACCCAGGAGCCATCCAAACCTTCCAGGAGGCTAGCCCGTGAGTTAGACTGACCTTCTAGTGCATCAATCCCCTATTCGCTCCCTTGATATAGGAAAGAGTGTGACTGGAACACTTCAGTCACTTGAACAACATGGGCATGCGTGTGACTGGGGAATTTTCTAGGTAGTTATGAGCCTGCAACCCCAGTTTTTGTGCCACTTTTTCAGGGTCGTGGCTCAGGTCACTGCCCAAAATTCCATGACACGTCCATAAATGAAATATAATATTGGAATAATGATGTAAATGCAATCACTTGAACAAGGAATTGACTGGACCCCTACTAGCCATGATAGGCATTACGTCAAACATATCAAAAATATGTAATCTACGGGTTTAAACAACATATCTGAGCATAGGGGTCTCATAATTATCTGAGAGTCACTAAGAGCATTTTTGCCTCATCACATTATTTGCATTATAATATATTAGGTCATAGATTCATTGTTCATTCATTTACCAATCAAAACATGATGAGAGCCATATATTATTATTGTCATGAAACACATTCACAACCAACATATAAACAACATAAATGACAGTATAGAATAGCCATTCAAGCCACATAATAACATGCATATTTACCCATCAATACAAGATAAAATAAGCTCTTATTTCCATAAGAAAAATGCAACCAAGTCTGGGACTTCCACATACCACCCGACCATAGACATGGTTGAGCCAAATATATCTTCAATCAGTCACCCCTATGCCATATTCCAAGCATGAATGTGGGATCTTATGGAATAATCCATCAAAACCAAACCAGGGATTCCAAAGGCCAATCCACCTCAACCCTCAACCAGCGATTCCACCTCATGACCGAACATCACAAACCATCACTATAATGGTCTCCAACCAAGTTATCCAAGGCTCTAGATCATTTGTTCCAACCAAGGCTCCAGTAGTAGTAAATCAACCTACAACTGTTGTCAGGCTCCAGAGTGTTTATCCAACCAAGGCTCTAAGACTAATAACTCAACCCACCAATGGCTCTAGAACGTTTGTCCAACCAAGGCTCCATGACTAGTAACTCAACCCAAGTTGTTACAAGGCTCCAGAGTGTTTGTCCAACCAAGGCTCCAAGAACTGGTAACTCAACCCACAGTTAAAGGAACATGAGAACCAACTAGAAAAACAAATAATGAAATGAAACCACAACACCATGGCTATCCGGGAATTGGAAAGACTAGGCAAATCCATTGTCAATCCAGGCAAGCTGCCATGCTAATAACATATCATGACCAAGAAACCACATGCATGCCAAAACTAGTGAGGAAAACATACAAGCAACTTAGTACCTGTAAGAAAAAATCGTTGTAGTTGTTGATCTTGATGTCCTCTTTCACTTTCCTACTCTTCCTTTGCCTTATTTCTCCAAAAATCCAAGTGTGCCACACTCTCCAAGAGCGCTCCAAGAAAAATCTAAGTGTCCAAGAGTATGAGAGAGAGAGAGAGAGAATAGAATGAGAGCTCCAAAACTGAACTGACAAAACTCTGTGAACTTAACCTGAGAGACCTTTTTATTAATGAGGCCTCTATTTTCTTTAATTTTCCATTATTTTCCTCCTCACATGCAACATGTGATCTTTCAACTTCCTTTTCTCCTAATTTCCATTATTTTCATAAATAAAATTTCAATTAATGCCACTTTTTCCTTTCCAACGCCTTTGTCATTGCCTTTGTCGATTTAATTATCCATAATAAACCAAATTAACACCCCTTTAGGATGTTTTGCCTCACATTATGCTTGGAATACGTGTCCCATGACCATGTTTATTATTTTTCCTTTATTAACTTTTATTACAAGGAATTTTCACCAGGGTTGTTACATAACCCTCCCCCTTGGGGGAACACCATCCTCAGTGTTCAAAAACACCTATAACCAACAAGAATGGTGTAAGAAAAACATATTTCCCATGGATATTTATAGCTTACAATAACTACAATGATCAACTTGCTGAAAAGCAAACCAACGTAACAACATGAAAAATATAACACCATAATGGCATGACACTCATACCGCTTATTGGAGCTTTATAAAATACCTCATTGTGGTATTTACATCCATATACATATGGACATATACCAAAACATCATACCAACATATGCAAAAGACATATATTAAAACACATGCCAAAACTTTCGCTCAACCAGCAAATAAGGAAGGATACATAGCTCACATCTGATCCGCCATCTCCCATGTAGCTTCATCGGGCCCAAAGTGCTTCCATTGCACCTTAACCTGCTCGATTTCTCTGTTCCGGAGCATGAACGTATTTCTCTCCAAAACGCACTAAGGTTTCAGTTGGAATTCTCCTTCTATATCCACCTGCAATACATACCAGCCAATCACATGATCAACATATTTAACATACTTTTTAAGCAATGACACATGGAAAAAATCATGGAATTTCACTGTCGAAGGTAGTGCAAGTTGATAGGCTACTGGCCCAATCCTCTCAAGAATCTTGAAAGTTCCACAATACCGAGGTTCCAGCTTAGCACATGATCCAATCCACAAGGATCTCTTCTTGGGCTTGATGTGCAAGTACATGTTTTCCCCAACCTGAAACTCCTTAAAAAACTTGTTCTGATCTGCATAGCTCTTCTAGCTATCCTTGTTGGAAATACTGAGAGGGGGGTGAATCAGTTTTTCTTTTCAATTGTTAATTTTTTCCAGTTAGATTCTTCACAATTAAAAAAATAGAGAGGTGTATAATGATATTATTAAGGATTAATAAGAACTTAAGTCCCTTTTCAAAATATTTGAGTACAATAGATGTGTGAGGGCACCAATCCTTCAATGAATCAGGCACCAACCTATTTCCAAGCACCAACTTGGACTTTGATGAGGCTCCGACCTCTAGGGCTTCGACCCTATCTTCACCAAGGCACCAACCTTGAGTTTAGGGGCACCTACCCCAAGGACACCAATCCTTCTTTGCTTCTTTTGATAGAGAATGATAATAGTACTTACTTGAATGTCCTCGACATATTCTTCACTATATAATCAGCTCCAAAATTGCTTATATTGACTTCACTGCATGATCTCCTTGCTTCACTGTGTTGACATTATTGTTGAGCTTTACTTTTTCAATCCAAGAGTTCTTCACTGTCTAAGGGAGGATCACTGTGTCAGTGTACAGATGATACTACAAATATCCAACTCTTATTGATTACGATATAACCACCAGTCCGAAAGAGCTGCCCAATCCAAGTTGTAGACACAGTCTGAAATAGGATAGTACCCACAGTTCAACAATTTTCACACTCCAAAATACAAGTGAACACCACAGCCTGAAGCTTCATATTCAAACGAAAGTAGAAACCTATATTTCAGTGAAATAATGATACACAATCCGAGTAGAGAGCTGACCAATCGGAATAGTAAACACAATATATAAGGCACAGTCCGAATATATATATATATATATAGCCATAGTTCAATGAAGACACAGTCTGAAATAAATGATTATTCACAATCCGAAGGTAATGATGATGCACAGTCTGAAATAAATGATTATTCACAATCCGAAGGTAATGATGATGCACAGTCTGAAATTCTCCAGTCCAACGAAGGTAGGCTGCCACAGTCCAACAAGAACAGTAATAGCACCCTCAGCCCAAAGTTATAGATACAAACCCTATCTTGTTTGTTGTAATGATCCTGTAATGAAGACCGAGAGACAGTCCACTAAACTGAGCTAGATACTGAGATATATTACTTGATCTTGTGTTCTTCTTCCTGAAGGTTCATGAGATGTGAACCTGTAGCTCGTTGTCTTCCAAGTGTTGATTGAACTGATGATCAAAAATGAAGGTTCAACACTCTATTTATACGGTTCATTCTTGTGCTTAAACGAAATGGCATGTCTTCTTAGGGAAGACCGACTTGAGAAGAGGTTTAGGTCAGCTTAATGACCAGACAGATTTCCTTAACTTGAAAAATTCATATTTCTCATAATACTTGGAGTTTTGGGCCAAGTGATAGCTCATTAGAAAGCTAAAAATAATCTCTAAAGGATGGTGAAGGTCTCATAGAGAAATTCTTCCTCTAAGGTAGTGAAAAATATTTTTAATGTGACTGGTCATTTATTGGTGCAGAAATGGAGGTAGGGTAGAATGCCTTCGAGAGTTGGGCTTCTTTATGGTTTGATTTTTGCCTTCTCCAACATAGGGTTATAATGTCATAAATTCACCATGGATAGTGATATTTCATTAATAATATGAAGCATCATGTCTTCAAGTAGTCTTCCATCATCCATCTAGCATCCCATTGCCATATTTCCATCAATAACAATCTAGATTAACAATCCCCCCCTTTGTCATTGATGGAAATATTCCACCTTTTTCTCCCCCTTTGACATCAATGGCAAATGGGGTGCCAACGTACTCCCCCTGTCATGTTGCTCCTTTGCTTGGTTTCTTTTTAATGTGATGCAAGAGCAATGACCCCCATCTTTTGGCGAAGATACTTAAATGCTTCTCATGGAAGGGGTTTTGTAAAGATATCTGCAATTTGCTATTTTGTATTGACGTATTCCAACCTGATATTGTGTTCAACAACTTGTTCATGGAGAAAGTGGTATTTGATTAGAATATGTTTGGTTCTTGAGTGCATCACCGGATTCTTTGAAAGACTGATGGCGCTAGTATTGTCACAAAAAATAGTAATTGTTTGCTTAGTTTCTATGTTGACATCCTTCAAGGCTTCCTTCATCCATAGAATTTGTGTACAACAATCAGCAACAGCTATATATTCGGCTTCAGCTGTAGAAAGGGATATAGATGATTGCTTTTTGCTGAGCCAAGATACAAGACAATCTCCCATAAAGAATGCATTTCCACTGGTGCTTTTTCGATCATCCACGCTTCTAGCCCAATCAACATCAGAATAAGCTGTCACAATAAGAGTTGAACTCTTAGGATACCAAAGACCAAAATCAGTCGTTCCTTTCAGATATCTAAGAATTATTTTCACAACTGCTAGATGGGATTGTTTAGGACTAGACTGAAATCTTGCCACCATTCCTACTGCTTGCATAATATCTGGTCTTGTAGCAGTTAAGTATAGGAGAGCTCCAATTATTGACCTGTAAAGAGTTGCATCTATTTTAGGGGTATCATCGTCTTTGCTTCATTTAAAATTTGTGGTCATTTGTGTGCTCATAGGTGCACAATCTTCCATCCCATATCTTTTAATCATGTCTTTAAGATATTTTTCTTGAGATATAAACAGGCCTGCAGAGGTTTGAGGTATTTGTAGCCCAAGAAAGTAACACAACTCACCAATCATTGACATCTCGATTTTTTTGGACATATTTAGATAAAATTCATTACTCATTTCTTCATTATTGGTAGCAAAGATTAGATCATCAACGTAAACAAGAGTAATCAGAAGTTTTTCCTTGTCCATCTTCATGTAGAGATTGCTACCTGCCACTCCCTTTTTGAAACCCTCTTGTTGCAAATAGTGATCCAACTTTGCATACCATGCTCTAGGGGCTTGTTTTAATCTATACAAGTCCTTTTTTAGTTTGCATACAAAGTCTTTTCCTTCAGCAAGATCAAATCCTTCTGGTTTCTCCATGTAAACTTCTTCCTTGAGATCTCCATTTAGGAATGCTAATTTTACATCCATTTGATAAACCTTGAATCCTTTTGAGCAATTAAATGCTAAAAACATTCTTATGGCTTCCATTCAAGCTACTGGTGCAAAGGTTTCTTCGAAGTCAATTCCTTCAATTTGCGAGTATCCTTTGCAGACAAGTCTGTCTTTATTTCTGATGATTTTTCCATCTTCATTCATCTTGTTTTTGAATACCCATTTTGTTCCAATAATATTTTTATCTTTTGGGAAAGGTACCAGTTCCCAAGTCTCATTTTTTTTTATTTGAGACATTTCTTCTTCCATGGCCTTTATCCAATAAGGATCTTTGCTTGCTTGAGAAAAAATTTCAGGTTCTATTAAATATAATAGAGCCACATCATCTTTTCTAGGGGTGCTTATCATCCTTCTTTGAGTTTGGATTCCTTCATCTATATTTCCGATGACCTATTCTTCCGGATGATATCTTTGAACAAACTTGATCTTGGAGGGAGTTTTTGAAGATCCATTTTGAGGTTCACTTTGAGGTTCTTCATTTGCCTCTTCTTTTTCAGGTTCTTCTTCTTCACTTTGTTCAAAGAAAGGCTCAGCTTCATGATCTTCAATTCCTTTTTATGGAAGGCCTTCATCAATATTCACATCAATGATTTCCACTATTCTTCGTAGACGATAGTTGTAACATTTGTAAGCTTTTCTCCTAGTGGAGTATCCAAGAAATATTCCTTCATCAACTCTAGAATCAAATTTACTTGGTGAGTCATCATTTATTTTTATGAAACATTTGCTTCCAAAAACCCTGAAACATTTTACTGAAGCAGGTCTTCCTTTCCATAATTCATAAGGAGTCTTTTCATTATTTGGTCTTAGTTGAGTTTGATTTAAGGTATAAACTGCGGTGCCAACTGCTTCTCTCCAAAATTTTGGTTGCAAATCAGCTGCTAGTAGCATTGTCCTTGCCATTTCTTGAATGGTTTGGTTCCTTCTTTCAACTACTCCATTTTGTTGGGGTGTCCTAGCAGTAG
>CM076581.1:64592047-64841696 GCA_034641835.2 Pinus albicaulis | reverse complement strand
GGAAGAGGTACAACCGATGCTTTGATGTCGCGGTCTCCTCCGCGGGGTTCAGCCGAAGCACGTCTTAGTACCTGTCGAGGGATTCGGACAGAATGAGGACATGGATTCAAGCTCTCCTCGACGTAATTCCTTCTATCTATCTTCTCTAGTTATTCAACTATAGTATCAGCTCTCCAAGTTCAGCTAGCTTGTACTAAGAGAGATAGCTTCTTTTATAGAGGAAAAATAGGAGGTTTGGATCCTTACAAAGGTGGGAGGAAGTCCTATCCTTTAGGAGAGTTCCAAGGGAGGTGGAAATTACTAACTAAAGGAGGGAGTCCGTGGTTGTTTCAGTTCAACCACTCCCAATGACTCATCCTCGAGGTGGTTGGAATAGAACTTTCGCCTCTATTTTTAAAAAACATTCCATAAAAAACTTGGCGCGGGTGCTTAACTGGGATAGAGCACCAACTGGCGCATGCTCAGTGTTAATTTTCCAGCTCGGCACGGGAGTGTAACTGGCTACTCATGCCAAGGAAAAAACAAGAGTTTTTACAATCTTGCTCAGGGAATTTTCAACAAGAGGAATGTTACTCTCATGCAAAGGAATGCAATGATGTTTTTTTCAAGGAATGACACTGCTTATTGGTCACAGAAATGACCCTCCAATGGGCGAGATGGGGATTGCAGGGACAGTGAAAAAATGTTGTGTAACACTAAGCTCCCTCTCGGCTTAGGAATTACCAAGTTTCTTCCAAGTATGAAAATTATTTCTAGGCTCCCTCTTAATCAGGGACCTACAACAAATCTTCAGGAAAATAATAGGACATATAGATGCTCAAAAGAACTCCTTCCTTTCATGTCATGAATTTCTTCTTTGTTAAGGAGTATTCATATTTGGGATCTCTTCATAGGGCACAAATAATTCATCAGTTTCATTTACGATTCATGTCTTCATTCCATAAGAAATTGATCCATCAGCCTTCTCATCTGGTATAGCTTCATGTCATACTGCTTTTCTTCATACCGTATTTCTTTCAAGGATCTTTCATCCTACGATATGGTTATCAATTTTGGAAGACATATACATCCCTTTGGCAGCCCTTCATAATCTCATCCAGATATTATACAATTATAAATATGAATACTTAAATAAAATATTACCTTAATGATGATCTTTCATCATGACATCTTCCTGTAGGCATCAAAATCCTTCATACAAATTGACACATCTTCTAAAAATATGTATTTTCAAGGGTCTCCATCTTTTCTAGAATTTTATCAGAGTCTACGTATCTTCCCAGGAGATTTCCTAGTCAAGTCCTCTTGGTTTCCTTGGATGTTGACTGCCTTTTATCATGATAGCACTTCTCACGATCTCTTCCTTTCTTTCTCCACATAATTTTATTCTCGGGAGCTTCTAATCAGAGTTCCTTAACAATTATGAATCATCTCATACTTCATATGAGAATATATTATGTTGATTACATCTAGTGTGAACCATTCCTCTCGACATCATTTTAGAGGAGGAGATTCCTTTCCTTTGATCATCCTTCTCAGAATAGAAGTAGTGATCAATGTTACTTGCAACCATACGACATGACATTATAATATTAAATACAAGCATGCATACCTCATTTACCTTTAGGTCATCTAGTATTCATTCAATAGCTTCCTTGATTTAAGTGTCTTAAATTCCTTGATCTGATTCATCTCTTATGTCATCATACCATAATTCCATGAATTCCACGTGAAGTTCCTGATGAAACACTTACTTCCTCTCTATATCAGTGAATCCTTTAATGAGGATTCCATCAGAAAATATTGAGGATCTTGAATATCCTTATCTTGGAAAATGTTTCCTTTTGATGTATGATGATCCTTGTCTTGGGTGACTTCTTCCTTCCAATGAGATTCCCAAGAGCTATATTCTTCATATTTTATTGCCATGAATTTAGTTCCTTTTGTCCTCAATGATTCCCCATGGTGATGTCACGAGCTCTTTCTTCTAATGCTTTCATGATGTCATGTTGCATCTTATTATTTATTGTAGTCATATCCTATACAGGATTTAGGTGCCATGAAAAGACATTATGTGAGGGAGACTATATTAACCATAGTAAAGATCTCTTAATCCCTCTTTCTTTGAGCTTATTCTCCTTAGTTTCTTCCATACTTTCTGGTGATATGAGCTTTCTTCCTATAATTTCTGAGTCCTTTAACTTTGAACATTCTTACCCTCAACTTGTCTTCTTCTATCTATCATAGAAGCCATAAGTTTTCAGATAAGGTAACTTTCTAGACCCATGGTAATTTTTTACCTTGCCCATCATAACAATGATGATTATTCCAGATCTCACAATTGAGATTCTATATGACCTTCTTTACTGCATCTCCAGAGAATATATCTTCTAGCTTATCATATATTTCTTTGATGTCTCCACTTTTTCTACATAGGGATGAGAGGAACTTTGATTGATTTCATAAGAATATTTTGAGCCCTTTGATCCCTTTACGTGTATTCAGAAAATACTTGACCTTCAGGGACTTTAACATAGACTTCACTTTTTCTGAGGATCATGTCTATCCTCATGCAAGGAGTTTTGATGACCCAACTAGCTTATGGATCTCCTTGCAATCACAAAGCTATTTTAAACAAATTTGATTACAGAATGAGAGATACTTACTTGACAAGTTAAGATGAAATATTCACATTTATCACTTTGATGGTGATTAAATAAGATGTATTGATGCTTCCTCGGATGAGATTCTTGTTGTAATGATAAATATATTTTCTTGTGGCTTTTGAATATGATAATGCATTCTCGTATTCAAGATACTTCGACTTCTTTGGTAGTGAATGAATGTAGATCAGAAATTATTTTCTATACTTTGGAAAACCTTGCTTCATATATCTCTTCATCTTTGATGAGGGTATTTTGGAATCTAATACTTCTTGTTGGTGAAGACTTCTAGTTACCTTGATTTGATTGATGATCCCAAGACTTCTTCTTGAGGTGGAATTTTCTACTTCAATATAGATCCTTCACTTTGTTGTTAATACTATCATACCTTCCTTTAAAATGTGATAAATAACCAAATTTTGTGATATAATGTGATTGTGCCTACTGCGTTTGATTTTAACACTGAGATCTATCTTACCTCTATCATGATTTGAGGTCTTATTATGGCACTAAATTTTTTTCTTTAAGATAACATTGAAACTATGTCATTGTGATTTCACTGAGAGTATGTCGAGATCAGTTCTCTAAGATTATAGTGTTTGCATATGTTTCGTCTTTACTAAAAGAGCATTGAATTATGATAGCATTAACATCTAGTACCAAAGTGTTTAACTGTAGCAGTGTTATTATAGAAAATACCGAACTTGAAGTAGCACTGAGATATAGTGTCGAGAAAGTGAGGAGAAGTCAATATGGTGTACTCATATCTCATGTGTTCAAAACTATATTCTGATCTCTGTGATTTCACTTAGATCAAGTTGATCGAGCTCCTTCCTGAGATAGTATCCAAATTGTTCATTCATCCTTAAGTGCCTCTTATATGCCCTTCCTTTGACTTTAGCACCATAGCTTTGAAACCATGTTGAGAAATTAGGGCTTTTATTAATTTATCTTCTTGATAATTACTTGTGATTTACTTTATCCTTCTTTATCTTAGATCTTGTCTTCGTTAGATTATTATTTTCTTATCATCAAGTCAATTATCAAATACATAAGAGACACGATATTTAGCCTTGCAAGCCAGGGCCAAAACCTCTCACTCTTTGAGAGGAAAATCCACACAAATTATTCTTATAGATATTCCAATTAATGAATACCCAGACCATGACCCTTAACCTAGTAGCCACTCCAAGACCAAGACACACGTTCTCTTTGACAATCCTCCTCTTCCACCGATATCTCCATCATTCTCTGGATACCAAGATATGCTTTAACACTAATATTTTCGTCTGTGATTTGACACTGATATCTTCATTGTTGTCTTGACATTGACACCTGTTGTCTTGGCACCGATATCTTCACTGTTGTGTTGACACCGAGATCTCCATCATACCATCAGCTAGACATACCCTTGAAATGTTCTATCACCGAGAACTTCACTATACCCTCGTTTTCCCTTTGTTATCTCGTTGTCTCTTCCATAGATGCATGCCCTTGTTTTCCTATCACCACTCATTGTCCCTTCCATAGATGCAAGCCCTCTTTGTCCCTTCACTGTGGTGATTCACCCCAAAACACAGATCTGAGATGCTTAGGGACTGAACCAACCACTGTTGCTCTTCATCTGAAATCATTTGAATGGTCTTACTATAATTTATCACCGAAACTATAGAGGGATCTAAATTGTTGGAATATAAAAATGTGAGGAGCATAGGCTCCTTTATATAGTTTTTCGTCCATCTATTAAGCCAACTTGAGTTTTCCAAATAGGTGTGTCCTATTAATGTGAGCCGACATGAATATATTTTCATATTTTTTAGGAGGTCGAACTCAAGAGCATCGCGCTTGTATTTGGAGAGCTAATAAGACACTTCTAAGTGTAACATGACTTCTTTAACATGACTCTAATTATCTTTATGACAAGATGAAAAAATCCTAAAGACATCAAGAAGAATTATTTGACCTATAAATAAAATCCTTGCTCATGAAATCCATGATGCAAGTAATACAAAATACATTTTATTTTTCCTTTGTCTCTTCTTTACATAAAATCATAAATACATGTCATTATGAAGACTGAACCTAGTTACACTTTTCAACAATTATAACCCACTTGTTTCACCAACACAGGTACTGTTAGTGTCAGTATTTGCATCCTGCCATCAGTGATCAAAATTCCTCTTTTCATATCATTTTATGGGTCCCACTCAGAAATTTTGATTCATTCCACTATTTCATGCAAAAAAATAGTCACTGATGGTATCCCTAGTCCAAAAACATCACTCTTCCTCAAATTTCATTACTTGATGGCATAGTTTCATACCTTGTTGACTGGACATCATCCGTAAAGTCAATATCAGTCATGTCATCTTGAAATTCAGTCCTTCAAGGTATCATTAGGTCTTTTAGGGTTTTCAAGGTCTCATTAGGTATTTTAGGGTTTTTCAAGGTTGCCATTAGGTCATTAGGGTTTCCAAGGTCCAATAAAACTTCATTTCCACTGCATAAAACCTGCAAGTAAATGGTGATCCAATAACATCTCTTCACCATATGAAGATGATTTGTGAAGAAAAAATTATTGTTTCAGCATTGAATTTTGGTTTTAAGATGTAATTTTTAATTTTCATTATGTAATTTTATGTCATCAAAATGTAAGAAGTATCATGATTCCCAAGATTCTAACTCAGAGTTCCAACATGCCAAAGCATCAAAAATGTCAAATCCTAGAGTTCTCAAAGTCATGAGATGATCAATTTGTCAAGGAAAAATTCAAGTGCAAAGGTAAAAATTCAAAGCTTAAATTGAAATTGAAGAAAGAAAAAGTGGGTCCCAAGGCCCAATTCATTCAAATGATGAAGTATAAACACCACCAAGACATCACAAAAATCTCATTTGGCATTTCATCCATCGAGTTTGCACTCACATAGCTAGAAAAGTCAATTTGTAGGATTATACGTTGATTTTTTCACCGGCGTTGCACTTAGAGCAGTGACGTTGCGCTTAGATCAGTGGTGTTGCACTTAGAGCAGGCAACGCTGCGCTTTTGCTCAGTGAAGTCTATAGGCATAAAAACTCACAAAATGACCTTCAAACTCTTCAAAAACTTTAGCAAGTGCCTCTTACACACTTTCGCAAGTAATTACACTCAATTTTTTTCCTCCTTGTACTCCTAAAGAATGATTTCATAGTGTTTTAGATTCTAAGTGAAATTGGCATTTTTCCTAAGTGAAACCCTAGTTCTACTCCTAATTCCCAAATTTTATGCCCTAATACCCTGCATTTCCTTCCCACACATCTAAAAACCCTATCCTTACCCCTACACTATCATTACCTAGTCCCTAGTTCCCTTTCCCTAAAAACCCTAAGTCTTAGGCTTCTACATTCCTAGGCAGCCCCTTCCCTAAACCTATAATTAAAATCTCATTTCCAATTCCCTTGACATATTGACCTCCCATCACCTCCCAAAGCTCCATAATCCCTTCCCTCGTCTCCCTAAATTTTCCTATATTTATCCATATTTCCCAAACCCATCTTCACTCCCCATTCCCATCTACCATATCCGTAGGGTTTCATTAGCCACAAAACACTATGGAGGAAAATAAAGACTACATGGAGGAAGAAGAGAGGGAAGTGAGAAGGCCAAATAAGGGAGGTAATATCAGCAATTATGATGCTATTACAACTCATAAACATCATGTCTCCATCATTTTTCAAGAATTCATTCCAAGGGACAAATCATTTGCCACACATAGGGCCAGTTTTGCTTTAAAGTATGTTTTTGACCAAATTGAGATGAAATTTACAAAATTGAAAGAGGATTTTGTCCATCATATGTCAATAAAGAAAAATCTCCTTCTATTTTTACACATGTGTCATGGTTTTGGAGAAATTTCAAAAATACAATTACTACAAGAGATTTGTTGCACTTCTTGAGTAACCTTGGGAAACTTCATTTTTCTCCCTGATGGATTGTCCAAATGAATTTATTGATAATTCAAATGATAATGCGACAGCATGATATTTCCAATGAGCTATCATGATCTCAATTTAGAGTTGAGGAAGGCCTCCAAAAGTTACCTACAAGAGCACACTGTATTTTTTCACCCCCATTCTGCATTTTTTTACCAGTATTGGGAGAATTGATTTTTGAGGGGCTATACTTGATAGTTTTCAGTGCTCGATAGGTCCATTGTGTATAGAAGAGAGATATATTTCCAATGAGCTATCATGAGATCAATTTGGAGTTTGGGAAGGCCTCAAAAAGTGGCCTTGAAGTTGGCGTTTCATTTCTGGAGGGTGGCGATGCGCTTTTGCACAGTGGCACTAGAAAAAGCTTCCTAGGGACCTCCAATGGAAAAAATGAAGGCACTATTGGATTCAGAAGGAAATTTAAATCAGTAAAACAAATTTTATAAGCTTTTTTGGGTCAAAGAGGCAGTCAAAAGGTCAAAAACACTCAAAAAATGACCTTTTTGCCTTGTTTTGGAGGCTGGCGCTGCGCTTTTGATCAGTCCTGGGAGAATCCATTTTTGGAGGGTCAAATCATCACCATTTTGGAAACCAATCATATATCTGGAAACTAGAGTGTACATTCTTTCCAATGAGATATATTGAGCTCAATTTGGACACTGGTAACACCTTCAAAAGTGGATCTTAAGTTGGCGCTACACTTTTGACAAATTTTCTCAGTTTGTTGATATTTCTCAATTTTTTACAGTTTCACTTGGGTAAATGATGTTTTACCTCTATAAATCAATGTTGTAAATGTAATTATGTTGTTTTTACACTTACCTAGGGTAAATAAATTAGGTAAAAAGTCTTCATGAGGTGTAATGAATCAATTCACTTAAGTCAGGGATGAGTCACTAGGAGCTCTCTACACTCTAGGTATGCAGTTCAACTTTTGGTGAAACAGCTGCTCAAATTAGGGATTCGACCACTGAGGTTGGGAGTGGTTGTTTGAGGTATATATCTTGTACTTTTTGACTTATTTAATTTTTTGTATGTTGATGCATTGATCAGACACTCTAGTGCAATTTATTTGGCAAGAAATTAATGAAAAGGTTGTAGTTATTTCTTTGGGATACCAGTGCTATGGAAATTTAGCATTGTTCTTCTTATGTCTCATTATGTATGAATGTTTTGATTCATGATTCATTTCATTTCTATGATATGCTAATTTTCAATTTGATAAACAGAATACATCTCTCATGCTCTGTTCTGGGAAAACCTTCATAGTTTGTTCATCTTCTTCAATTTAGAAAGAATTCATGCTTAGCCTTGCTCTTTATAGCTCCTCACCTATCTGATCCATCCCACTTAAGAAACCCTAAAGTGTTAGATTTTCTGCCTACCTTGCCTCATTGAATCTCTGCAACCCTAATCCTATTTTCCCTGACCTAGCCTCTTTGACCTAATTCACCCATCTAGCAACCCAATTCAAACAAACAAACCCATGTACTTATACCTAACCTAAAAACCTAATCCATCCAACCCTCTTGGCTGTGACTTTGTGGAGAGAACCCTCTCTATTATGGTAGGGCTAGCTACCAAGCTAAAATATTGGTCTGTGGTTACCTCTGTTTGGACTCTTTCTCAGCCTTAGAGATCTGGTGGAGTGATAACATAATGGCGCCGCTGTCGAGGAGGTGAAAAGACAAATATTCCCTAGGAAAGAACGAAAAATATCAGATCTGATTGTTGATGGTGAACAATGATCAGGCACAAGAAGGTTGTGCAACATTCACCTGGTGACTCCAATGTTGAAAAATCCCAAGGTTAAAATTTTTTATGGCGACTCCACTCTTCAAGAATTAGTAGTCTAAAAAACTTCTTGGTGACTTCATTGTTGTCAAAATGGATTCAATTGCTCAAAGGTATGCTCCCATGAGCCGCGATCACATACCAAGTTTTCCGAACAGCATGTATCAGGTTAATTGAATGACATATATTCTGAAGCTCAAAAATGTGAAAGGTAATGATGCTACTCTTCATCCAGTGAGATTTCACATGCATGTGCATAGATTAAAGATTTATTTTCCTGAAGATTGCTCGATGAAGATATTCATGGCCACTCTGGAAGATGAAGCCCAATCCTGGTATGAAATTTTTTTGCATGTTTTATAAATTGTTTAAAGGATTTTCATATTGCGTTCTTTGAAAGGTATTAAGAATCTTGTTCATCCTTAATATTAGTTCAGAACCAATGTAAACATGTTGATAGTTTTATTGAAAATATTGAGAATGTTTATGGAGATGATGAATTCATGGAAGACGAGATCATGGAAGCCCTGTATGAAATCCATTTCAACAACATAAACAAAACTTAGAGGATACTTATGATGTTCAATAAATTTTGCAGTAGGCTGAAGATCTTTGTATAGTTGAAATTGATGGAAGACGAGGTCTTATTTCATATCTTCTTGCTGCAGAAGATGGTATGCAGGAAAATCAAGTTCCAATTTCAAATTGTGATAAATTCAATCTGGCTATTCCAGATCTAGATTCAGATTGTGATGATGAAGAGTATGTTTTTTCAGATCCCATGAAGGAGATCTCTATTGTTGAGATCAACTTGAATGAAGAAAACAAATTTATTGACCCAAGTGTTCTCATCCCATCAGAACAAATTCTTCACGAGGAGGTAATTCAGTCCCTTTATGAAAAACAAGATGAGATATTTGTTCAAGTAAGTGAAAAATATTCTTTGGATGACTCTGTGGTAGATGATAGAAATGTCATTTTTGAGTTTGAAGAAAAATATGAAGTTTTCCCTCTTATGACTGATGAGTTTGATAAGAAACATGACAATATGGTTGCCATGTCATATGAGTAACTTCAAGAGGTCTTACTTGAAATTCCCTTCCAATAGCATGAGAAAGAATCAGATCCTAGCTACCATCAAGTTCAGGGAAATTTCCAACAAACCATGTTTGCCTTGATTGAAGAGAATTCCAATCAGCCATCAGTTGGTGAAAAGCAAGTTGTTTCCATTGTAGCATATTAAAATGATCAACAATGTATTCAAATTGCAGAGGACCGGGGCATTCAAGACTATCATTCAGATTTTTCTTCTCATGTTTCATGTTTAGAATTTTTATTTCAAGAATAAATTTTCTCACCTACTTGTTCAGAATTTTTTGAAGACCAGGAACACACTCTTGCTGAGGTACATTATGAAGAGAGATCGAAATCAAGAGAAAAAGGTACCTTGTTTCTTCTAGAACAGTGAGAGGTAAATTTTCGTGTTTTCGAGATCCAGTGGCAAGTTTATCGCAGTTAGCAGTGAAGGTAATTATTGCAGTATTCAGTGATGATGGAGATCATTTTCAGCTATGTTTTTGGCTGCCAAATTGTAAATATTTATTGTTGTCCAGAGAATCTGATAGGGAGAATCAATCAAGGAGGAATTTTCTTGATTGGTTACATTGGAATTTGGATATTTCCTAATTGTAAATATACCTTCAACGGGCAGGTGGTTGTCATCAGGATTTGAAGCCCTCAAGTCTCGGTGGTATGCTGCCATCAATAAGATTAGTAAGTTTTTGTTTCTGTCAGTCCAGTTTTGAGTCAGTATTGAGTCAACTTTCATTCAATTTTGAGTTTGTCTTGAGTCAGTCCATTTCTTCTGAGTTATCAGTTTTCAGTCATGTTTATAAGTTTGAGTTTTTTACCGCATTGGCCCAAATGGATAGGCTTTCTGGTCTACGACGTTCTTGACACCTATTTCAGAGCTATCATGCCCAATAATGCCAATGTTAGTGTCAGTATTTGCATCCTTCCATCAATGATCAAAATTCCTCTTTTCATATCATTTTAGGGGTCCGACTCAGATTTTTTTTTTCATTCCACTAGGTCATGCAAAAAAATAGTCACTGATGATAGCTCTAGTCCAAAAACATCACTCTTCCTCAAATTTGATTGCTTGCTGGCATAGTTTCATACCTTGTTGATTGTACATCATCCATAAAGTCAATATCACTTATGTCATCTTAAAATTCAGTCCTTCAAGGTCTCATTAGGTCTTTTAGGGTTTTTCAAGGTCTCATTAAGTCTTTTAGGGTTTTTCAAGGTTTCCATTAGGTCATTATGGTTTCCAAGGTCCAATAAAACTTCATTTCCACTTCATAAGACCAGCAAGTAAAGGGTGATCCAATAACATCTCTTCACAATATGAAGATGATTTGTGAAGAAAATTTTCTTGTTTCAGCATTCAATTTTGGTTTTAATATGTAATTTTTAATTTTCATTATGTAATTTTATGTCATCAAAATGTAATAAGTATCATGATTCCCAAGCTGCTAACTCAGAGTTCCAACATCCCAAAACATCAAAAATGTCAAATCCTAGAGTTCTCAAAGTCATCAGATGGTCAATTTGTCAAGGAAAAACACTTAAAAATTCATAGTTTAAAGTGAAAGTGAAGAAAGAAAAAGTGGGTCCCAAGGCCCAATTCATTAAAATGATGAAGTATAAAGACTACCAAGTCATCACAAAAAAAATCATTTTTCATTTCATCTATCGAGCTTGCACTCCCATAGCTGGAAATGTCGATTTCCAAGGTTAGAGACTGAGTTTTTCACCGGCGCTGCGCTTTTGCTCAATGAAGTCTACAGGCATCAAAACTCACCAAATCACCTCAAAAATATTCAAAAACTTCATCAAGTGCCTCTTACACACTCTTGCAAGTAATTACACTCAATTTTTTTCCTCCTTTCACCCCTAAAGAATGATTTCATAGTGTTTTAGATTCTAAGTGAAATTGGCATTTTTCTTAAGTGAAACCCTAGTTCTAATCCTAATTCCCAAATTCGATTCCCTAATACCATAAATTTCCTTCCCACGCATCTAAAAACCCTATCCTTACCCCTACACTATCATTCCCTAGTCCGTAAGTCCCTTTCCCTAAAAACCCTAAGTCTTAGGCTTCTACATGCCTAGGCAGCCCCTTCCCTAAACCTGTAATTAAATTTTCATTTCCAATTCTTCTAACATTTTAACCTCCCATAACCTCCCAAAGCTCCATAATCAATTCAAAAATATCTATAAATTTTCCTATAGTTATCCCTATTTCCTAGACCCATCTGCACTCCCCATTCCCATCTACCTTATCCCTAGGGTTTCATTAGCCACAACACACTATGGAGGAAAACAGAGACTACATGGAGGAAGAAGAGAGGGAAGTGATAAATCCACATAAGGGAGGTCATATCAGCAAGTATGAAGCTATTCCAACTCATAAACATCACGTCTCCATCATTTTTTAAGAATTCATTCCAAGGGACAAATCATTTTCCACACATAGGGCCATTTTTTCTTAAAAGTATGTTTCTGACGAAATTGAGATAAATTTTACAAAAGTGAAAGAGGTTTTTTTCCATAATAGGTCAAGAAATAAAACCCTCCTTCATTTTTTACAGAAGTGTCATGGGTTTCGAGAAATTTCAAAAATACAGTTGCTCCACTTCTGGAGTAACCTTGGGAAAATCCATTTTTCTCCCTGATGGAGTGTCCAAATTACTTGCTCGATAAGTCAAATGATAACTATACAGCGAGATATTTCCAATGAGCTATCATGATATCAATTTGGAGTGGAGGAAGGCCTCCAAAATTTTCCTGCAAGAGCACACTACATTTTTGCACCCCCATTCTTCACTTTTTGACCAGTATTGGGAGAATTGATTTTTGAGGGCTATACTTGATAATTTTCATTGCTTGATAGATCCATTGTGTAGCCAAAAGAGATATGTTTGAAATGAGATATCATGCGCTCAATTTGGAGTTCGGTAAGGCCTCCAAAAGTGGCCTTGAAGTTGGTGTTGTGTTTCTGGAGGGTGGCGTTACGCTTTTGCACAGTGGCACTAGCAAAAGCCTAGCGCCCTAGGCATTGCGCTTTTCCTAGGGACCTCCAATGGAAAAAATAAAGGTACCAATGGATTCATAAGGCAATTTACAGTCATTTAAACAACTTTTCTAAGCTTTTTTGGGTCAAAGAGGCAGTCAAATGGTCAAAAAACACTCAAAAAATGACCTTTCTGCCCTATTTTAGAGGTTGTCGCTGTGCTTTGGAAGAGTCTTGGGAGAATCAGTTTTTCGAGGGTCAAATCAACACCATTTTTGAAACCAAGAATAGATCTGGAAACTATACTGGACAGTATTTTCAATGAGCTATCCTAAGCTCAATTTGGACACCAGGAACCCCTTCAAAAGTGGAGCTTAATTTGGTGTTGCGCTTTTGACCTTGGTGTTGCGCTTTTGACAAATTTTCTCAATTTGCTGATATTTCTAAATTTTCTCAACTTTTTCCAGTTTCACTTGGGAAAATGATGTTTTAACTCTATAAATCAATGATGTAAATGTAATTATGGTGTTTTTACACTTACCTAGGGTAAATACATTAGGTAAAAATTCTTCATGAGGTGTAATGAATCAGTTCACTTAAGTTAGGGATGAGTCACTTATACCTCCCTAAACTCTAGGTATGTAGTTTAGATTTTGGTGGAACAACTCCTCAACTTATGGATTCGACCCCTAAGGTTGGGAGAGGTTTTTTGAGGTCTATATCTTGTACTTTTTGACTCATTTCAGTGTTTGGATGTTGTTTCATTGATCATAGACTCTAGTGTAATCAATATTTGGCAAGAAATTAATGAAAATATTGTAGCAATTTCTTTGGGATACCTGTGGCATGGAAATTTAGCATTTTTCTTCTTATGTCTCATTATGTATGAATGTGTTGTTTCATGATTCATTTCGTTTCTATGATATGTTGGTTTTCAAGTTCATAAACAGAATACATCTCTCATGCTTTGTTTTGGGAAAATCTTCATAGTGTGTTCATCTTCTTCAGTTTATAAAGAATTCATGCTTAGGCTTGCTCTTTCTAGCTCCTCACCTGTCTGATCCATCCCACTCAAGAAACCCTAAAGTGTTATTTTTTCTACCTACCTTGATCTGGATTTATGCAGTAACGCAACATAATACACATATAACCATAAATACAAAGATGCAGTGGAAATAACACTTCATTTCATTAATATCAAAGAACTAAAATTTTCTTACATACAGAATGGAAAGAAACTAGCGAGGGTTCTGGTAGTGAATCTCTAAGAAGAGATGTGGCAGCTACAAACCTCTGAATTGTATTACAATTAGGCTTGAGGGCCTATTTATTATTAATAAATAGTGGAGAACTCTAAACGTCCAAAAACCTAACCCTAGGAGATGTAGCACCAAAACTATGGGCCCCATTTGGGTAAATTGGTGTTTCAACTTCCCAGGGACGTAACTTCGGCATACGATCTCCGTTTGACATGTATGATACATCATTTCTAAATATCTATCTAAGGACTATAACTATTGCTATGAATATTGATTCTAAAGAAAAATCATATTCGCCGAACAAACGATGCCCAAAAAACGTCGTTTAGGGCCTTAAAACGGCTCTAGAAGTTCACGACCCGAAAAACTGCTAAAAATAGTAAGTTTTGCCGAAACTGAAAAACTGAAAGAGACAATTGTGGGGCCCCAAGTGGAATAGGCGGGTGGCCACC
Organism: Pinus albicaulis; assembly: GCA_034641835.2. Lineage (NCBI taxonomy): Eukaryota > Viridiplantae > Streptophyta > Pinopsida > Pinales > Pinaceae > Pinus > Pinus albicaulis. Next base: position 64,827,481 of record CM076581.1, on the reverse strand, counting down.
AATATCTGCCTGGACCATTCCTCCCCCCTTAGGAAGCAATGGTCCCCATTGTGTTGAGTTCCTCCATGAGATGAGGAAACTTCTGCTGAACTTGGTCCCTAGTGAACCACTTGCCTTGGTGCAGGAGTTGGCCAGCTTTGACAACCTGATACTGTTGGATATTCCGTTGGTGAGTGTTCTTTATTTGCATGTCCATGATACAATCTGTGGTGGCCTGTTCCATGCAGTCTGGGTTTAACTCTTTTGGTGTGAGTTCTTCTGCAATGTTAGAGGTGTTCAATAGAGGTGGGAAGTAGGGACGAAGGCGGTCTACATTGAATACTTGGTGCAGACTAAGGAATGGTGGAATACTAAGCTCGAAGGCATTGTTCCCTACAACCTTAGTGATGGTGTACGACCCATATCGGAGCGGGCGAAGCTTACGGTGGGGTCTAGTGAGGCACTCCTTCTGCAAATGTAGCCACACTTTGTCGCCCACCTGGAAGTTGTGTGGCACCCTATGTTGATCATGTCGTTGCTTGTACTTAGAATTGGATCTATCCAATATGTCATGAACCTGTTGGCGGATGTATTTAATGCGCTCGATGAAGTTGTTCTCTTTGTCAGCTTCATACTGGACATGAGCCGAATCGGCCGGAGTAGCCGCAAATGACATGGCTACGTCAATGCGACATAGTGGCTAGAATCCCAAGCCCACCTGAAAGAGGTTGTGGCTGGTTGAGCTGTGGAGAGCCTGGTTATAACTGTGTTGTACATAGGGGAGGATCTCATCCCATGTGCGTGGATGCTTTGAATTTTACATTAGCAGAATGTGTACAATTATTATGTTGATGACCTCTGTCTGGCCATCAGTTTGGGGATGGAAAGTTGTGGACTTGGTGAGCTTGGTGTCCAAAATCGACCATAGGCTAGACCAAAATTTTTTGAGGAACCTGTTTTCGCGATCTGATATGATAGACTGTGGGACCCCAAAGTGAACCCACACTCGTTCAAAGAAGAGTTTAGCAGTGGCCTCTGCTGTGATATTCTTCTTACAGGCTGCCATAATGGCCATCTTCGAGAATTCGTCGATGACCACGAAAACACAGTCATTTCCATGCTTAGTAGAAGGAAGGCCTGACTTGTAATCCATGGAGATGGATTCCCAAAGTCGACTAGGGGTAGGTAGCGGAGTATAAAGCCCTTGCTTCTTGATATTCGGTTTGGCAATGGCGCAAGCAGTGTCGGATCTTATGTACTTCCTGACATCTTGTCAAAGGTTCGGCCAATAAAAATACTTCTACAATACTGCCATTATTTTCTCGACCCCAAAATTCCTAGCGACTCGACTATAGTGCGCTTCCCATATCATCTTGGCACGCTCACTTGAAGGAACACAAATGTGTCCCATGTGACATAACAATGCATCTTGGAGGTGAAAATTTGGAACTTGCGTACCACCCAAGAGTGACTTGTATGTGTGGCTGAATTTTGGATCGCTCTTGTAGAGAAGCGGCCAATCAGAAGTCTCGTGCCCACAAGAGTTTATAATTGTGGTTATGGCCACGATCGGTGGTCGGTTGAGGCAGTCAACAACATTATTGGTGCTACCCTTCTTGTACTTGATGCTCAAATGAAATTTTTGCAGATATGTGAACGACTTCTGATGGCGATCATTATGCAACTTCCCTTGTGTCTGTATGAACTGCAGGGGTCGATGGTCTGTGTGGATGATTGTTTCCTTCCCCAAAATGTAATGCTTCCATTTTCGACAAGCCTGCACAATGGAATACATTTCTTTGTCATAAGTAGGTGTTGTGCTATACAACAACCCCCCATTAAATAAAATTTTTCTTTAGAGAACTATAATATGAAATGGGTCCCTTTTAGATTAAATTGGTAATAACTCATCATTCCTCTAAAAAGGTCCAAAAAAAACAAACGATAAATTATAAAACCTTTTGAGTTAATAAATCATCGGCAATCGGGAAAATAAAACAATCACAACAAAAGGCCCCTCTCCTGGCTCCGATGCGATATCACTATCGGCAATCGGGGAATGCGATATGAATACAACGAAACTCTTTTCCTTAAAAGCTCCCAATGCGAGTTAAGCGATATCGCTATCGGCAATCGGGGATTCTATGATAACTTAAATAAAACTGCCCAAGTCTTCCTCCGATCGCCGATCGCGATAAAGCCAAGCGCGACTTTCAAAAAGGATTGATATGGCTTCGGCATATTATGTTAATTATTATTAAAAAGCCTTTCCACTTCCCAATAGTGATTCACTTGCGCCCAACCGCCAAATAAAAATCAAATCCACGCTTAAATAGACTATTCGGCAAATGAAGGATATAATGAGCATTTAATTGATTGACAGGTTTAAACGGCTAATTAATAAAGCAGTTATGCCTAAATCCCTTCAGAGATTATATCTGCGGGAGTCTTATGATTATCTTCCATTATTCATTGATTGACATAATTCTTCGATACTTAGTTTTCGCCATCTATTCTCCGCATTACTTTCATTTTATCTCTTATGCAGAGCTTCTCCGCAGTAGCAAATTCAGACCAAATGGGGAAGAAATCTAAGAAACCTGGAACAGCTTCAGCTTCTGTGGTAACAGAACAACATGCTGCCGATCCGGGACCAAACAAAAAAGGATTAATCTCAAATACCACATGTCTTGGTCTCGGTAATACTACTTGGCAGAGCATTTACAACCTGGTTGAAGCCGAGGAACCTCAGCAAACATCGGTACAAGCTACAGCAGGCTCGAGCCAGAAATCTGATGCTACTCTGAAAGATTTGGCTGATTCCTACCTGCACAGGGTAGCGGCTCGGGAGAAAATTCTTCCATATACAGATGTAGTGAGATGGGCCATTGAAGAAATTCCAATTACGAACAGAATATTCTGCACTATTGATGGGAGAGTTTTCGGTTCGTTTCAGCCTAATGATTTGAGGCAAATGTACCATTTGCCCGAACCAGAGAAGAAGTATAATAAAGCATTCCTGGAGAAGTTTAGAGATGAAAATGAAACTGAGTCAGAGCCTATACGGGAATGGAGACAGAACCCGGCGAAACACAAACATGAGTCTTCGGGTAAGTACTCCGTCAATTCCTTATGTTCTCCTTATTGTTATGCTGGAGCTATGATGTGTTGAATGTGGGGATTGCATGATTCTTCAAAATTTTCCATAGAGATGGTACCTTTGATGGAAGCAGCATGTAATAGTGAAATCATGGATTGGGGGAATATATTGTCGGATAGGTTAGCAAATGCTATTCTTGACTTCAGAAACAAATCCCGTGTTACTGATAGAATCATCCCTTCATTTTACTTTAGTGCCTACATTTTAGATACCCTCTGTTTTAATTCCGAGTTTCCAGTGTTAGGGTGGAGATGGACTCCACAAGACCCCATGCCCATTCATATATATCACCAGAAATTATGGAAAGCCCATTATAAACACCACCTATATCAAGTCTGCAATGGATTCATGCTACCTATTTACTATGCAATTTTTGCTAGACCTACTCCTAAGATCTCCTCTCAAGCAAAGATTGACTTGACAGCCTTAGGAACCTGGTTCAGAGAAGAAAAATTCACTTATGTAAGAGTTTTCGGCAGCCAGGCCAGACCTCATGTCCTCCCCTTGTATATACCAGACAAACTTTTAGCTCGAGAGATAGCATATCAGCTTACATCCGCATCAGCTACAAAGACTCTCAGGAATTCAAAGAAGCAAGTCTGGCCTCCTTTCCCTCTAAGGTGTGGCGTCTATACTCTGCATGATTATAAACACACAGAGAAAGAGGCGGAAAATATTAATATATTAAATCTCGCCACTCTGCCTAACAGACGCTTTGATCCGAAAAAGGTCGTCTATAATGTTCTAGACCAGGCCAAACTCACTAAATTAAATACAAGGAAGACGTATTTTGATGACCCCGTTCTCCCCTCACGAGTCGATATTTCAAAAGTTCAAGAGATAGCTAAACTTAGATACCATGACGACGGTTGAATTTAACAAACTTGTAGAGCAGAGGTTGCAACCGCTCTAGTATTTGTTACACGCCCGATGATACAATCAAGCGAGCTCGAGCAAGAAATCCACAAAGAAACCTCCGCTACATCCAAAATCAAGAAGTCCAAAGAAGAGAGCAGGGAGGAACTCCGAGGTTAGACCAGAAGAGGCAGAGAAAAGAACAAGAGGAAGCATAGAGAAAAGAACAAGAGGAAGCACAGAGAAAAGAATAGGAGATAATACGTGATCAGGAACAGGAAAGGCAGCAGGAGAAGAGCAGCAAGAAAGTGAATGTCGACACTCAGATTGACCCAAAATTGCTCCAGGAATGGCAGCAATTTGATTCAATTATAAGCAATCTTGAGAGCTCAAGGGATGCCGATACATCCAAAGCGGCCAATACACAGGATACAGCATCAAAAAAGGTTTCAAGCAAAGAAACCAGCGTTCTACCCCCGACTACAGAATTAGAAATAATTCCCAAGGATCCTTCGGATCAAATTATTTTGCAGGTGGAGGATATTCCTCCATTGGATGTTTTCTATAGCCCAAAACACAAGGCTGTAATAAAGCGACAACGGAAAAGGAGAAGGATTGATCAACCTTCCCTCTTCCCTGAACAAACAGTAACAGCCAATGTAGTGTGGAAGGAAGAATTCAACCCCTCCGATGACCTGACAAAGTTGTCCCAATATGCTGGTGCCTATTCGGCAGCCACCATGGATAAGGCATCAGAGGTGAGCAATTTTTTGAAAGAAAAGGATCAAGCGATCGCTTCACTACAAACACAGCTATTGGAGGCACAACAAAAAGCAGATTCAGAAGCAATTCAGAAACAGAAAGAATTATCGGAGGCATTAGCAAAATTGAAAGCAATAAATGAACAGATGGTAAAAACAAAAGATGAGAAAATTGCTCAATTAACAGCTCAAGTAGAGAAGTTCAAGAGTCTTCCCCAGCCTGCTAATTTCAGAGCAGAGGCAATACAGATTAATAAGGCACTAATAACACAAATAAGATTGTTGTGTCATGAAATTTCCCAAGTTGAACCTCTGTGCGACATAACAACATCTATAATAAACAAATCAGTTGATGCCATGCAGGACTTAGAGCAAGCCGATGAGACTTTAACGGATTTTCTTACTTGGCAGAACACTAATGAGGGACAGGCAGCAAACTTGCCTAAAATCTTAGAATCTTATAAAGAAATTCTATTCATGGAGTGGCAGTCCCAATTGATGAAAGCAAAGAGAGCGGTTTCTAGATGCAAATTATCTACGAACAATTTGATTGACTTGATTAACAATACTCTCTATTTATCTAACATGATCTCTCAATGTACACCAGGTAAATTATTATCAGCCAAAACATTGGAACAATAATGTTGTCAAGAGCTAGAAAAGAATGGGAAATTGATCACAGGAATTAAAAGTTTAACTTGGGACACCTATTGGTTGTTCCTAGTAAAACCATACAGCCAGAAAGCTGCCCTCAAATGCTTAACGGATGCAATCGGGTGTATCATTCCCGATATACACGATGCCACCTATGCTGCTCAAATCAATTCTCGTCTCAGCCGCCCTCAAGAAGTGGAACCAATGCTGGCAATATGCCAACTCAGGACAAAAGGCAAACAGTCAGAGTGATGAATCATGCTGCTGATTACCAGATTGTTGTAGGAGAGATGATTCAAGATCGGGTTATACCAATTTAGTAGCATTTTAATTTTGTAGTTTGTTAGTTTAATTTAGTATTTATAGACCCTTTCATGTATTTAGAAGGGGTCGTAAGTTTTTGTATATGACTGAAACCTGAAGTTGCACTACTGTACTTCAGGCATATTTTTTTTATGAAAACTGGACCAATTTTTCCAAATTTTGATAACGAAGCTTTTATGTGGATGTGCACTACTGCCTTTATTTAAAAGTATTTCTGAGTCGGAAGAAGGAATTCAAATTGCGATTGATGTTGGGAAAGATTTGCAGCTCATATGGTACTATTATCTATGTCTGAATTCATTCTTTTTATGTAAATTGTTGTTTGATTATTCTTGCTATTATTGAATATATGAATGTGTTTTAACAGCAGTCTTTATACTTTCCACTACTGGATGTTTACAGTTTGCTATTCTTCTAATCATTCATGTATTAGTAATATAAAAAGATAAGTGTAACAATGTTTTATCAATTACTTCGTTCAACTATTTGAACGAAGTAATTATTATTTAAATAAATGTCTTTGTTTATTGAATAGTGTCATCTATATGCCTATCAACAAACACAGATCACCAAACGTTGCACTTAAGAATAGAAGCTTCCCGGGATAAAATAGTCATTTACGTTTTCGCTTATAGATTAAGTCCTCCATTCATTATCACTTATTAGAAAACCAATCATTCATCCACCCCTTTTATTCATTACTGGGAAACTGGTCCCATTATATCCAGTCGGAGCCACCATCCCAAACGGAAAAGGAGTTGTATTAAGGTCCGGACCGGGTGGTTATCCCCCAATGTTGATGTAACGATTTTCGGGGCATCAACATTTTTGGCGCTAGAAGGAGGGCCCAACTATGAATGGCGAGTAAATTAAAACCTACAGACCATTCTCAGATTAAATCACCCTCCACCTCACCTCAGACCTCCCGTTTGCATTCTGAATCACCAGTGTCCAAACGAGAAGAAGAGGGATCAACTATCACTGCTCAATCACACCATACTTCAGAACGTTTAAGTCCGGAGTCCCCTGAAGTTCAGTCTATCATCCAGAAACTTCAAAGCTTCTCCATATCACCTCAGAGATCTGAAGTATCTCAAGACAGTCAAACTTCGCAATTCCGCCTACCTCACCCTCTCACCAGACTTCAAAGTGAAAAACTCGGCATTGAACCAGCTGAGTTGCCTTTACCCCAAAGGAAAAGGGCAAAAAATAACACTGAAGGTTCTGATAGTGAGACCTTTTCTCCATCATCTTCCATCTCATCATCTCCAGTGCGAAGTCAATCATCCACTTCCCCATTACATATTATTGTTCACCAGGGGTCACCACCTTCAACATCACAACCTTTTCAGTCTTCATTACCACCTCCTCCCCAAACACCTGGAACACCACAGGCAAACGTTGGTACTCCCAAGATGGCTCAAAATCCATGGAACAGTCCTGGTGAAATCACTATGCCTGCACCATTACATCCATTACCTGATTATCCTGAGAAGTGGTTACCAAAGTTTAATCCAGACGCTGGAACATTAGCTGAGGAACACATAAATAATTTCATGTTTTCAGTTAATCTAAAAGGAGTAACACAAGAAGATGTTGTAGTTAGACTTTTCCCCTACACGTTACAAGGATCAGCTGGGTCTTGGTATTTTTCCTTACCCTCTGGATCCATTACCAGTTGGAATATCTTTCAGGAGTAGTTTCTTACCAAATATGGCGACGATAGATCCTTGGCCACGCTCATTAATGACCTTTCAAATCTAAGAATTGAGTCTAGAGAACCAATTAAGGAGTTTAACTCCCGATTCAATAAGCTCTTGAATAAAATTCCCACCGATTCCAAGCCAAGTGAACAAGTTAGAAGCGAGTGGTACATCACAGCCTTACCTTCAAATATAGCCATTTTTGTAGATAGGGCTGGGAAACCAACTTTTGCCGAAAATATGAAAGAAGCCATCGCTGTGGAAAAACGTATAATTGCTTTGGAAAAGAAAGCTGCTCTCGAAGATAGGAAATCCAAAAAAGTGTCTTTCAAGGAAGATTCAAAGAAGAAAAACACCAAAGATCCATACGATATGGAGAGTCTTCAAAAGGTCCTCAAAACAATGTCAAATGAAATGGTTGAAATTAAAAAGCAAGTAGCAGAAACTTCAACAAAGAAACCATATAGGAATTTTAAGAAAACTGAGTCAAAACCACCAAATATTATATCCAATGCAGATTCAGACCCTGAGGAAGAATAAGAAGATGAAACAATTACATCATCCGACGAAATTGAGGAAGAGGAAGTTGTTGAATGCCATGGAATGTGGGACTTCATATTTCCTAACTCCGACACCGAAACTGAACAAGAAGCTTTTCCTGTGACTACTAGGAGCAAAAGTACCCCTGAACCTGTCCAGGCAAGTTCCAAGAAAAGGGGTGCAGGTACTAATACTACAAAGGAAAAGGTACCCACAAGGAAGCCGACTGCAACAGTCCCTCAAAACCAACCATCGTCCTCAAATATACCTTCAACATCAAAGACGTTGGTAGTATCGGATTCAATGGATTACAATATTATTGATGACATGAAAAAGACTAAGGCAAACATCACCATGTTTGAACTCAGTAAATTAAAACATCAACAGAAATTGCTTCTTAAGGAACTAAATGTAGTTCCTTCCTCGCCTCTTCCTAGTGCTAAAGCTGCAAATGATTCAAGACAACCACCTTCTGGTAGAGTTGAGGCTACTGATACGATTCTAATCGGAGACAGATCAAATTCCCATACTCCCCCTTTCCTCTTAACCTTCGAAATCTACAATCGAAATCTACACAACTGTTTAATCGACTCAGGGGCATCATCTAATATAATGCTAGCTTCAGTTTGTTCTAAACTGAACATAGAACCCCAAAAGTCTTCAATTCACATTGTGCAGTTAGATAGAACCAAAGTCCAAGTCTTAGGGGAAATAAATTCTGTTACTATCAGGTTAGCGGCTGATCCACGAGTAGTTCAAAGAATTGATATCTTAATCGCTGATATACCTGATTTTTATGGTTTAATCTTGAGCAGGGATTGGTCTGAGAAGCTCCATGGGTATATTTCTACCGATTGGTCTCATATGTGGCTGCCCTACAGGGGAAAGCCAAATCAAATAAAAATCAATCGGGAGAAACACATGACCCATACTGTCACAGAGTTCAAACAGGAGAATCAACCAATTGCATTTAATAATAATATATTGGGAAATTATTCTTCTGAATCATTCTTTGGCAATTATATTGCCCAACCATCTCCGTTCTTAGTAAATAATTTCACATCCCAAATCGAAAATTTTTCACAAACTGACAGATCAATATGTGTTAATGTTACTGAGAATTCTGTAAATAAAATTGTTGATAATTCTTTATTTTGGTCTTTATATTTTGATGGTTCTAAATCCAGTGAAGGATCAGGAGCAGGGTGTATTCTAGTCAGCCCTGAGGGAGAAAAAACAATTCTTTCTTGTAGGTTAGAATTTGAATGCACGAATAATACAGCTGAGTATGAGGCTTTGGTACAAGGACTATATAAAGCTATTGGCCTAAAAGTCCAATATTTGAAAGTGTTTGGCGATTCAGAGATTGTTATAAAACAAGTTCGAAATACAATCCATTGCCTCTCTAATCACCTCAAACACTATCAGTCTTTAGTCCAGGAACTTATATCTCATTTCTTAGCATTCAATATTTCACCTATTCCCAGATCCCAGAATGCAGCAGCTGACTTGTTAGCCAATGTTGCTTCTAAACTCCTACCTTCCGAAGATTATAGCCCAGATAGATTTTCAGTAGAGTTGATTTTTAGGCCATCAATTCCCGACAATGTCACCAATTGGCGAGTGTTTAATCACGATGAAGACATCTTACATTTCTTAACTTCCGACAAGTCCTACAATGATCAGATCATTGATGAAAACGATCATGATCTTCAGATGAAAGAAAAGCATGAGGAAAACTCAATACCAAAACCTGTGGTTAAACTTGAAGATCTCTATGATATTAAAGACAGGTTTAAACAGGTAACCAATTCAAAACTCCAAAGTTCTACCTTAAGATTTGAATTGATAAATCTCGGTACTGAGCAGAACCCTCAAAATGTCAATTTAGGACTAGGACTTTATGTGGAAGAAAGGATAGCATTTATTAGATTATTAAGGAAAAACAAACATGTCTTCGCTTGGAAGTATGATGATTTAAAAACATATGATACATCAATCATCCAGCATACCATTCCAATGCTTTCTGAACAAAAACCAGTTCAACAAAAATTGAGGAAAATACATCCAAACTTAGAGAGTCAGATAAAATCAGAACTCAATAAACTCTTGAAAGCAAAGATTATTTTTCCTGTCCGGCATTCAAACTGGGTCTCCAATATGGTGCCTGTTAGGAAGAAAAATGGTGACATCGGGATTTGTATAGATTTCAGAAATCTGAATAAGGCAAGCCAAAAAGATAATTTTCCATTACCTACCATGGAGCAGATACTCCATTTGGTAGCAGGTTCTGAGCTAATGTCCTTTCTAGACGGTTTTTCAGGATACAACCAAATTCTGGTCCACCCTGATGACAGACTCAAAACTACTTTCAGAACAAAATGGGGAACTTACGCCTATCAGAAAATGCCTTTTGGACTTATTAATGCAGGAGCTACATTCCAAAGAGCAATGGATATAGCCTTCAAAGGATTGATCAACAAAACAATAGTCGTCTATTTAGATGACATTACTGTATTTTCTAAAAAGAGATCCAACCATTTACATGATTTGAATCAAATCTTTGAACGTTGTAGAAGGTATGGTATTTCACTCAATCCTAAAAAATCCTTCTTTGCTCTAAATCAAGGAAAGCTCTTGGGCTTTATCGTTTCCAAAGATGGTATTTATATTGATCCTAACAGGATTAAAGAAATTTCTGAAATCCCATTTCCTCATAACAAAAAATCCATGCAGTCATTTTTAGGTCAGATCAACTTAAGATTTGTTCCCGATTTTTCTCACATCATTTTACCATTACAAACCATGATTAAGAAAAATTCAGTGTTTAGATGGGGATCTGTGGAAAAGGAAGCATTTGATTTAATCAAACAATCAATAATCAATGCCCCCGCTTTAAACACTCCTAATTTTACTAATCATTTCACATTGTATACTATCGCGTCCGATTCATCTTATGCAGCGGTACTCACTCAGATTAATGATCACGACTTGGAAGCACCGATTTCATTTTTTAGTTCAAATTTCCAGGGTGCAGAACTAAATTACTCCGAAGTTGAAAAACAAGCCTTTGTTGTGTATAAAGCCATTAAACACTACAGGCCCTTCCTTTTAAAAGCTCATACAAAAGTTATAGTTCCTTTTTCTGCAGTAAGGCAATCACTGATCCAAAGGGAATTAGGTGAGAAAAGGGCAAATTGGGTTACAGCACTTCAAGAGTATGACTTGGAAATCAAGCCAGCAAAGATTGTTAGAGGCCAAGGTTTTTGCAGGTTATTAGCAGGAGCATCCAACATTCCGGAATCAGGTGATACAGAACATATTGAAGAAATCAACCAGATAAGTATTACCAATTCTGAATCTCAATACGCAGATTTAATCTTTTATTTGAAAAATGGATATGCACCTCCTAATCTTTCTTATAAAAACAAACGGGCCATTATATTAAAAGCAAAAAACTTCATAATCATTGATGATGTACTTTTTAGGCAAAATTATGATTCAGTCTTATTAAGATGCCTGGAAAAACCTGAAGCACAGAAGGTTTTGCAGGAGCTACACGATGGACCAGCCGGAGGACATTTTGGAGCTGACACAACAGCTCACAAAATCATTCATGCTGGGTATTATTGGCCCACCTTATTCAGAGATACTCACGAATATGTAAGGAAATGCCGAAGTTGTCAAATCTCTAGTGGAAGACAAAGAAAACCAGCTTTGCCTTTGCAACCAGTCAACATTGAGCAACCTTTTGAACAATGGGGATTGGATATCATTGGGGAAATAACTCCACAGTCCTCCAAACAACATAAGTATATCCTTACTGCTACTGATTACTTTACCAAGTGGGTTGAAGCAATTCCGTTAAAGACAACAAACTCTGAAGGAATTATAGAATTTATAGATCAATTCATCATTACCAGGTTTGGTGTCCCAAATGCTCTTGTTTTTTATAATGCATCTTATTTCTCTGGAAATGCCATGTTTGAGTTCGCTTAAAAGAGGATTTAAATTGAAATATTCTGCAAATTACTATCCCCAGGGTAATGGTCTAGCAGAGTCTACCAATAAAAATATACTTAAAATCATTAAGCGAACTATTGAACAGAATCATAAAAACTGGCACAAATCTTTAATATTCGCACTATGGGCTGATAGAATAACGCAGAAGGCCTCTATAGGTACTTCTTCATTCAATCTTGTATATGGGAAAGAAGAAATACTACCAACCAATCTAGCACTTCCTTCTCTAGCCCTAGTTCAGTTTATTGAAGAAAGCCCCTCTTCTTCTATCCAACTCAGACATGATCAAATTTTAAAATTAGAAGAAGAAAGAGAAAAGGCCAAAATTACTCATGCAAAACATCAGTAGATAATCAAAACATCATTTGATTCAGCTTCGTCTAGTTCTAAATAGTTGCAGGTTGGTGACCTAGTTCTGAAATGGGATAAAGCCCATGAGGATAAAGGTAAACACACCAAGTTCCAAAAGATGTGGCTTGGACCATTTCAGATCAACGAAAAGATAGGCCATTCGACATTCATATTACAAGATCTATCAGGAAAGAGGGACTCTCTTCCTGTTAATGGCCTCATCTTAAAGAAATTCTTCAATTGAGAAGGTAACCCCTTCTCTTTTAATTTTAGTAGGATTTATGTTTTTAGGACCATTAGGAAATAAAGCTGTAAAATAGCTTCTATTGGCCTTTGCTATATTGAAAAGTTGCTCTAAAGAAGTACTTTTAATATTTACTTTTGAAAATAGAAGCCTTTAAAAAAAAAATAAAGGGGACAATTTCTATGGAATTAGTTATATTCACATTCTGAAAACCCCATTTTATTTTTGTGAAATCTTCTCAAGATTTAGAAGTACTATAAATCATTTTAATGTTTTCAAACTGGCCACAAAAGGGTTATCAATATCAAAACAGAAACTGATTCACTCTTAGCATCTTCAACTCTTACCTTGTCATCCATTTTCTCTTAAGGAGAAAATTGTCCATCCCATTCATCCAATTTTATGATTACTCAGAGTGTAATTCTAAAAATATCTGATATAAAGATAAGGGGTCTTATCACAAGCCTGCTTACCATGATCATTGGAAAATAGTCTAATCGACATTACCAACACTGCGTACCAAAACAGGGTAATGGCTTATAGGCATAAGACAAGGGGTCTCATCACGAGCCAGCTTGTTCGATTAGATTACAACCAGTGAATGGCATTGTCAAACAGCTGGCAACCAAACCAGGACAATGGCTTTTTTATCTTACAAAATAATGGAAAAGAAAAGAAATACAAAATATGAAAACATATTTTGAATTCATTCTTTTAATCATACTCCGAGATGGGAGGGGTCATGGACAATCAAATGGTTAAAAGGTATCCCTGTCGAAACTATGAACGTTTGCTGGCAGCAGAGGCTCTACCTATGACAAAGGAGTCAATCAAAAAGGCTAAGTTGGAAAGGTGTTTTGTTTTATCATTATCAACCAATAGAGGCCAATTTAAAACTTAGAATGTATTTAATTTTAACAAGAGAAGAAATTAGCAAAAATAGCCTTTATTATATTCAGAATGTATGTATACTTAGTTATATTAGAATCTTCCTTTCTTTTTGATAAAGATTTCTATATAAAGAAAGTTCAAATATTCCAAAATTTCTCAGAGATAACTGTTTCTCCCAGCGAATCGCCAATTGTTGTGCTATACAACAACCCCCCATTTCATAAAATTTTGCTTTAGAAAACTATAATATGGAATGGGTCCCTTTTAGATTAAATTGGTATTAACTCATCATTCCTCTAAAAGGTCCGAAAACAAACGAAACATTATAAAACCTTTTGAGTTAATAAATCATCGGCAATCAGGAAAATAAAACAATCACAACAAAAGGCCCCTCTCCTGGCTCCGATGCGATATCACTATCGGCAATCGGGGAATGCGATATGAATACAACGAAACTCTTTTCCTTAAAAGCTCTCGATGCGAGTTAAGCGATATCGCTATCGGCGATCGGGGATTCTATGATAACTTAAATAAAACTGCCCAAGTCTTCCTCCGATCACCGATCGCGATAAAGCCAAGTGCGACTTTCAAAAAGGATTGATATGGCTTCGGCATATTATGTTAATTATTATTAAAAAGCCTTTCCACTTCCCAATAGTGATTCACTTGCGCCCAACCGCCAAATAAAAATCAAATCCACGCTTAAATAGACTATTCGGAAAATGAAGGATATAATGAGCATTTAATTGATTGACAGGTTTAAACGGCTAATTAATGGAGCAGTTATGCCTAAATCCCTTCAGAGATTATATCCGCGGGAGTCTTATGATTATCTTCCATTATTCATTGATTGACATAATTCTTCGATACTTAGTTTTCGCCATCTATTCTCCGCATTACTTTCATTTTATCTCTTATGCAGAGCTTCTCCGCAGTAGTAAATTCAGACCAAATGGGGAAGAAATCTAAGAAACCTGGAACAGCTTCAGCTTCTATGGTAACAGAACAACATGTTGCCGATCCGGGACCAAACAAAAAAGGATTAATCTCAGATACCACATGTCTTGGTCTCGGTAATACTACTTGGCAGAGCATTTACAACCTGGTTGAAGCCGAGGAACCTCAGCAAACATCGGTACAAGCTACAGCAGGCTCGAGCCAGAAATCTGATGCTACTCTGAAATATTTGGCTGATTCCTACCTACACAGGGTAGTGGCTCGGGAGCAAGTTCTTCCATACACAGATGTAGTGAGATGGGCCATTGAAGAAATTCCAATTACGAACAGAATATTCTGCACTATTGATGGGAGAGTTTTCGGTTCGTTTCAGCCTAATGATTTGAGACAAATGTACCATTTGCCCGAACCAGAGAAGAAGTATAATAAAGCATTCCTGGAGAAGTTTAGAGATGAAAATGAAACTGAGTCAGAGCCTATACGAGAATGGAGACAGAACCCGGCGAAACACAAACATGAGTCTTCGAGTAAGTACTCCGTCAATTCCTTATGTTCTCCTTATTGTTATGCTGGAGCTATGATGTGTCGAATGTGGGGATTGCATGATTCTTCAAAATTTTCCATAGAGATGGTACCTTTGATGGAAGCAGCATGTAATAGTGAAAACATGGATTGGGGGAATATATTATCGGATAAGTTAGCAACTGCTATTCTTGACTTCAGAAACAAATCCCGTGTTACTGATAGATTCATCCCTCCATTTTAGTTTAGTGCCTACATTTTAGATACCCTCTGTTTTAATTCCGAGTTTCCTGTGTTAGGGTGGAGATGGACTCCACAGGACCCCATGCCCATTCATATATATCACCAGAAATTATGGAAAGCCCATTATAAACACCACCTATATCAAGTCTGCAATGGATTCATGCTACCTATTTACTATGCAATTTTTGCTAGCCCTACTCCTAAGATCTCCTCTCAAGTAGAGATTGACTTGACAGCCTTAGGAACCTGGTTCGGAGAGCAAAAATTCACTTATGTAAGAGTTTTCGGTAGCCAGGCCAGACCTCATGTCCTCCCCTTGTATATACCAGACAAACTTTTAGCTCGAGAGATAGCATATCAGCTTACATCCGCATCGGCTACAAAGACTCTCAGGAATTCAAAGAAGCAAGTCTGGCCTCCTTTCCCTCTAAGGTGTGGCATCTATACTCTGCGTGATTATAAACACGCAGAGAAAGAGGCGGAAAAGATTAATATATTAAGACTCGCCACTCTGCCTAACAGACGCTTTGATCCGAAAAAGGTCGTCTATAATGTTCTAGATCAGGCCAAACTCACTAAATTTGAACATAAGGAAGACGAGTTTGATGACCTGTTCTCCTCGGCTGAGTCGATATTTCAGGTTCAAGAGATAGCTAAACTTAGATACCATGACGACGGGTTAGTTGAATTTAACAAACTTGGAGAGCAGAGGTTGCAAACTCTGCCTCTAGATTTGTTAGCCACTGCCCCGATGATACAATCAAGCGAGCCTGAGCAGCAGCTTACCAGCAAACCTCCTACTACATCCAAAATCTCTGAAGAAGTCCAAAGAAGAGAGCAGGAGGAACTCCGGAGGTTAGAACAGGAAGAGGCAAAGAGAAAATAACAAGAGGAAGCACAGAGAAAAGAACAAGAGGAAGCACAGAGAAAAGAACAGGAGAGAATACGAGATCATGAACAGGAAAGGCAGCAGGAGCAGAGCAGCAAGAAAGTGAATGTCGACACTCAGATTGACCCAAAATTGCTCCAGGAATGGCAGCAATTTGATTCAATTATAAGCAATCTTGAGAGCTCAAGGGATGCCGATACATCCAAAGCGGCCAATACACAGGATACAGCATCAAAAAAGGTTCCAAGCAAAGAAACCAGCGTTCTACCCCCGACTACAGAATTAGAAATAATTCCCAAGGATCCTTCGAATCAAATTATTTTGCAGGTGGAGGATATTCCTCCATTGGATGTTTTCTATAGCCCAAAACACAAGGCTGTAATAAAGTGACAACGGAAAAGGAGAAGGATTGATCAACCTTCCCTCTTCCCTGAACAAACAGTAACAGCCAATGTAGTGTGGAAGGAAGAATTCAACCCCTCCGATGACCTGACAAAGTTGTCCCAATATGCTGGTGCCTATTCGGCAGCCACCATGGATAAGGCATCGGAGGTGAGCAATTTGTTGAAAGAAAAGGATCAAGCGATCGCTTTACTACAAACACAGCTATTGGAGGCACAACAGAAAGCAGATTCAGAAGCGATTCAGAAACAGAAAGAATCATCGGAGGCATTAGCAAAATTGAAAGCAATGAATGAATAGATGGTAAAAACAAAAGATGAGCAAATTGCTCAATTAACAGCTCAAGTAGAGAAGTTCAAGAGTCTTCCCCAGCCTGCCAATTTCAGAGAAGAGGCAACACAGATTAATAAGGCACTCATAACACAAATAAGATTGTTGTGTCATGAAATTGCCCAAGTTGAACCTCTGTGTGACATAACAACATCTATAATAAACAAATCAGTTGATGCCAGGCAGGACTTAGAGCAAGCCGATGAGACTTTAACGGATTTTCTTACTTGGCAGAACACTAATGAGGGACAGGCAGCAAACTTGCCTAAAATCTTAGAATCCCATAAAGAAATTCTATTCATGGAGTGGCTGTCCCAATTGATGAAAACAGAGAGAGCGGTTTCTAGATGCAAATTATCTACGAACAATTTGATTGACTTGATTAACAATACTCTCTATTTATCTAACATGATCTCTCAATGTACACCAGGTAAATTATTATCAGCCAAGACATTGGAACAATCATGTTGTCAAGAGCTAGAAAAGAATGGGAAATTGATCACAGGAATTGAAAGTTTAACTTGGGACACCTATTGGTTGTTCCTAGTAAAACCATACAGCCAGAAAGCCGCCCTCAAATGCTTAACGGATGCAATCGGGTGTATCATTCCCGATATACATGATGCCACCTATGCTGCTCAAATCAATTCTCGTCTCAGCCACCCTCAAGAAGTGGAACCAATGCTAGCAATATGCCAACTCAAGACAAAAGGAAAACAGTCAGAGTGATGAATCATGCTGCCGATATACCAGATTGCTGTAGAGGAGATATTCAAGATCGAGTTATACCAATTTAGTAGCATTTTAATTTTGTAGTTTGTTAGTTTAATTTAGTATTTATAGACCCTTTCATGTATTTAGAAAGGGTCGTAAGTTTTTGTATATGACTGAAACCTGAAGTTGCACTACTGTACTTCAGGCATATTTTTTATGAAAACTGGACCAATTTTTCCAAAATTTGATAACGAAGCTTTTATGTGGATGTGCACTACTGCCTTTATTTAAAAGTATTTCTGAGTCGGAAGAAGGAATTCAAATTGCGATTGACGTTGGGAAAGATTTGCAGCTCATATGGTACTATTATCTATGTCTGAATTTATTCTTTTTATGTAAATTGTTGTTTGATTATTCTTGCTATTATTGAATATATGAATGTGTTTTAACAGTAGTCTTTATACTTTCCACTACTGGATGTTTACAGTTTGCTATTCTTCTAATCATTCATGTATTAGTAATATAAAAAGATAAGTGTAACAATGTTTTATCAATTACTTCGTTCAACTATTTGAACGAAGTAATTATTATTTAAATAAATCTCTTTGTTTATTGAATAGTGTCATCTATATGCCTATCAACGAACACAGATCACCAAACGTTGCACTTAAGAATAGAAGCTTCCCGGGATAAAATAGTCATTTACGTTTTCGCTTAGATTGTCCTCCATTCATTAGGACTATTAGAAAACCAATCTATTCATCCACCCCCCTTTTATTCATTACTCTGGAACCGTCCCATTATATCCGCCGGAGCCACCATCCCAAACGGAAAAGGAGTTCTCCCACTGGTGGCGTCCTTTGCACTCCTGTCGTTGATCGGGGCATCAACAGTAGGATACTTGCGAACTGTGTCAGACAATGTCTCACTGTTATATGCCATTGGATGCCCCTGTTGAGTAAGAATTGCCCCAATAACATAGTCAGAGGCATCTGTCTCAATCTCAAATGGTTGTTGCAAGTCTAGTAATGTGAGCACTGGGGCAGAACAGAGGCGATGTTTCAATTCTACGAATTCCTTTTGTTGAGATTCCGACCAAAATCATTTTTCTTTCGCTCCTCCCTTGGTGACTTGACTCAAGGGCCAAGTGATATGAGAGAATCCCAACATGAACCTATGGTAGAAATTAGCAAGACCCAGAAATTTGCGAAGCTCTGTTAGAGTGGTTGGGGCTAGCCAATCCTGAATGACTTGGATCTCGTTTGGATCCACATGCACCCCCCTTTCATCAATAATGTATCCCAGATATTGAACTTGGGTCATGCCAAAATTTTACTTCTCCAAATTGGCACACGAATTGTGTTGTCGTAGTGTTTGGAGGACTTCTCGGATGTGTTGGAGGTGCTCTTCCCAAGTCTGGCTGAAGATCAGAATGTCATCCAAGTACACCACTACAAATGAGTTGGTGAATGGACGCAAGATGTCATCCATCAGCCTCATGAATTTTGCGGGAGCATTCGTCAACCCGAAATGCATGACGAGCCATTCGAAAAGGCCCTCCTTGGCTTTGAAGGTAGTCTTCCACACATCAGAGGGTTCGATTGGTACCTGGTGATACCTAGAATTCAAGTCGATCTTACTGAAATATTTTTCCCCTTTGAGTTGGTCCAGAAGGTCATCAATCTGTGGGATCGGGTACCTATTTTGGACAGTGATCTTGTTCAACGCATGATAGTCAATACAGAGTCTCCAAGTCCCATCCTTCTTATGTACCAACATAATCGGGCTCCCACAGGACAATGAACTTGGCAGGATGTGACCTTTCTGCAGCAGCTCCTGAATCTACCTCTTGATTTCATCATTATCCATAACAGAGTGCCTATATATCGGTCAATTGGGTAGCGGCGCACTTAGGGTCAGGTCAATGGGGTGCTTGACCTAACAGTGTAGACGCACCCTTGTGGGTGAGGTGAATATGTCCCCGTACTCCTCCACAACCTTGTCCATTTGTTTTTGTCGTGTAGAGGAGCCATGTCTGGAGGTCGTGGCCACAATATTCTTCTTCCCCTGGGGGCAGATCATCAGAAAAAAAATAAAAATAAAAATAAAAATAAATAAAAAATAAAAAATAAAATAAAATAAAAAATAAATAAAATAAAATAAAAAAAATTCCCGGTTTGGGAAATGAGCTTACTGCATTGTTTTGCAGTAACCAAAGAGATAGTGCCAGGAGGCGGTGGTACCTCTGGTATCCTGTACAACTTATTTCCCAAAGTGACAATAACAGCGCGAGGCCGGGACTCATACACAACATGCCGCTTCCACAAGTACGGTTGGCCTAACACTACATCAGAAACATCAATAGGAGCAATGTCACACAATACCTCATCTCTGAAGGGCTTGATGCTATAGGGAAGGCGGCACTGCTAGCTGACTCGGAGATCCCGTCCTTGGTGAAGCCACCCGATGATGTATGGTTGTGGGTGCGCTGTGGTCAGCAAGCCCAACCGCTTCATGACATCTACTGAAATGAGGTTCTTTTGGCTCCCATTGTCGACAATGAACTATAGCGGGGAACCCTTTACCCACATCTGGGAGTGGAAGAGACGCTCTGCCTCCTCTGGATCTTCTGGTTCCTCCTTTTGGATCTTCGTAGTGGAAACAATGGCGTTGGGCTCCGCATCAATAATATGCTTCCCTTTGTCATTTCCCTTGTCAGGTTCTAACTCAGAGTCGGAGCATGCATCTGATTTAGAAGCCCTCATCTCGGCCACCAGCGACTGCTTGGTCCGACACTCATTTTTGTTGTGAGTGGAGCTCTTATGGAACTCACACCACTTTCCCATGTCCTTCTTTGGCTTCGCGGTGTTTTTCTTTTCTTGTGGCTTTGGCAGGTTGTCTTGGGCTGCCATGCCTTGGCTTTGTCCTTTGGTTTGCAGTTTGGGGGCACCTTTCCCTTGCTTTTGATTCGCAGATCCAAAGTCTCGCTTCTTCTGTTTGAATTTCTGCTCAATCTTGGCAACATACCGGTATGTCGTACCAAGTGAGGAGATGTCGAGGAACTCCATTTCCTCCTGAATGTATCTATGCAGACAACCGCGATACTTTAGCACCAAATATTTCTCTGAATCTTTGATACCCAACTTTGTGCGCAGGGTATGGAACAGATTCATCAGCTCATGCACATCTTGATCCCTTTGTTTCTGCAACGTGGTCCATTGTATGTACTTATCCTCATAGCTCCCCACGAGATAGTATTGTTCATTGACGGAATCTTGGAAAGAATTCCAATTGGGTACGGCTGAGAATAGAGAGGGTTTTATCTCGTCCTTTTTCTCATAGTAGGTTTGCCACCAGTCCTTGACATGGAGGGTAGCTTTGAGGAGTGAAAAAATATTCTTCTCCCGGTCAGAAAAGTCATGAACCAAGAAATATCCTTCTAATAAATTCAATCATCTATCTACGACATCGGCATCTATTTGACCCTCAAATATGGGAATGTCAAAGTTTAATTTTACCTTAAAGGGATTCACGCCTCCAGAGTGGCTGCTGGATGCAGATGCGCCGCCGGTGGGCAGTCGTTGAAGGATCTAGGCAAAGTTATCTATGATTGCGTTCCTTTGTTTTTCGAGGGCCTCCTCAAGCAATATTTTGATAGGATCTCCTGCTCCCTCATCTTTCTTTTCATCCCCTATGGGCATCCGCCGGGGTTTGTGAGGCTAATCTTGTAAAGGTTCCACCAGATCGAGCCCTAACTCCTTATACCCCGACCTTGTTGGGGACATGCAAAGAAGGATCAAGAAAAAGCAGACCGCTCTGATACCACAGATCCGGATTTATGCAGGAACACAAAATAATACACATATAACCATAAATACAAAGATGCAACGGAAATAACACTTCATTTCATTAATATCAAAAAACTGAAATTTGCTTACATACATAATGGAAATAAACTAGCTAGGGTGCTGGTAGTGAATCTCTGAGAAGAGATATGGCAGCTACAGACCTCTGAACTGTGTTACAATGAGGCTTGATGGCCTATTTATTATTGAGAAATAGTGGAGAACTCTAAACATCCAAAAACATAACCCTAGGAGATGAAGTGCCAAAACTATGGGCCCCGTTTTGGTAAATTGGTGTTTCAACTTCCCAGGGACGTAACTTTGGCATATGATCTTCGTATGACGCGTATGATACATCGTTAGAAAGATATATCTGAGGACTAAAATTTTTGCTGTGAATATCAATTCTATAATGGGATCATATTCGTCGGACAAACAATGCCCAAAAAATGTCGTTTAGGGCCTCAAAATGGCTCCAAAAGTTCAGGACCCGAAAAACTGCTAAAAATAGTAAGTTGTGCTGAAACTGAAAAACTGAAAGAGACAATGGTGGGGCCCCAAGTGGAATAGGCGGGTGGCCACCAATATCCACCTGGATCATACCTTGGCCCATTGAATCTCTGCAACCCTAATCCTATTTTCCCTGACCTAGCCTCTTTGACCTAATTCACCCATCCAGCAACACAATTCAAACAAACAAACCCTTGTACTTATACCTAGACTAAAACCCTAATTTATATAGCCCTGTTGGCTATGACTTTGTGGAGAGAGCCCTCTCCGGTTTGGTATGGCTAGCTACCATGCTAAAATATTGGTCTGTGGTTACCTCTGTTTGGACTCTTTCTTAGCCTTAGAGATTCGGTGGATTGATAACAGGTACTATGTTGAATTATCTTGTTCTATGTTTTTTAGGGACCTATATCCTTTTTATCATCATAAGGCTTGTTCTCACACTATAATTCCAAGTGAAATTCTTTTTTGACCCAGATTCTTCTATAATAATGTAAAGTTTCAATATGCCAATCAACTACCTAATATTATTTAGTGTGATTTTCACATGAAACAACTATCTAACAAGCAATACTCTTTACAACTCTTAGTTGGCTTCTCAATTGTTAATCACCAAGTAGAAATATAAGAACTAGCTATGTTTCTTAGCTTGAATGCTTGAGTTATTTTGTATGTGTAATGCCTTATTTCAAAAGCAATGATAATATGAGAGGAAGTTATCATACATGGTTCTTCACTTAATGTTATGATTCCTATATTTTCATAAGATTTGTTGGTGGATTGTTTAAAGAATAATGGTTATGTACAAGATTCTTGCAGTTCTATTTTGTGGTAGTTCAATATGTAAGGGTGAATGATTACTTGTTATTGTATTTCAATTTATTCCCTTGGTTTTTCCTTGGTCAAATTTTAACAAATCTAAATAGCTTTATGGTTTCACTCTTTCTATGGAACTTGATTGATCATGGTTCAATGAGTTTTCTCCTAAAGGAGTGGGTTTTCCTCTTAAATATTAGTGTTTGTTGTCTTCTTATTGGTGTGTTATGTGTTGCAATGTCTTATGTCTATAGTTCATGGTTAAGTAACAATAAAGAATGAATTTTTGGATGGATAATGGTCAAGTTGCGGAATGGATGAAAACAATGTTGAATAAGTAAGCTAATTGTTGGGAAATGACAAGGGTTTTTTGTGAAGGCTTGGTATGGTGGTTTCAACCATCAGTGAGCCACTTTGACAAACTCACCTATCTAATGTTACACAAGGTTAGAAAAGAAGTAAAAAAAATATTTAGTATTTCTTAGCCATATGATATGGATGATGTGGCCAAGTTAAGTCTCTTAGTTGTGTCAACATATAATTCGTGAATGAGGGGCTTATAGCCTAGTTGCTTCACCAACATGGACACTATGTCTTTGATCTCACTTCATTGTCTTATATAGAGACCTATGTTCCTCTTATGGTTGTAATGTATGTTCTAACATTTCAATGTGAAGTTTAAACTTGTATACTTTGTATTCTTCTATAGGCATGTAAGAAAAAAATATGCTAATCAACTCCCCACCATTGTTTAGTGTAACCTACACACAAAAAAACCAACTGAAAATTAATAATCATAAAGAATCCGAGTTGGATTTTTGAATGTTAATCACCAAGAAGACATAAAAATACTAGTTGTGCATGTGCTTCTTGGTAAACATTGTATGTATATGTATATCTGATTAGTGAATTGTATTCATTATTATTCTTTCCAATTTTGTCTCAACACCTACTAGTGGTATCAGAGCCTGAGCACTTTCTAGGGCCTATCAGATCTGCAACCTGCTCTGGTTTGACAACCACTCAGTTATTTCTCTATCTTGTTGATATTTGTTATATGTATACAAGCTCTATCCATGACCTCTCAAAACTTTTGTTTGTCAATTTCCTTATTCTCTAAGTTAAAGAAACCCTTGTGATCTCATATCTTCTCCATTCTACTCCAAAATTGAGCCAACCTTAACAGTGAATGTGATATTCCTTCTAATGGAATGCTATTGGATCGTGTTGTAACATTATTTGGTATTGATAAGGTATTATTTTTAGAAAAAAATTTAAGTTTGGATATGGATAGAGACAAAATAAAAAATGTTAGGACTCATGGTAAATAAATTACTCATATCAAGAAAATGATAGGAATAGTTGCCCTAAAATATGAAGGAAAATTTATTAAATATGTTAGGAAAACAATAAAGAATTAATTTTCTTAGTTTGAATAAAAGAAAAATGGCTTCTTGTTTAAATGCGCCAAAGAATTTAATTTAGGAGTTCAATGTGTTTAAATTACGTTAATTGCTTCATTAAGCATTTAAACTTTATTGTAAATAAGAAACGCATTTTTTTATCTTAAGTCCGCTAAAATATAAAAAGATTTTACCACCACCTACCCCCTCCGAAATCAGTTTTTCTCCCGACGGTGGTTTCCACTCCCACCAACAGTCATTTGACCTTTCTTCCTGACCATTTCCCAATGCCAAATAATACTTTGCCACCTTTTTATCCTGTTAGACCCGCTCCCTTATCGTTATCCGTTCCATACCGTTAGACCCGCTCCCTTGGTCGTTGCCTAGTCGTTTCATCAACCCTAGAGCCTGAACCATTCACATTAAACCGCTACGGTCACATTACCAACATTCATTTCATAACGGCATTCCAGCCACAATTATAAATAAAACCCTGCCCTTCCTTTTACCACTTTGATTTACTCATTGTTTGTTGTTAATTGCATGTATTACAGAACATAATTGTGTCACAAACATCTGCCATCCTACCATAGCGATTTGCTTCCGGTAACTTCTACCTTCTTATTCTTCATTTTCCTCTGCAGAAAACATGGCCCCCAAAGGAAAAAGAAGAAATCCAACCTCTCAAGAAAATCCTCATAATTCTACCTCGGTCGATCTTGACCACGTTCCCCTTGTTAATTCATATTTTAAAATTGTTGACACAGAGTGCAAATTTGAATTCTGTGAATTAAACCTGTGGCTGAAACAAAAATACCAATCATCAATATGACATTAAGTTGTGGGATTTCCTTCTTCCCTTGTTTTCATTCCCTTAAACCCATCATTTTTCATACCTAGTCACTTGGTGTCAAACTAGGTATGACCCCATCAAAAGAGAAATAATGGCTCAGAATGGAAACATTTTGATATACATCACTACTGAAACCATAAAAAAAAAAATTATTAATCCCTCAAAATGAATCTTTGAGTCTTTTCTCCCAGGCTACTCTAATGGATTTGTATCATAAACTCAATTTCCCTCAGAGAGCCCAAATCTTTGAAACCTCTCTACCTATTGATGTTGAATTACCAAATAAAAACCCACCCTATCCATCCTCCATGTTTCCTAAAGCTACTAGACACATCATTTCACTATTTTCTTATTTTTTAGGATATCTAGATGACAAGACAGTAGATGAACCCATCCTTGGCTATTTTTCCATATTTTCCAAAGATCATCAACCTGTATTTGTGTATAATTACAGTCAATTTTTGGCTGATAATATGCATGAAAAATTGATGAATTTTACAACCCAAAGAATATTTAAGTACACCTCTGTACGTATTCATATGTTTATGTTTCAGAAAGGAGATTCACTACATATTACATTGAACAAGCAGGATGAACAGGGAGTTAACCAGTAAGTAATTCATTGGACATAATTTGTCAAACCCATTTCAACTGAGTTTTATTTTGCAGGCTTCATTGATTCATTCATCCATCCAATTGCACAACTTCCCAGTAGCCAAGATGAACCCAGAATTGGCCAGGACATTAAATGAATCCTTCATTTGAGTGACCAAGTTGAAACTGGAGACTAGTATTTATACCAGAATTACATAGAGATTCGAGTATATGGTTGTGAGCTGGCACCATATAAATTTCCCAAGTATGTTCCAATGAGAATCTTCTCTTTGGAATATATTAGGCAAATGTTTAATATGGATTATTTACATTTTATTTCAGGGAAGAGGAAGTCACAATTCAATATTAAGTCAAAGATTGGTTCTTTCATTTGCAATACCAGATTAGCAGGGATTGAGGCAGATGTTATCTTGAAAAGAATGGATTTTTAGCCAAGGTTCACCTGGTCCTATGACCCTTTCAGTATAATTTCAAATCTAAGATTTGAATTTAAAAAAAAAAAAAATCCATATAATCATACACCAAGGCCTAAAATTGAAAAGTTCATGAATCAGGAGTAGTGGACTGAAAGTACATTGTAGGAAGCAGAGGAACAGATCCTTTCCACTTCCACCTTGCAGACTCCAATAGCCCAAATCAAGCAGTAGAAAATATCAAGGGAAGAAATATCAACTCCTGTGGATTTGGTCAAAGAATTCATAATCCAGCAAAACAAGCAGAAGACCGATTTAACAATTTCCACAGAGCAGAGCCAAAAGGAACAAGAAACTATAGATTTGGGATATCCAGAAGTGTCTACATCAGCAGGAGGGAGTGTCTGCAATACTCCAACACATCTTCCTCAGTCTCTCAAGAGCCCATGGAAATAATTCAATGAGCTGAAAATGGTGATCGGAATATCTTCTCCAAATTCTTGGAGATCAAACAGAAGAATGAAACCTTAAAGGCCAATGTATAAAATCAGTTTTCGAAGCAAAATTCCACATCACAATACAGGTTACTGACATATTTTGATAATGAAAATGGAATAATGCAGATGGATTTTCTACAAGCCCAAGTGCCTTTTCCTAAGTCTCCATCAGATTATAAGAAGACCATTTTCTCATTTGATGCAAACCAGATCCATCCAATTGATCAGATGGACATGCATAGACAGTATGGAGAAATTCTCTTATCCATTATGATTGATACATCTATGACTTTGTCTAAGTTAAGAACATCACTATCAAATGTACAGTCACAGCTTAAAATAGAAAAAATCTCCTTTTTAGCTAAAGACAACATGTTAAAGTCTTTAGAAAACCTAGTGGTCAAGATTGGGTATGACCCAAAAGATTGTAAAGTTGTTGAAGAGATTTTAAAGAAAAAGAATGCAGACATTGCAGCTATGTGAAAACATCTGAAGCTACCTTTGACAGAAGACCCCTAGACAAAGGAAATAGAGGAGAGTGAACAAAACAGAGAAGAGATGCTCAAACTAATCATTGAGTAGAACATTCAGATAAAGAGGATGGAGGAGCAGATTGAAGGATTGCTTAAAAAAAAAAAATAGTCGACTCAGCTTGCTATAATCCCAATTGCAGCAGTACCCATGCAGTTCCCAGTTCATCATCAACAGCAATAGAATCTACATCAACAACAGGTGATTCAACCAAACTTATGCAGAATTTGACTATACATAAACAAGAAAATGAGAGGTTGCTAGAGAAATTAAAAATCTTGGAAACTCATAAGATCAAAAATGATACCTTGTATATGGAAGAAATGTATAAGTCTCATAGACTAACATTGAAGGTTAAAAAGTTAGAAAGTGAGCTTCTAATGGCAGACACCTTGGCGCAAGCCAAGGAAAGTATCTAGACAGAAATAATCCAAGCCATGACAGAAGTATGGCCATCCATACAAATCATTTTTTAGCAGGAAGAATTAATCAGAAAGTGTAAGACATTCATTGAACAAGAGAAGGAAGCACTCAAGAAGAAACCAGCAGAGGCATCATACATGATCATAGTGTTGAACTCAAAAAGCAGGGAAGAGTTGGAGCAGATTAATATTTCAGGCAAAACATCCACTATCCTGGAAATCAAGAAAGTGTTGTAGAAAAAGAACTTGTTGAATCAATTCGAAACTAAGTTTCAAAATTTGGACATTGTTGTCTAAATATTTCACACTAAGTTTAATCTGCTAAACCAGAGGGGATTTCCTGGACTATTAGCTCCTAATGATAATTTGATCAACTTGGAGGAGTACTGCAAAAATATTTACACCATTTCCATTAACAAAGCAAAGTTTGCGGGAATTAAAGGGCACATGACATGGAAATATTTTCTAGAAGCTTTAGATTTTGATTTGATTATAAAACATGAAATTATACATCTCTTCATCGACAAGCCTACATTTGAAAGATACACAAAAGTAGAAGAAGTTTTCAGGAAATTGGTAAATTTGGAAATTCCAAGTGAGGAAAGATGGGATCACTTTTTTGAAACCATCGAGTAACTTTTTGTCTCCAAAAACATGCCAACACAACAACAATTTTTGGGCCACATCATCAACTGTTTCCTCAAAGACAATGACAAATCACTCATCAATTTTTATTTTCCTACTATTCGAAACTATTTTTGTAATCTGTTTTAGATACTTTTATGTGAAAGAAACTAGTATAAATAAATCTCCTTTTGAGTTATTAAGGGTTGCACCCTTGGATGAGAATTTGTAAGCATAAGTGTATGAGATTTTGATCATTGATAATAATAAAAGGATTTTGGATTTACTCCAATCAGTTTGTTTCCTTGTAAGTTTTTCTAGTATTCATTTCATTATGTTATTTGCATATATTTGATTTTCAAGAAGATAAGTAGGTAAGAAAAAGTTGTGTTACAGTCTATCTTAAATCCTCTGAAGTTATAATCCATTTTAGAGAATGAATTTTTGAACCATGTATTTTTATAAGTCTCTCTATATCAATTAATTGTTAGTAATCTTCATGATGTTAATTTTTTTTTTATTTGTTAAACATTTTTTGACAGCATTTCACACTTATGATAAATTAAACATTCAATCTGAATATTTAACTAATCATATCTTATTATAGTTTCTGCCTTCACATATGCAATCTTAAATCATTGTTTGAAGTAAAACAACAACCATTTTCTCAATAGTTAATATTATAAATATGTTTGTAATTTCTTAATACATTGGTCCTCCAAAAACCCAATTTAAAACAAACAAAACATCATAGATGCTCTGGCATAATTAATTGACCTAGAATTATCTCAGAGGACAACAGATCCTTTGTAAATTTATTCTGTAGGTGAATGTTTAACAACTTCAACTACTTGAACCCCTGGTGTATCATCAGCCTTTGATGACCTCATTAGGACTGCAATGGCTAGTCTTTTGATGCCATTTATGGGAATTTTAGCAAGGCTTTAAATTGGTGCATATGCATGTGGATGTAGGTGGAAACTTTGCATTCTACCTTCATATCATCATACAAAAGCATAGGCATATCATATTTTCCCTACATTGTTTAAAGGTTTCAAGTATATGATGGTATAAAACATGTGTGGGTGGTGATCCGTTTGAATGCATTCCATCATGAGAGGAGCATATTCCCCCCCTAAAGGATATCAATCCAAAGTAAATCCTAATTGTTAGGGGGGGGTTTGAAAATGTAACTAATGTCGATATTAATAATGTAAATGTATTTGATTCAAGTCCCATTTGTATTTTTTATAATAATAATAATAAATAAACTATGTTTAGGCAAAAAGTCAAAATAAGACTACGTCGGCCCTCCTTCGACAATTCGGCCTAAGAGGCATCTATTCGACCCTCCTGGAAAACTACATATACAATTCAACTCAACCTTTGGAAGCTTATTCATTCACTCACACACCACATCTATTTATGTGCCAAAGACATGAAGAAAAGGAGTTAAAGTCAAAGAAGAGAGAGAATTCAAAGGAGCGAGAAAATTCAGGATTTCTAGCTTGTTTCTACTCACACATGCGCAGATTCTATGTCAACTATGCGAAAATTATAGGTCTGAAATTTTCCTTTCACACAGGTCCAAAATTTATGTGATTTGATTAGATTTCATAAGGTTTGACCAACATTGACTTCCGTTGACTTTGACTTGGTTGGAGGAGAATTGGAGGAGGGTTGAATTGGATATTTGTGCTAGTCTTGGTATTGGTCTTGAGTTTGGATATCTCATTTTGATTTGATTCTATAAGACAAGGATTGTTTGGGTTTGCCCCCTTGTGGGGTTTTCCCAAATGAAGAATCATTTGACAAAGTCATATAGGATCATGTGTCAAAGGTAGGGTTGTAGGGTTCATTTTTATTTACTTGGTCAAGGAAAATTTTAAATTTTTCTTATTTAAGCTTTCCATAAGGTCTAAACCCACTCACTTTCAAATCCCTTCATGTCACATCACTCATAATTTTCTGAAAATTTTCAATTCCCAAGGTTTTAGTACCGAAATGGTCGTTTTAGCCAAGAAACCATTGTTTCGTAGCGAATCACACTGAGAAATTTCACTTTTCGCTATGAAAACGTTGATACTTTCATAGCGAAAACACCTATATTTACACTAAACACGCTGTGAAAGTGAGGTTTCCCATCTGTCATGTCAAGTTAGCTGTTAGGTGTCAGAAAATCATTTGGAAAGGGTAAATTAGATACCATTCGAGTCAATTAGGGTAAATATCAAGGTACATGGTCAGAGTTGAAGTCATCATCACCATTTTAGGCATGTATGAGTCATCATTATGTTATGAGTGGGCATCAAACTTCAAAATCCTACCAAATTAAGTCATTTCTCATTCTTCATTCCTTCTTTGTGTGATTTTGAGCTCTGGAGAACATTTAATTGAAGCCAAATTTGTGGCTAGTATTTTCAAAGGAGACAAATATCACTATCAAGCGAGGCAGAGAAGGCATTAAAGAAACTATGGCTGAAAAAAAAAAAAAGACAAATAAGGGTGGCCAATGTCTAAGATATGAACTAGCAGATATGAATCTGATCAATGGAGACCCAATGGCTATACAAGTCTTCAGAAGGACAGGATGTTTGTATTTTTGTGAAAGATTACAAGGCTAACATGTACAGGTTTCCAAATAATTTTCTTTAAACTTCAGTGGAACAGCTACCAAAGTGGGGATGGTTAATCTCACCATTACACCATAGTTCATTGCAGCAGCAACACGTATTCCAAGGGGACAAGAGAAATGGCTCAAAGGGTTCAAATTCAACATGGAGCAGTGCAAGGAGTTTATTAAGCCAGAAAATAGTGAAATGGACCTTACTAATGCCATCCCAAGAAGTTGCATGAAGGATAACTGCTCAAAGTTGTTTCTCATCATCCAGAAATATTTTACTTGTGAAGGGAGATACCATAAATTCTACTCTTACCATTTCAAACTTACCCTACACTTTGCTGGTAAGATATCTCTTGATATGCCCTTTTATTTACACATAAGTCTAGCAAAAATGGCAGATAAGGTCCAAGCAAAATCTGAAGGAAGTGAAACTTCATTATTTCATCATGGTTTAATAAAATTGTTGGTTTTAGATGAGCTCCAAAGACTAGGCAGATATTGGTCTTATTTTTGTTTGTTAGTGGTTTTGAGTTGGATACTCTTACTCCTACAAGAACTCCTAAACCTAGGAGTATCCCATCACCCTTAGTGGCAAAACAAAGTGAACTAGTGGTGGTAGAACCAAGTGAACTAGCAAGAGTAGAACCAAGTGAACCAGTCATGATGGAAACAAGAGCAATTGCAGAGTTTTGATACACCCATTGTTCCACCTGCAAAACAAAAACAAGTTGTGAGTAAAGAAGGAAGCAAAAGGATGACAAGGAGTCAAACAGTGGCTTTAGAAGACAAAATAGTGGCTTTAGAAGACAGAGCAGTAGCTAAAGAAAATTTAGAAGACATATTACATGCCATTGATATTGAAGAGACTCCTATAGTCAAGGCCGAAAATGTAGAAGAAGGTGGACAGAAACTAAAGAAAGCCAAAACTGCAAAGAAACTAGAATTTGAAGGAGAAGATGCAAGTTTTATGTTCCAGGAAATAAATCCCATGACAAGGCATTCTAGAAAGCTATTAGAGAGTAGTAAAGAGGTTCATCCACCCACTGACATAGTCTAGCCACCACAATACATCATTGATCTTTCATCACCTGCAGAGAAAGATACAGTTAGCAAAACAAAGAAAGGAAAGGAGAAAGTAATGGAAAAAATAGAGTTTGAACTCCTTGAAGAACAGTTGAAGTTGGCCTATCATGAAATTTTTTTTATGAACAAATAAGCAAGAAAAAACAATGTCCAAAAGGTTCATTTTGAAAAGATGTAAGAGATTTGGGAAGAGCAGGTTGACAGTGTTTCCAAGACCCTAGATAATACACAACAGTTAATTAAATGGACCACGTCATTGAGGAAAGAGGTGAAACATGTCAGGAAAATGAACTGGCATTTGAAATTTACCAACATAAATTTGAAATATCAAGTTAAAGTCCTCCAGGAACAACTTGAACTAATCCATGAGGAATGGGAGAAAAAGGGCCTTAAAATGATAGTAATTGAGGAGCCAATTGCTCAACTCATCATCAATGAGGAAGAAACACTTCAAGACTCTTAGTTTAAGCTGATTTATGATTTTAAAGGTCAGTGGCATGTTAGAAACTACGTTTTTACACCTGGAAAGTATATTTTTTAAGCTACACATAAATCTGGAATTTTCACTGTTTTCAGTAATTTTGTAGCGTTTCCTAGGCTTGAAGCCAGGAAAACGCTACGAAACCAATGTAGTTTTCTTTTGGAATTTTAAAACATTTTGAGATGCTTCCAAGAGGTAAAAATGATATGGAAGAGGTTTCTAAGCATAATGAAGATAATACTAAAGGAAAGAGACATAAATATTGATGGAAAAGGGCAATTTTGTAACGCTACAAAAGTACGCTACGAAACTGTCATACTTTTGTAGCTTACTGTTTTGAAGCTTTATAAGCAGGTTTTTGGGAATTTTTGAACAGGTGGATACTTTCAAAGGGTCAAAGGAATAAATCAACTGCCATCCAAGACTTGAAGACCATGAGATGAAGCCAACTCATCAGCCAAACCATTCGTTGAAGATAAGGACCTGTTTTCTTAAAAAGTAGGGTTTGTTTCTAGATTTAGAGGAGGCATATAAGATATCATGTAGTGATGAGTCCCAT
This sequence comes from Pinus albicaulis, assembly GCA_034641835.2. NCBI lineage: Eukaryota > Viridiplantae > Streptophyta > Pinopsida > Pinales > Pinaceae > Pinus > Pinus albicaulis. The sequence continues at coordinate 64,794,664 of CM076581.1, read as the reverse complement.
CACAGCCTATTCGAACCTGAGAAGGAATAGTTTTCAAATATGTAACTATTTTATAAATTAAGATAGTTGATGTAATAATGAACAGTTTGAGTCCTATTAGGAGAAGGACTGTTAAATAGAATAGCTGTCATTTTCTCATTAAAATAGACGTTTTCTTGTTATGCAAGGTTTCATTAGGATAAGTTCAATGAATCTATCCAGGAGGCAGATCATCTCATCATGTAACAAGTCTATTAAAGGGCAGATATTCGAATTTGTTAAGGGTTGGAGATTTTTTTGGCAATACTGCAGCTTTATGTAGATTGACTATTTTCAGTAATATAGAGACTTGTTTCTTGACCAACCTGAGATTCTCATTGATTTTTTAGTGTTTATCTGATCTATATTTTCTATGTGTACCATTTTCAATGGTTTTAATATTTAATACTCAGAATTCATTCATGTAATGCTCTGACTTCCTTTATAGATGAATTGACTGTGTTATTTCCTGTTTCATGTGTGCTTACCTTTGCTAAAAACTCTTACCTACCTCAACTTCCATGCAAAGTGAACTTACTACTGAACTACTAAACTTGTTGACTCCATAAGCCTAATGAATGCAGACTTATACTCTTTTCAACCTACACATATCACAAGAGAGTTTTTTTCCATGTAGAGTTAGCCATCTAGATACATATTTATTCAATATCATTAACCCCTTTGAGAGAGCCCTCTCAGACTGAAGAGGTTAAGCTTCAGTTGCAATATTGGTTTGAAACAGTTACATGATGTTGTATGATTAGCAGCCTATCAGGTGCAATTTTTTATAACATTTTCTTTACCTCTCTACACAGGAAACCTTTCTCTTCTTTCACCTTTATTTACTTTTTTGAAAAGAGGACTGTGCATTGGCACTTATTTATTTTTCTGGGTGGAAGAGGGATCCTGAATTATTGAGAGAAAGAGATGTTGTTCCTTTCGAGAAATATATAGGTTCATCTAATTTATTTTTTCTCATTTAGATTTTCCCCTTCTCCCTTTATACTGATTGGATAAGCATGAAAACACCAAAATAAAAGAGTTGAATATGGGCACAAGGTTTCCCAAAAATATCCTTGCGGACGGATTGTATTTTCCATCAGAACTTCATCGGCCAAAAGAAATAAACAATAAAAGGAAGACGGACCAAAGGCTAACCAAATTTTGAAGTGTCACAAGGCTCCTTAGACTTTAGCCACATGCAATCTCTGAAACCAACACATGGACGAGGAAGACACTTTATTCATGTGACTAAACAAAACATGAAAGAAGGAAAACAACAAGAACAAAAAAATAAGAAAACTATGTACATAGTGTAGGGCATAACCCCTGATTTTCATTGAAAATAATGCTTGAGATCTTGGACATTGACAGGGAGAGAGTTATTCTTCCCGTCAAGTGATTGAAGGAAATAGGTGTGTTGGCCAAGTTTCTCATGTATAGTGAAAGTTCCAATCCACAAGGATTGAAATTTAGTGTGTTTGCCTTTGCCTTCATGGAGTTTATTCTACTTCAGGACTAACTCACGCACACCAAAATTATTCTTCCCTATGTACATTCTGTCGAACCATATCTTTATACGTCTTTAGTGAAGAAGGAATTTTACTTTAGCTTTCAATTTTTCTTCCTGGAGCTTATGAAAGGTATCCATCCTACGTTGCACTAACAAACATGGCTTGCCTTGGGATTATTGGGAGAATTGGAGAGCAGGAAAGTATATGTTGGGCAGGAGGATGACTTCTTTTTTGTATACTAGGAATTAAGGGGAGGTGTTCAGGGAAGGCTTAGGCGTGACTTGGTCAACGAATAGAGAATTTACCAAAGTAGATTGCTAGTTCCTCTGGTCAGAGAATATGGTCTTCTTAATGATATGGATCATGTTTTTGTTCATGGATTCAACAAGACCATTCCCCTAAGGGTAGTAGTTAGCAGAATGCTTCAATGAGATCTTGTTTTCTAATGCAAAATCATAAAGCTTCAATGATGGAAATTACATTGCATTGTCAAAAAAAAGGGACGTAGGAACGTCGAACCTGGAAATGATGTTATGTCGCAGAAAATTGATGACTTCCTGATCATTCACTTGTTTGAGCAGAAATGCTTCTATCCACCACATGAATTAATCTGTAGCAGTGAGAATGCAGTGATGATACTTTCATGAATATGGAAAGATTTCACCAATAATATCCAAGCTCCATTTTTTATACAGTTATTCCACTGCAATAAGTTGTAGTGTGGTGACTGACTTCTGATTTTTGTCGGCACACCTTTGACAAACCTGAAATTTTGGACATAAGCATGAGAATCCATGAATAGTGTGGGCTAATAGAAATAGACCCGCATAAATTTGTGTCTTGTCGTGTTTCCCGCAAAATTTTCTTCTGTTGATCCATGGTGGAGAGCACATAACACCTTTTTTGAATGATGTGCATCCAAGCACCTGAACAATACTTTGTTATGGTGCTTCATGAAAAGCACCCCTTGCACCAAATGATAGGAAAGAAATTTTATCCTAAGTTCCCTCTTCTGATGTGCAGAAAAATGGGAGGGCATGGTGCCATGCTCAAGGCATTGGTGCACATCCATGTACCAAGACCTCATGCTGATAGTGGGGAAGATAAGTTTTATTCTATCAGGTTTCATGATCAGAACCTGATTGTATCCTGGAAACCCGGAAAGCAGGGAAAAAATCTCAGACCCCGATACTATTTGCAAAACCTATTCCCTAGATGGTGCAGGGTAGTTTACTTTGTCTGAGGTGTGATTAAGATTTTAAAAATCGATACAGAAGCGATTTTTCCCAGACTTCTTTCTGACTAGGACTGAATTTGACACCAAAGTTGATTGCCACACCTTGTAGATGATCTGAACATCCAACAACTTCCTTAATTATTTCTGGATAAGGGATTTAATCGTGGGATATACTTTTCTCATCTTGTTCTTAAACGGATTGGCCCCTTCCTTTATTGATATAACATGTTGGATTATTTTCATGTTATAAGTTTTCATCTCATCACATGCCCACACAGATACATCTCGGTACTACTTGAATAGGTGGGTGAAGGATTGTCTCTCTTGTGGTGTACATCAAGTGCCAAGATTAACACATTTCGGATCATGTTCCATTCCCAAGTTGATATGTTCATGTGACATCATGTAAATATGATTTTTTTGCGTTGGAAGGTCCCCATAAGAAATTATGCAGGTAATATAGCTTTTCCAAATCCACCACATCCTTGGGGATGAGGTTTTCTTTATCCTTGTTGGGTGCATCCTATAGTGCTTCTTCATGATCGTCCTTGCTAATCACTGCATCTTTGAGTACATCAGTGCTCACCATCAAACGCAGTATCTATTGGCCATCATCACAAACATGTGAAATAGTGAAATTTTCAGGGACAAATGGTTTATAAAAAAATTCAATAGAAAAATCATCCCTCCACGATGACAACCTAACAACAGCATTGGATAATGTATTCGCAGTTTCATTAAAAATTCTTGGAATAGAAAAAATAATGAAAACTTGGAAATGCGGAATTAAATGCCATACCTATTGTTGATAACTCTTTAAATGAGTTGAAACACAATGAATGGAATTACATACCTATCATACCACTATTTATGAATCACCTATTGCTTTTAAGGACATGTCATTGAGGCCAATATCCCTTTGTAATCCCAAAATGAGTGCTTCATATTCAAAAATGTTGTTTGTGCACTTCAATTCCAAGCGACTTGAGATCAAGTATTTTCTCTGCAACGAGTTGACCAAAATGCAACTGGCTCTGGTGCCTTCCTGAGTTTTTGAACCATCAAAGTAGAAAGTCCATAAATCATATGTATAAGGGTTGTGAACTAGACAATTACTAGTACTACTATTGCTACTACTAATTGTACATAAGTCACTTGCACCAGTTGGACTAGGAAGGAACTTCAACTGTGTTTCTGATGGGACTAGGGATGGTTGTGCAAGATAGCACCCTAGTTGTGTCTCCAGGAAGCAATTTCTGAACACAAGTTCTGCAAAATCCATCGATTCATTCTGCACATTCAAGGGAGTAGCGTTGTGTTTCGTGTATATTTTTTAGTCTACTCGAATATGGTTGTTTCTACCCTTATATGGAATCCATACGTGGGACTTGTCTGTAACAAAGTATCCTTGTAGCTTTCTTGACCAGACTCTTCTTAACAAGAGTTTGTATGCTTCCGATATGTCCACAACCACTATGTTTACACATTGGTGAACTCGTGTGTCATATGATAAGCGGATGATCGCATCTCTGAATTCACCAATCGTGTGGACAAGAGTCTTGTCCAGCTGAATGATTTTCACATCAGTTTTGATCCATGTTACTTTTCTTTTATTTTCGATATATAATGACATTACATTTACTGAGGCACCAAAATCGACCAAGTAATTGTGTACATTGAAATTGAAAATTTTGAAAGTTAATAGAAAGGGAGGGTAGAGTGTGTTTACTTCCAAGGTTAGAGCATGAAGCATTGATTCGAGAGAATTAGAAGACGTACCTGATCCCTTTTTTGAAGGGGGAAGATTAACTATGGAGGACTACCTAAGAGCTTGTAAAATAATGTCTCGTTGGTTCGTGATTTTTGTTAACTCAAACAATGAAATGTTCGCATGAATTTTCTTCATCTCTTCCATTATGTTATAGTCCATAGCAGGAAGGGAGGTTGAAGTGTCTGGGGAAGCAAATTAACTTGTGACTTCTGTAGCGATGGTCTTGTATTTGTTATTTGTGGAAGTATTCTTGGTTGGAACTATTTTTTCAGGCTAGCTCTAAGTGTTCTGCACTGAGTTTACTAGAAGATTGATTTTCCTTAACGAGGCTTCTTTGAATTTATGCTTCGTCAAATCTATTGTAGTAGTCGTCCCTTGGCTTCTCAAGTTGTAACGGTTGGTCTGCCTCTAGGCCGAAGGATCACTCAAATCTTGTTTCTTGATTGTGTCCTTTTGGGCTGTAAGTATGTAGTTGAACATTTTTACTACATACCCAACACTTGGAGTCTCATTCAGTGTAGCATCTTGTTCTTTTTCTTCTTCTGGATCGGTCTTATCATCAGCAAGTGTCATGTCACAAAAATGCGTAGAAATAGAGATCATGGTGTGATTATATTATGGGCATGTTTTCTCGGAATGGTAATATTGATGATATGAACAATATTCATTCATGTCCATCTTATCAATATTCAATGCTACGTTTGAACTCTGCATAGATTTTTCCAGTTGATTAGAGTTGCTACCTGAATTCACAATCCTTTTAAACGGGTTGAATCATGGAGGCTTGCTACTAACATTGGTATCACTTGACCTCTGTTTAAGTTCTACCAACTCATTTGATATATTCTTCACCATGCGGGTCAAGTTTTCAAGGTCAGGCGGTTCTTTCTCTTTGGACTTGTTTAATGAGGCTTGAGACATTTTACCTTCATATTTGGAGTCTTTTATTGGTTCATCGTCTATGATGACTCAAATTGCGTGCAAGTCTTTCTCAATCGTGATTGCTTCTTCAAAATTTTCTCAAAGTGATGGTTTCGCAGTTCGCTTTACGAACTGCTCAATGCTTGATGGCAAGGAAAAAGTGTAGTAGCCTTTTGTAATGTATTCATTTGGTTTTGTGTCTTCCGAAAATTTGTTCAAGACACGATTGAACCTCTGATTGAAATATTTCACTTTTTATTTTGGCTCCATTTATAGGCTACATAGCTCTTTCAAAACCATGGCAGGGGTCTTATCATTATAAAATTTCTCAAGAAACATTTTCTTAAAGCCCCTCAAATTCTGGATGGAGTTTGGGGGAATATTGTGGTACCATACATCTTCTCTACCATCCAAACTACATGGAAAATTTTGCATGCAAAGTCACCATAGCGTACCTCAAGTGTTTTTAGATGTAGGTAAAATTTGTCTATGTGGTCTTCTGCTTTAACTGTTCTATCAGGGTCAACCTTTGTTAAGAGTTTTTCTAGGTGCCTTGGAATTTTATGCAGCACACTCGGAAGTGTGAATGGGCCCCAAGACATCCAATCCAGATCTTGGTCTGGCATGTCTTCGTCTTTGTCCTCCTCCTCTTCTTTGTCAAAATATTATAGCTCTTTTTCCTCTTCATCACTTCCTAACCCATGGAAGTTTATGCCTGAGAGTATCAGGTTATCTCCTTCACCACCACAAAAAACTGGAGGTTCTTCTGTGTTCTCAACAGAAACTCCTAACTCTTCGATGGTGGCAAGAACCACGTCTTCCAAGGTGGAGGCCACTACTCATGTAGAGGTGGGCTTGTTCTTATTTGGAGAATATTTATCCAAGTGGATATTGGTGGCCACCCACCCATTCCACTTGGACCCCTAACTTTGTTTCTTTCAGTTTTTTCAATTTCCTTAATTCTAGCACAGTGTACTATCTTTGGCAGTTTTTTGGGTCATGAACTTCCGAAGCCGTTTTGAGGCCCTAAACGATGTTTTTGGGGAAAACTGGGATGAACATGGGTCTTTAATGTTGGCCACTCGAAATTTTTATTCCTCAGATAGATATTTATAGTGAGGCATTGTGCACATCAAATGCAGATCGTATGCCAAAGTTACGTCCCCGAGAATTTGATGTCCCAATTTACCCAAACGGGGCCCATAGTTGTGGCACTTCATCTCCTAGGGTTAGTTTTTTGGATGTTTAGGGTTTTACATTATATATAAATAATAAATATGCCTTCGAGTCTCATTGTAACATAGTTCAGAGGCATGTAGCCACCAATTCTCTTCTTAGAGGTAAGCTACCATCGCCCGAGTTAGTTTATTTCCATTTTGTCTGTAAGCTTATTTCAACTATTTGATATTAATGAAATGAAGTATATTTTATGTTGAATCTCTGATTTTATGTTTATTTATGTGTTTTATTACGTTCCTGCATAAATCTTGGATCAAATATGGAATACTGGATACTCCCGGTATTAATCCAACTACTTTTTTGAAATTAGGGGTTATGGGACAGATAGCCTGGATCTAATTGTATGATATTTCACAAGTTCATGTGGGTTTTGTTTTAGAAGATTCACCAAATTCAGGAGAAAAAGTAGGGGAGGCGGAGTGTAAATTATTTCCTTGATCATAATATGTAACATTGGGGTCGGTGAGTTTATCGGCCATAAAAAACTAGTTTCCCTCCTTCTAGTGACATAAATGTTGACGGTGCTAAACCCGCCAACATTCAGGGGATCTCCCTGATATGAAGTTCCAATTAGACCTCACATCGTTTTGTGTGGGAGTCCCATTTGGAGTAATGGCCTGGTTGCCTTACTCTTAAAGATATGCCTTGGATCTTGCTGTCAGCAAAAGAGAGTGATGCAAATGTACTTTTGCAAAGCAAGGGGGTGTGCCTGGTGAATGTCTAATTGCAAGTGTGTCAAGGTTCTTCTGCTGCAAAAGGGGGAGAGAAAGGAAAAGTGATTCTCTAAGAGATAGGTAATAGTACCACCCAGGAAGAGGCACACGTGAACCGAAGGATTCTATCTAATATCTAGGGGAATAATCCACAAGGGATGTGACATTCATTACACACAAAAATTTGAGAAAGGTCTATCTAATATCTTGCGGAATAGTCCACAAGGTTTGGACAGAAATTACGCACATGGAAATATAGGAAATATATTTATAATATCCTGTGGAATAGTCCACAAGGATGGGACAACAATTACAACACATTCTCAACAAGATAAGCACTAAAATAATCGAAGTAGTTCAACTATCGTAGTACATGTGAAAAGAAAACATGAAGTACAAACATCCACAAAATAGTCTTACAAACATTCATAAGGCATGCATGAAGAACATGTTGGCCTTGATAGGCTTATGTTATTAAGTAAAAGTTCCTAGACACATATATACAACAAACATCACTAGCTCCAATAGTGGAGCGTTGGAGTCACTCCTTGCTCCAAAAAATAACTAGATTTTCTCTCTATTGCTTTGCTGGTGGAGCCAAGGTGAAAAGTCATTTTCTCATACAATGAGGGAGTATATATAACCAAGGGTGGATATTTGACTACCCTTGTGACTATTTCACTTACCATGAATTTTCAACTTACATGAAACTTTACATTCATGTGTGTCCTTTGGACTTCCACTTTACAATACATTTGATTACAATGGACATGATATACAATAGTGATGTGGCAACATGACCACTCATGATATGACATGACACTGCTGACATGGACTTATTGTTGACATGGAAATGTCAAACCACTATTGTTTTTGAGAGTTAAGTGCCTTCATGAAAGAACTCTCCTTTACTCCTCTGCATGCCTTGGTGATAGGGAGTCTTGAATGATCCCAATTCTTAGATAGTGGTCGAAAACTAGTGTCCTTTCACCTTCTCTTGATCCATCATCTTGTGATTTTAGCTGCAAGAGTGTCTTTGAGCATGCTTATCTCCTTTTTCTCCTCTTTTATCATCTCACCATGACTTGATAGAGTAGTTCTTCGTGCAATTCACTCATGATGGGACAACATCAATTTGAAAAATCCCTAGCCCAAGATGATGCGTTTTGATCCATGGACTAAGCTCGAAACAAGTTATAGGCTAGGTAAGAAGGCTCATTGACTATGCAGATGTGCTTTTCAGGCAGGCAAGGGGAAACCTTCAGCCTTAAGACTGTGCAGTGTGTAGTTCAGGTTAGGCTAAGGCACATGACTGCACATATTTCGGAGACAATGGGGACATCTAGTAGGGATGAGAGCTGGGAAAGCTTGCTGCAATGTTTGGGAAGTTAAGGAGGCATGGGTGACTACCTAGTGCGTAGTTATAAGGCTCAAGGTATGATATTTTGTCTTGATGTTGCGAAGTATGCAGTTCAAGCTGGGCTGGAGGCTATGACTGTGAAATTATGGAGGTCAAGGTTAGGTCTTGGTCACAAAATTGCGCAATGGAGCAGTTTTGGGAGGCCACTATTATGAACTGCATAGTGCCAAGAAACAATTTCATAGCTAGATTACTGAAACTGCATAGTGCACAACTCAGGGGAGGCCCGGAGAAGCTAAGTTGCTTAGTCGGGAATTTTTCCGGAAAATGACCAAGTGTGGGACCGGTGAGATTGATGTGAACAGTTATGGACTTTGACTATGATCATACACTTAGCATACTTGATGACTCAAACAAAATAGATAATCGAAGACACACACAAAAATCATTCTCCTCTATGTGACAGCTTTACGACCAGTTACGACAACTGTGCTACAAGAGATGCACTTTACAACAACTATGACGACACTTGTGCGACGGTGCTCAGAATGTTGGAAATGAGTGCGACAAATACTTACAATATTAGAACAACTCATTATGTAAATATGACCTCTTGAAATCACATGAAAAATCTCATACATTAACTGTGATAGCTAACTTTCCAAAAGACCACACTTTTCCTATCCTGCGAAAGGGATCACAGCACTTTAACAAAAGTAATGAAATGAACTTCAAAGTTTGTGACAGCCACAAGTTAGACCAAGGAAGGCTCTAAAATTTGGTATAGGCTAAAATTTTGGAGCGGGTTTGTATCGGCTACAACAAATCCTTTGTTTTCTTAAGATCCTGCTCCACTTTCAATCCCTGAAATGAAATTTTCAATGAAAAAAATATGACATGATCAAAGAATATAATATATAAATGAATTCAAGTTATGTCTAACAAAAAATCAAGGAGTTTTGATATACACATGTAATCATTGAACACATTGTATGAGAAAAAAAGTGTACTTTGTATTAAAAATGGCAATACAAGATTACAACCCTTTTGGCCTTGATGTCATAAGCTTTCTTCCAAGAAATCTCCAATCCTTCCCCTTGCAATGATAAACCTTCACTCTTCAATTTAATAGCATAAGGGTACTTCCAAATTCAACCCCTACTCCTTTAGTCTACATTGTATTTATAGGAGAGGAGAGGGGGTTGGAGATCAATATTCTAAGGGATGAGATCCACAATTAGAGAGGATTGATTCCATGATAAGGGGGATGATATCCATCATTCCTGGCAAGAGGTCCAAGGAGGTAGGAGCTCAAGGCCTAGTTGGTTGAGAGAATATTCCTCAACAAGGTTCTAGACTCTACCTTTTTATTTTTACCCATGTTGAAAGGGTGTTTCAATTTGTAATTGAGAACGGTACGTCACTTTGCATAGGTTTCAATGACTTAACCTACAGTGTCACAGTTTGTGTCTAGGAGAGGTGTAACACTACTTAAAATAAGGGTTTTTAAGCAATTTAATCCAGGGTTCTTGGGATCTTCAGAATGGTTTTTCTTCTAACTTTCCAGGGGATTACTGAGAATGGTTTTCAAATAGTGATGGATCTGGATTTGGGGTCATTTTTATAATGGTAACAATATGACATGTAACATTAGACCAAAGGAAAAATCAGGTGTGACTTCTACGTGGGTGTACAAAATCAAGCATGTAGTTGATGAGAGTATTGACATATATAAGGCAAGATGTAGCTAAAGGATTCTCTCAATAAGAAGGAATTGATTATGAAGAAAAAATTTCTCCAATGGGAAGGTACACAACAATTATATCTCTCATATCTATTGTAGCTACTATGGGATGGAACATACATCAAATGGATGTAAAGACAACTTTTCTTAATGGCACAATTTATGAAGAAATCTACATTGAGAAACCTCAATGATTTGAAGTGCATGTAAAATAAACACATGCTTACAGGTTAAAGAAGGTTCTATATGGCTTAAAACAAGCCCCTAGATCATGGTATGCCATAATGGATAATTATCTATTAAGACTTGGTTTCGTCAAAAGTACTGCAGATCCAAATTTCTACATCAAGGTGGTAAGAATGAGCGTGTGATCATATTACTTTGTGTGGATTAATTAATGATAATAGTTGTGGAGCATCGTATTCGTCAATGCAAGAAGGAACTAGTATATTTGATAAGAATTATCTTGGACTAATGCATTATTATATGGGACTCGAAGTTTGGCAAAAACCTAGTGAGATTTATCTTGGTCGAGGAAAATAGGTGATCAATATCCTACAGAAATTTGGAACGATGGATAGTAAAATTATGACAACACTTATGATTACCAATTTGAAGAAGTTGAGGAGATCAAATTCAAGTTTTTTTTATCCAAAATATTATCGACAACTGATTGTTTCTCTGATGTACTTCGTGAACGACTCCCAGATATATGTTTTGCAATTAACACTCTTATCAAGTTTCATATGGAGCCTAGACATGATCATTAGATAGCAGCTAAACATGTCTTAAGATATCTCCATAGGATCATACATCTTATTAAGATACATTGTAGGTAACAATATTCAGGAATTGAGCTACACATATTTGGATTGGGCAGGAAGTAATGCAGATGGAAATGTACTAAAGGAGGTTTTTTTTCGTTGGGATCCAATATGGTTTCATGGATGAGAAAAAAACAAGTCTTGATTGCATTGAGTAATGCTGAATTTGAATACATAGCAACCAGTGAAGTTAGTCGAGAACCAGTATGGCTCCGTAAGTTGTTTGCAAATATGTTTGAAGCACCTTTGGACTCTACCATTATATGTTGTGAAAACCATATTTGCATAAAGCTAATAGAGGACCTGGTTTTCCATTCAAGGACGAAGCACATTAATATCAAATATCACTACATTAAAATATTGGTGCATGATGGGGTCATGGAGCTAAAATACATCGCTAATGACAAACAGGTAGCAGATATATCGATGAAGTATCTTCCTAATAGGGAGCTTAAGTATTTATGATAAAAGTTTGGAAATATGGATATCTCCTCCCTAGTTGAGAGGGAGTGAGGGTGTATGTTGTGATTCTCCATGTATCATGTACTATGGCTAGGACTAATAGTCATAATCCTAGTGAAGGCACTGGCATGGAGAATGGTGGATTGTATAATCATAGGGGATATACATTATTGAGTCATGTACTATGATCGACCGAGATTAACATCCTCAGTTGGATACATGAACTTGATAAATAATGGTTTGGAGGACGTAATTTTCCTTGGATAAGGAAATGGTCCTGTGAGGTCATACCTTAGGAACACTTGGGTGTGGTATGTTCCTGAGAGGTGGTGGTGTCCAAATTGATGCCTCCTAACATTGTGCCATGATTTAGTGGAGATATATAACTTTTTATTCAAGGCCTTGTTATTTTTACAATTTTGGATATGATGATGTAAGTCATCATTAATACTTATCAATCTGGATCCTTTCTTATATGAATATTTCAAATTGAGAGTATCATATTGTGTCATTATGAATATATTTCAAATTTAGAGTATCATATTGTGTCATTATGAATATCTTCTTAGTTAAGAGGGAGTGTTGAAAAATGTAACTAGTGTTGGTATTCATAATGTAATAAAATTTAATTTTTATCATTGATTATATTCATTTTTATTATTTTATTTTTGGTCAAAGCATGTTTTTTATGCTTATAAAGTTGAAAGAGTCAAAGAAAATTTATTATGATTAAAAATAAATGTACTTGAGTCAAGTCCCCTGTGTAATTTTTGTAAGAAAAATAAAAAGAATTTTATTTTGAGTCAAAATTTCAACACAGGACCAAGTCGGCCTAAGAGGAAGTTATTCGACCCTCCTAGAAAGCTATATATACAAGTCAACTCGACCTTTGGAAGCTCATTCATTCACTCACACATCACATTTAATTTTGTGCCAAATACAAAAAGAAAAAGATTTGAAGTCAAAGAAGATAGAGAGAGAAGTCAAAGGAGAGAGAAAATTTAGGATTTCTAGAGATCATAAATTTATGTGATTTGAACAGATTTCATAAATTTTGACCAGTGTTGACTTTCGTTGACTTTGACTTGGTTAGAGGAGACTTGGAAAAGGGTTGACTTGGATCTCTGTGGAAGTCTTGGTCTTACTCCTAAGTCTTGGATATCTCATTTTTATTTGATTCTATAAGAGAATTATTGTTTGGATTTTCCCCCTTGTGGGGTTTTTCCCTGGCTCAGAGCCTAATTTCTAGTGTTCTTTGTCTCTTTGTGATCTTTATGCCTTGAATTTTTGTATAATTTCTGGATGAAAAGAAGTTAAATTAATAAATAAGACAACTAAAAATTCAAATGTAATTATCAGGAAATAGGAATCAAGCTTTAATCTATCCATCACTTCTCAACAGGTGGTTTACTTGTATTTAATTTCTTAATGGAATTGTAAATAAGAGCATTTTTTGTACAAGCCAACACCCTCTTCAAATTGGCCTCATGGAGGATCATAGTTTTTTATCTTCATCAATGTGAGCATTGTGGAAATATATTCATTTTTCACTTTTATTTGATAAGGTGGGGATTGATACAAGTGAATGATAGTGAGGCTTCTATTTTTGAATCCATATCAATCAAGAATGTACAAACATACTAGACGCTGAAGCCTAAGTGGGAGTCAGATTTGGAACCAAATTAAAAGACATGAGTGTGACTCTCATTGTGGTCTTCCTAAAACCACCATTTAGTAGAAGACTTAAACAACTTCTAGACAATATTTTGTGGTCATCTTCAAACCACCATTAGTTCATGGTCATCTTCAAATCACCATTTGTGAGCACTTTCAATGAGAAAAAGACATCAACTTCTATCCAAATTTGGAAATGTTCTGGGAATTGTTTTTAGAAATTATACAACATGCATGTATATCTTGGATTCACCCGTTCTAACAATGTAATAAAGTTAAATATTGAATCACTTCTACAAATATTTTGCAGAATTAAAAACACAGTAGACAATCATATGAAGTAAAGAAGAATCAAATCAAACACAACGCAAATAATTTCCAAGGGAAAGATTGCTACTCAAAACCCCACTATACCCTATTGTATATTCAGCATGGATCATGAAACAATTACATAAAAAACTCTTCTCACAAGAGCCTTCGAGTACTCAGCTAATTGTCTCACAATGTCATACAAAAACTGACCAATACTTAGCCAAATTATTGTCTCTAGACAGCCTGCCTTGCTTGCGCAATCCCTGATGAATGCAATCCCTAAAAGATAGGAATTATGGCCTTCCTTGACTGTGAAAGTATCATGGGAACTCCAATGGTTTTTTAGTTGCATGTGTGCAACCAAATAATCCTACAACTGATAGTCAATTCCCCTTTCACCTAGATATCAACTGGGTCTCCACTAGATCTGACATGCATGCAGCTAATAATAGTAAATCCTCAATTGCATGTGAGATCAATGATTGTGAATTAGTTAATATTTAATTCAATTGATCTCTCACTAGTGTATCTTCAGTTACAACTAGCACAATTGAGTTTAACTCACTTAACTAAGTTAAACTGATTACAACCTGCATTAACTAATGCACCATTGCACTTCGAACTCTCTTACAACTAGAATTACTCTGCATGCCTCACCAACTACCTCTAACTCGAAATCCACTAGCTAATTGAGTTTATCACTCTCAATTAACTATAACAAGTTGTTATTGAGAATATATTACAGTTTATTGTCCATATTTATTAAGGGATAACTAAAATAGGCATGCACGAAAAATAGCACTGTGGACCCCACCCTAGTGTAGGTTCTTAATGCACTAGGCATGGGTGCTAAATTTTTCTTTTTGAATTTCAACACTCCCCCTCAACAAGAAATGGATTATCCTTCACCCTGATCTTGTCTCTATGGTATTCGAATTTTCTCCTGGTGAGTGCCTTCGTCAGGATTTCTACATCTTGATATTCCGTGGGAATGTACTGAAGCAACATTATTCTTCTCTGCACACAATATCTGAGATGATGGTACCAGATATCTATATGCTTGGACCTATCATGAAACACAAGATTAATCGAGAGTTTAATGCAACTCTGATGATCACAATGTATCAATTTCGGATCCATCTAAGAACCAAAAAAACCAACCAAGATCTTTCTCATCCGGATAGACTTACATGTAGCTTGACTTACTGCCATGTATTCTGCTTCCACTGAACCGAGTGCCACGGATCGTTGTTTCCTGTTGGACGAGGAAACTGATGTCGATCCTATGCTAAATATCCCTCCTGATGTGCTCTTTCTGTCTAAGGATTTCCCGCACAATCTGCATCCATGAAGCCTTGAAGCTTCACTCCCTCTGTTCATCTGTACCATAAACAATACTCTGATGTGCCCCTCAAGTATCTCAAGACATGCTTCCCCGAATTCCAAAAGAGCTTGGTAGGATTAACCATAGCTTGACTCATTTGGTTAATTGTGTAGCAAATGTTTGGTTTGGTGTTCACTAGATAGATCAGTGAACCAACTAACTGCCTGTAGACAGTAGCATCCACTACCTCTCCAGAAGTAGCATCCTCTTTCCTCCAATTTCCTGGAAGAGGAGTATCCATGGGTTTGTAGTTATCCATGTGAAACTTACCCAGTATCTCCTTTGCATACTTTCCTTGAGACACAAAAAGTTCACCATCCCGCTGCCATATTTCCAATCCAAGGAAATAATGAAGGAGTCCCATGTCCTTCATTTCAAACTCCCTTGCAAGATCCTCCTTACATGATTGTATCAACTGCTCATCATCAGTCAAAATTAGATCATCAACATAAAGAAACATAATCAATAGCTTACCCTCAACCACAATCTGGTACAGGTTTGTATTTGCTTCACTTGTGGTGAAGACCAGTCCGGTGAAATAGCTGTCTATCCGAGTGTACCAAGCAAGGGGTGCTTACTTCAGCCCATACAATGCTCTTTTGATTCGACACACATGCGACTCACTGTTTAAGATATTTAAAACTTCAGCCTGCTCTATGTACACCTCTTCCTCAATGATCCCATTGAGAAACACATTTTTCACATCCATCTGATGAATGTGCCAACCTATCTGCGCTAAGAGTGCAAGGATGGATCTTATGGAAGACTACCTTGCAACAGGTGCAAAAGTCACATCATAATATATCCCCTCAATCTGTGAGAATCCCCGAGCCACAAATCTGGCCTTGTATTTCTCCACACTCCCATCAGCAGCTTGTTTTACCTTATAGATCCATCTCGATCCAACCACTGATTTGTCGATCGGTCTTGGGAGAATATCCCATGCGATGTTCTTGATAATGGAGTCATACTCCTCCACCATTGCATCAACCCAAATTGGTTATTGCACTGCTTCCTGAAAGGAATATGGTTCAGTCACAATAAAATTTCTCATAAGAGACATGTATCCATTAAATTGGTCAAGAGACTTTCTCTGTCTGCATTGTGAAGTAGGGGCTCCTACATTCTTCGCAGCATCAAGTCTCAATATATCATCTTGCGTGAGTGTTTTCCTCCACTCCATGATCCTCCACATGTGGTTGATCCACATCTTGAGGCTCATCCTTGGGAACCAATAGTTCCTCCTCTGCATGCAAGTCTAGCTCCCTCTCAAGGGACAACCGCATGGCTTTCTCTTCATCAAATTTTATATCCTGTCGCACAACAGTCAATCTAATTTTTGCAAAATACACATGATAATTATGGGGTGTTTCAGTGTACCCCACAAAAATCTTGATCTCAGCTATTGGTTCCAGCTTCTTCCTGGTGTCCTTGGCCACATGCACATAAACAGATGAGCCAAAAATATTAAAGTGTGAAACATCAGTTTTCTTACTAGTGAAATCCTCTTCAGGTGTACTCATGCCAAGTATCTTATGAAGACAATGGTTCTGGAAAAATACTGTAGTGTTGCATGCTTCTGCCCATAGATGCATTGGTAGGCCTTGATCATGCAACATCACTCTTGCTTCACCCACGGTCGTTCTATTCTTTCTTTTTGTGGCCCCATTTTGTTATGGGTTATGAGGCGCTATCAGTGTTCTTCGAATTCCTTCTTTGCTACTGAAGTTCTTGAATTCATTAGAGATGTATTATCCACCATTATTGCTCCTAAGAGCCTTCACTTGCTTCCCTGACTCTTTCTCCACCAATTCCTTAAACTCAAGAAACTTAGAGAATGTCTAATCTTTCTTCTGCATGAAGAATATCCAGCACTTACAAGAAAATTCATCAACAAATATTACATAGTACTTATGTTTTGTTGTCGAAGCAATAGAGAATGGTCCACACACGTCTCTGTGAACTCTCTCAAGGATCCCTGAAGCTTGGTTCTCCTTCTCATGAAAGGTGGACTTTACATATTTTCCTATAGTACATCCCTTTCATGTGTCTGACTGTGCAATTTTACCCCTGGGAAGACCAATAGAAATCTGTTGCATGACTTTCAAGGCTCCATGGTGAAGATGGCCCAATCTCCTGTGCCATAATTCGCCCTCATCCCAGCTCACCACTTGATCTACCTTGACCATCATTTCTGTGCAACCATCTCCCTATAGCTTGTAGAGATTCTTAACTCGAATCCCTATCCTCTTGGCTTGTCCTATTGTTTTATGTCACAGGAAAGATTTTCCTTCACTAAAAAAAACATCATAGCCTCTATCCTCCAACATTGCAACTGAGACTAAATTTTTCATCAAAATTGGTACATGCATTACATCTTTTAATTGAAAGGGTTTACCTGAATGCCTCTGGAAGGTAATGGTAGCAATCTCGGTAGAACTGCAATGCCCGTCATTGCCCATTTCAATATGCATCTAGAGATCCTTCTCCTCCAAGTAACTGAAAAATTCCTTGTCTCCCGTCATGTGAAAGGAAGTGTCAATATCCAAATACCACACATATAACAATGCACTTAACACCATGCATGTGATCAATGAGAAGTCAAGCTCAAATTGCAAGGCAAGGGCCTCACCGGCTGCAGATCCTCCAGCCTTCTTGTTCTTATTCTTGTGTGGACAGTTAGTAGCAAAATGCCCATTCTCGTGACAGTGAAAACACTTCACCTTGGACATGTCCTGCTTATTTCCAATCTTAGAATCAAATTTAGAATGGAATTTCTTCCCCTTCCCCTTATTTTCCTTGGCAGCCAAAGCACAATCCTCTTCATCTTCATTCTTAGATGAAGATCCATATCTAGTGTTCTGTCTGAACTCCTCCTGCACCAAATTTGACCACAGTCGTTCCCAATTTGGAAATTTTTCCCTTCCATTAGCAAAGTCTTGATAACTATGCCAACTCTTGGGAAGTCCTAGGAGAGCCAAGCTCACCAAATCATCATCAGCGACAGTTATACCAATGTTCCATAGTTCATCCCGACATTGGACAAATTTTGTTACATATTTTGGTATGGAGTCACCCTTCTCCATCTTGATCTTCCTGAGTTTATCTTTGAGGGCCAATTTCCTATGGTCGTTGCTACTCTGGAATAGATCCAGCAAAGCCTTCCACGTTGCATATGGTGTGGATTTCCCATGTAGGCTTGAGACAATGTGGTCTCGTACTCCCTCCAACAGGATCCTCCTCGCCTTTTCCACTTTCTTTTTCCATGCATAAATAATTGCAGCATATGTCACAGCAGGTTTAGGAACATCATTGTCAATGAATTCCTTCAAGCCATTGTCTTCAAGTACTGTCTCCATCCTGTCCTTACAAGCAATATAGTTTGAGCTACCCTTGAGTGCATACTCCAACCTCAAGCCATTTAAAGCCATTTCTATCTTGAATCAGCTATAGCACGAAGAAATTATTTCTGTAAATTCGAATTCTATCCAGTCACAAACTTGGTTACTCCTTCACAATTGTGATTTTCTGTGCTCTGATACCATGTAGAAATTATACAACATGCATGTATATCTTGGATACACCTAGTCTAACAATGTACTAAAGTTAAACACTGAATCACTTCTACAAATCTTTTACAGAATTAAAAACACAATCACCAATCACATGAAGTAAAGAAGAATCAAATCAAACACAACACAGATAATTTCCCGAGGAAAGCTTGCTGCTCAAAACCCCACTATACTCTATTGTATATTCAGCATGGATCATGAATCAATTACATGTTAAACTATTTTCACAAGGGCCCTCCAGTACTCAGCTAATTGTCTCACACTGTCATACAAAAACTGACCGATACTTAGCCAATTTACTGCCTCCAGACAGCCTGCCTGCCTTGCGCAATCCCGATGAATGCAATATCTAAAATATAGGAATTATGGCCTTCCTTGACTGCGCAAGTATCATGGGAACTCCAATGGGTGCTTGGTTGCATGTGTGCAACCCAATAATCCTACAACTAATATTCAACTTCCCTTTCACCTAGATCTTAACTAGGTCTTCATTGGATCTAACATGCATGCAGCTAATAATAGTAAATCCTCAGTTGCATGTGAGATCACTGATTGTGAATTAATTAATATTTAATTCACTTGATCTCTCACTAGTGTATCTTCAGTTACAACTAGCATAATTGAGTTTAACTCACTTAACTGAGTTAAACTAATTACAACCTGCATTAACTAATGCACCACTACACTTTGAACTCTGTTACAACTAGAATTACTCTGCATGCCTCACCAACTAGCTCTAACTCAAAATCCACTAGCTAACTGAGTTTATCACTCTCAGTTAACTATTACAAGTTATTATTGAGAATAGATTACAGTTTATTGTCCATCTTAAATAAGGGATAACTAAAATAGACATGCACCAAAAATAGCACTGTGGGCCCCACCCTAGCGTAGGTGCTTAATGCACTAGGCGTGGGTGCTGAAATTTTCTTGTTGAATTTCAACATTGTTGAGCATTGGAGTTAAGTTCTTTAGTTGATGGTCAACCTTAAACCACCATTTAGTAGAATACGGCATCTCCTACTACCCGTTTGGTGTTTGGTATTCCTTAAACCACGATTTTGTAGAATACATTGGCTTCTACTACACATTTAGTTTGTGGTCTTCCTTAAACCACCAAATTTAAAGAGCACATTCAACCATTTACAATCCTCCTTTTGTTTGTGTTCTTCCTAAAACCACCATTTAGTTGAATACTTACAACTTCTTCTAGACAATAGTTTGTGGTCATCTTCAAATCGCCATTTGTGAGAACTTTCAATGAGAAAAATACATCAACTACTAGCCAAATTTGGAAAATTTATGGGAATTTCTAAGCATTAGATCTAAGTTCCAAAGTTGATGGTCAACCTTAAACCACCATTTAGTAGAAGACTTCAAATTTTGCTACCCATTTGGTTTGTGGTCTTCCTTAAACCACCAAATTTATATAAAACATTCAACCATTGGCAATCATCCTAATCACTCTTCTTGGAGTCACACACACCCTTTCAAAATAAGGGGGGGAATATTAGACTCATAATCCGTAATGGTTGTGAGGAGGAACATGAACCATCATAGAGATTACAAGGGACCTTGGAATATGAACCCAATTATCACAAATAGGGATGATGTGACCAAGTTAATTTGCCTAGTTGTGTAAATTTTTAAGCTATAAATGAGGGGCTTATAAACCACTTGTTACACTAATGTGAATATTATGTTGAATTATCTTTGATCTGTATTTTTTGTCTTATTTATAGACCTATTTCCTTCTAACGGTTGCAAGGGTTTTTCTATCACTCAATTCCAAGTGCATTTTTTTTTTCTCTTTTCTCTTCTATAATCATATAAGGCTGCAATATGCCAATCAAATTCCCATCAGTGTTCAGTATAAATTGCACATGAAACAACTAGCTAACAAGTAATACTCACCAAGACTTCAAGTTGGCTTCGCAATTGTTCACCGCCAATCAGACATATAAGGGTTAGATATGATTCTTTGTTTCTTGAGTTCATTTGTATATGCAATCCTCTATTTCAAGAATAAAATTTGATATGAAAGGAAGCTCTTATACATGTTTCTTGAATGCAATGATTTGTGAGTCCCCCATTTTCGTAAGGTTTCTAAGACTTGTATTCGCAATGCAAAATTGATCACAAAACAACCAACCCTTTGTGTATTGAATGACCACTTCCACTCTTAGTGGCAAAATGGTCATTACATGCTACAAGTTATCATCTTTAGAAGAAATTTCATAGGAATGACTATCACCTAGTTTGGCTGCATTTGTATGTGACAATGCATGCTACGAAATATTGCATACAAAGGTGGTTTTGCATCCTCCAATTCCTTCAAGTCAAGTTAAGATTGTTAGGATTGTAAGGAAAATAGCAATAGTAAACTCTTAACAACTTTTACTTGAGATAAAAACTATACAAAATCTAAACTCATGCTCTCACTCAAGAAACCGTCCATTATCCTCATTTTACTCTTAATAAAATATTCACTCTTCCACAATTATATCTTAGTGTAATTACTTTGAACAAAAATATGAGCATGAGATAGTTGATATTTAATTTACTCAACTGCATATTCAAAGAAAAAAAGGTGGGGCATTGCTTTTAAACTCTTAAAGAAATATGTTTTAATGGTATGGAATATGAAGAATAATTTCTACCAAGAAAGCTTTAAACTCACGATTGTCGCTCATCATTATTCTCATGAGATGACTAGTATTCATATGAGACAACTCTTAAGCAAGAAGATGTCCATACACTTCAAGTAATTTCAATAAAGGTGGAATCTCAAAGAGGGAAAGGAAGCATTAAGCATGGAATATTGATTCTTCTACCTCATTCAAATATTATTTCCAACCAACCAATTAAGAGATAGTCAAAGTGGAAACCTGCATAATGGTTTTTTATAATTGGATAGTTGAAAAAAATAAGGATTGGTGAGGGATGCTCCCCCAAGCAAAAGGCTCCACCCAATAGGTGTGCATGGCTCATACCAATATTGTACAATTAATAGGATGTTTTCTTGAAGTGTTTGTTATCTCAAGCAATGTGCATGGATAGTGAGAAAGCTAGCATGTTTAGCAAAGAAGTGAAATGATCCAATAAAAAAGCCAAATGCCCAACATTCATGAACTGTTAAGAATATCAATTTGGAAACCCCCTATAGAAATGCAATAGCTCCATGATGGTAACCATTGATCTCTATGCTCATAAATGCATCCCATGATAGTATTCATTGGTTTTTGTAATGGATCGAGTTTCAAGATTAAACATACATAAATTAAATTTCAAAACCATCCATTATTAAACATAAATAATATTATGTTAATAGTTACATAATCCACACGAGCAATGAGCAATGAGAAACTTACGTACAAGATGAAGAACCCAACTTAATTACAACTTTGTTAACAAAAATTTATCATGCACTAGTCTTTGATCCAGTTGACCACAACCAATGAGTGGGGGGGGGGAATTTCCACTCAACCATAGACTTAATTGCACCATATCTTTCAGTAGCTAGACACCCTCAAGCCTTCAATCAACTACCTATTTTAGTTACAAATATTAACTTCTCAATATTTTTTGAGGAAAAGTATGCCTCACATTCTTCTCCCCGTCCATTAAATAGAACTCCTTTGTCCAAAAATGGATGCAAAAACTCCATGCACATAATCCACTTCTCATCGTGGATTCTTATTTTAATCTTAAGCTTTCATTATTTACTTTTCCCATAAAATTGTCTTTACGTATTTTTACCTTTTTTATGAAAAAAATAGTTTATTTTTTTATGAGAAAAATATTTATATTCCTTATGATGAATAAACATGTTTTGATCCTCATGGGACTATTGGGACTCAAAAACAACGCTTGAATCCATTACAACAAAGCTCATCATGTCACTTGTGGAAATTGAATTTGAGGGGGGTAAATAACAAATTCCTCCCAACCACCTGATATAAACCCAATTGATAGTTGGTTTTACTTATTTATTGTGATCCTTCACTTTATTTATTATTATTATTATTATTATTTATTTTAATAATATGGGGCATTACATACTCCACCTCTTCAAAGAACTTCGCATTGAAGTTAACTTTAATCATGCAACTTATAATTTATTTATTTATTGCTATATATTCTACATAACACCTTTATCGTAACAAGTATAAGGGTCATTCGAGTGACCATAATAGAAATTGAAAGTTACATCATAGTACTGAGGGAAGTGTGAGTACTATCAAGCTCTTCTTCCCCAACTTTTGGAACCAAGTTTAAAACCTATTGAGTTTATCAAAGCCCCAAGGCTTAAAACCTCATATGCCCCAAGGTGAACATCAAATTTAGTACTCACATACCCAAGGAATATTGAAAGGATTGCTAGCTCAGTTATCTCAGCGATCAAAAATAACTCTTTCAATTGTTTTCCATAAAGTCATAGGTAAAAAAAAATTACTTTTTCAAACAAGTTCTCGGAAAAGAATTTTGGTCACTAAAGAGGTTTAGGTCAAGTATGTTGCCCCTTCATTTTATTCATTACCACCATCATTTTCAAGGTCATCTCCATCATCATAATTTAAGAGGTCTAGGGTTATGTCACTCCACTTCATATAGGTCACTGTCTAGGTTCATCTCTGCCTTTGAAAAAATTTCAAATTTTCACTCAAAATAAGGTAGCATCCCTCCCTTCCACTCATAAAACCCTAAGGAAGGAGCTAGCATGTTTATGAAATTTAAAAAGAAAAAAAAATGACCACATGTCTTGTTTCACATGGTTCAAGTTTCAAAAAAGTTCAAAGCATCTCAATTATGTCTCACTGTCTCATGAAAAGAGAAAATTTTGTCCCTTTGTCTCATTAAAGGATCAAAAATTCATTTCAACTGTCAAAGCTTCAAAAGAGGTCAATTCTGACCTACTATCCCAGTCAAAGTCAAAAGGGGTCATTTCCATTTTTCAAAGACAACTTGTCTTGTTTTGAAAGGGTCATATCCAAATGTGAAAATTTCAAAGGTTTAAAAAAGCAGTCTCAATGTCTAATAAAGGTCAATTGTGTCTTAATGTCTCATTAAAGGGTCCATAAAATCATTTCAAATGTCAAATAGTTTAAAGAGGTTCATTCTATCCTCTCATCTCACTTGAAGGAGCAAAAAAGTCATTTCCAAATGCAAAAAAGTTCAAAAAGGTCATTGTCAAGTGTCAAAAGGTGAAATGTCATCTTCACTTTATAAAAGGGCAAAGGTAAAATTCATTTCACTCATTGTTACCCTTTTTATGAGTAGAAGAGTAGCTCTCCACCTCACTTTCCCTCCATGGTGTCTAAACTCCAAAGTCCAAGGCTCAAATTCTATTAAAAATCCACTTGTTACCCTTTAAACCACCCTTGTTACGCTTTTGAGAGCTCTTGTTACGTTTATGGGCAGCACTGTTACGCTTTTGTGCATGCTACTCAACCCCTGTTACGCTTTTGGAGCACTCCGCAACAGTGTTGTTACGCTTTTAAACCTCACTGTTATGCTTCTGCTTCCACATTGTTACGCTCCTATAGGTGGTGTTACGCTTCTGGAAAAGAAGCATTTTGTGGTTTTTGGCTTTGGAAACCTCCAAATCAACTTAAATCTCATCTCCTTTACTTTGTGTAGCCTCATATAAGGTAAGTATCCATTATCATGTTGGTGTTTGGTTGAATTTTGAAGGCTTGAAAAAATTTCATGCTCACTAATGTTTTCTCTCTACTGTCACTGTCCATACATATAAAAAAAAATTTATTTTGACAAACCCTAATCTACCCACTGACATAAACCCTAACCCCATCATATAAACCCTAACTCATACATCCCATATGTATTATCCCCACACTCGTATCTTCTACAATACTACCCCTAACATGTCAAATACGAGAAAACCCTAGAAACTAGCTTTTCCACAGTGAAAACCTTGGGAATTTATTGTGTTTGCTAAACTTTTCTACCCTACACTCATCCATTTGCCCTCATTTCACTTTCAATGTGGAGCTAGATGTCATCATATTCACTTAAATTTTCTTAGAATTTTTTATTAGCTCCATAGCCCTCATTTCACCTTCTAAACCTAAAACACTTCTACATTAGTTATTCTCATAGCCAAAATTGAGAATTTCTTGTGTTTTAGGCATTTTGACGCCTTCCTCACACTCATTTTCCCTCATTCCACCTAAAACTTGAAGCTAACACACAACACAACCTACTCAAATTTTTCTCAGCTTCAAGACCCTTCATTTCATCCACTAAACTCACACTTTCCTACACTTTGTTTTTCCATATTTCCATTCTTTCACTCATTTCATTAACAGTCTAGAGTTTTCATCATTCCAGTGCCAAACACAATGGAAAGTGACAAGAATAGATTCAAGGGAGGGTGCCCCCTAAGGCTAGAACCCTTCACCATGCATGAAATTAATGCTTCGCCATTGTCCAGAAGATGCTTTGAGAGGGCTCAGTGTTTGAGATTTTGTGAAAGGCTCATGGAAGAGGGGTATCATCTTCAGTTGACCAGCCTATTTGCAACAAGATACAACATGGGAAAGGTCATTATTTCATATATGGAGATAAACCTATCATAAGACCTAATTTCTTCAGCTACAGGTATCCCTTCTCATGGAGAGCATTGGTTCAAAGATATGGAGTTAGATATTGAAAACTACAAACAATTTTTCAAGCCTCATGCTAGAGAGGAGCCAGACTATATTTTTCCTTTCAGACACCTCAGAAATAATTATTCTCCTTTGATGATTTTCAAAATGAAGTATTTCACTTGTGAAGGAAGATTCTCCAGGTTGTATAGGTATCACATCAAGCTTTTGATGCAATTTACCTCTGTCAAAACACTTGATTTTTCATACTATTTGTATAGGAGCTTCATTAAGATGACTAAGAAGGTTTAGAGTAGAAGAGAATATCATCACACTAGTATTTTCATCATGTCCTAATCAAGCTCATTGTTTTGCATCATTTGTCCTCCATCAACATGACTTGGCAAAACTTCTTGGAGAGATTGTCAGCAACACCTACCATCAGCCCTTCTATTTTGCTTAGTACATCATCAACACAGCCAATGGAGGTTGGCTCTTCTAGCAGGCCTACTCAACCTTCATATGCTCCTAGGGTTGTGGAATTTACTCACACATATGAGAAGGGGAAGAGACAACTATTTGTGCCTAAGTCTGCCAAGAGTGTTCTTACACTTGACACCATTATTGGACAATGTGAGATAGAGGAGCAGTCTCTTTTCCATCAGCATAGTGAATCAATTCCATTGGAGTTTGAAGTAGCATAACATTTGGATGTCAGATCAGCTAAAGAGATCATCAGAGAGAAATATAAATAAATAGCATAATTGAAAGAGGCCTTCTCCATTGCCAAATCTCAAATTACTTTACTTCAGCAGAAAAATTTTCAATTGAAAGTGAATCAACTCCTACAAAGCAAGCACAAATCATACATAGTGGAAAATAGAGGTAAAGGTAAGGAGGTTATTGTTATTGATCAAATGCAGGACAATGAGGCTCAAACACAAACAAGAAGACCAAGAACAAGAGACCTCAAAAGGACGCTGGAGCGAGAAATACAATCAACTCATCAATTTGAAGAGTTGACCTTTGATGAGCTTATTTCCATGGAGATTAATGAAGACAGAAAGCTTTGGTTGTAAAGAGTTAATGAGAATTTGGAGAAGCTTTTGAAAAAGGATAAAATGGATAATAAGCTGCAAAGACACATGGAAAACCATTATCGCACCAGGAACACCATTTCCCAAATGAGGCTAAAACAAGTGAAGAAAAGGCTTATTATATGAATCTTCTTTAGCTATTTAGCCCATCTCGCACAGGTGCCATAGAACCAATTTTGAGAAGTTTTGATCAATTTTGGTATTTTATGTGATTTTTGCAAAATTTTGGAAATTTCTCATTGTAGAAGGGTAACGAAATTTTGTTATTCCTATTTTGGGGGAATCTAAATGATGATTTCTTTAAATGGATTGATGTATTTTGATGAGTAAATTACATATTAGGAACCTCCATGGCATGAAAAGCTGTAATTTTGGAGAAAAAGCTCAAAACCCACTCATTTTTCATGTTTCTACCACCTTTTTGGACCCTATGTTATGCTTTTTAAGTAACCTTGGGAGTGAATTTTTGAAGGCCTTCCCATGGTCCATTTTGAAAAATTCAAGATGTTATGGAAACTATACACATAGGCCTAGTTGACCGATCTTTCAGAAGTTGATTTTGAATCTTAAATGTCCCTCAAAGGTGCCTCCAAAGTTTTGTTACGTTTCTGCAAATTTTTTATACCCTTTTGTCAAGAATGTCACAAATCATCATTGGATTCCTCGGGACACTTGTTAAGCTCAGAAATGGCGAAAAATTTGAGGCATTGTTGTACTATGAGTTGGTATTAGATTTATTAGGTTGGTTTTTTCCTCCTATCACGATCGAATATGTAATTAATGTAAGGGACAAACACTCCTAGTTCATAGCTAAAATTCAGGGAATGGTTTCTAACCTCCCTAGAATCTAGGAAATGACTCATCTTATGTATTTATGATCCATTTTGGATGGGATTTCGACCTGATGAGGTGAATAATCCATATTTTCTATAAGTAGACTCTCTTTAGTCTTTTTCTGGGTTGGATAGTCTCATATTGTAGTGGAGCACTTGTAATCAACAAGTTGGAATGAAATCATAGACAGATTTGTAGGAATTGTGTTGAGATACTTGTGGTATGCATTAGAGCATTTTTTTTTCTTATGTATGTTTATCATTTCATGATTAATACCATTTATTCTTCTACATATATGTTTATCTTGTAATTTTATGAGCATAAATCACGTTTATTCATGCTCTATTTTAGACAAGGTTTACGTTGCTATGTTAATTTTCTTCTAAACTTAATGAATTCACCTCAGTGATCGTTCAACTCTCTTCTACTTCATCCTATACTCAATGACCTATTAAAAATTCTTTAAAACTACCTATCTAGCCTCACATATTCTCTGCAAATTGACCTTGGGATTCATACCTAAAAAACCTTATACACAGTCTACTCACTGACTTTTCTATCCAGCACTTAAAACATCAAACAAAATCCTATTTATTGAGCTTACATACCTAGCATAATATCATTATATATTCATTCATTCCTTTGACTTCAAAGTGACAACGAGATAGCCCTCTCTGGTCCTAGTAGGGCTAGCTACCTGACCTAAAGGTTGGTCTGTGGTTATCTTTCTCTGATCCTATTTTCAACCTTAGGAAGTTGGGGAGAGTGATAACAAGGATAACATAAACTCTCTCAATAACTAAAACTATGCATAGCACCAAACATCGAAGTCTCACACACAAATTTATCCCTTATTCTAGACTTCAACATCACAATTCCAATATTAGGTACTTGGCCTTCTAAATATGGTCCCATATCCCATCAATAATTATAAAAAGAAAAAGAAACATTAGCGTAAGTATTTTATTGAGTTTATCTCCAACACATAAGATGATACATATACTCCCACATAGGTAGGGTTCCCACAAGATCATCAAATAAGCCAACCCTCTCGGCCCATTGGTGGATTTATAGTCAATCATCACCTCACAGCATGCACCTACTGCATTAGTTATAATCATAACATCATCATCTCATCAAAAAAAATGAACATGCTAACACTCAAATATCATCATGAAAACACAACATCCTGAATAATGCATGCCAACATCTCATCATAAAAGTTGCATATCATTACCACATGCCATCACATAATGAAATACCATCATAATATAATAACATCAACATATATATATCAAAGACATGCCATTACATCAACATAATTAACTGAAACCATATGTTATCATAACATCATAAATATGATAATCATCTCAACACATATCACATGTAGAGCAAAAAAAATTCAAGGTTGTTCTTATCAGGATTCATCAACAAATTCAAATTCATTAGCCCATAAATGTAATGAAAACTAGCGATTACATTTAATATAGTAATATCATTTAACATCCATCTAGGATCTAGGTTACATCATAAATATTAGTAGTTTCATGTTCTCATCAAGATACTCATTGCTTTTCAATAATCATTATCTCTTCTTTCAACATGGAAGTTGAAAATTTAAAGGATAGGCATAATCACCCTATCATTATGCTCAAGTTTTTATATATTTTTCTTATTTAAGTTCACTGATAGACTTTCAAGTAAGCATCATCATCTAGAACCTTAATCTCGAGTCATGTATTCTTTCTCGCCTAGGAAAATTTGGTGAAATCCAACATTGAGCTATTATTGATCTTACATGTCTTAAATCTTCAATATCAAAATTTAAATTCTTAACTTTACATGGATTCTAGTTATTATTCATTATTATTACAATACTTTACATCGTTTTCTTATCCATTTCAATATTGTATGCTTAATAGCATGTAAACAATAGGTTATAATTGTTTAAATTTGCTATCATGCTTAACCTACTTGCACAAAGGGATGGTTAATCCCCAATGTTTTATCCATCACCTCGTAGTTATCATTGTTAACCCATAAAAATATTAGATAATCTTATCATGTTTCCAACCCAATACCACTTCAAGTTGGACTAGGGATGCTTCCCCTTCACTTTTGAGCTTGCTAGCCACTATCTTTGGTTTAGATTTACTACTACCATTATCATCCAAAACAAGGTTCTTTATGCTTGATGTGCTTTGGTAATAACCTCTCCCAATGATTATGGCACAAACTTGATATGTTTCTCTATATGAAGCCTATGTATATTATCAATCCACTCATAAAGCATTCGTTGTTGATCAATCAAGTAGATTGTCTATTAGTTCTCACTTCTTTTGTCAAATTATGTGCAATCCTTCTCAAAGTCTCAATATAGAATTTCCAACAACATTCTTTTCTTAAACTTCTTGCTAAGTATTTTCTCATTAGTCTACATATTATATTTCCCTTTTCCAAAAGATATACAATTTCCATCATTAATCCTTTAAATATTTAAACCTTTTAATTAGTCTGCCCTTAGCCAATTCCAAGTTTTTTTGGATCATAATTATCTTGACACCTTTAAATATATAAATCATCACTACGACTCTTACCAATCATCCTTCGCCATCATTCATGTTGCTCACTCCACTCGTCAATATCTTTAAGAGGGATAACCACTTTTGAAGAGAGATACCTCTTCACTATCATCACATAAGTTGATCACAAAATTTATTAAATTTTCGTAGTTCACCCTAGCACTTCAATGTTATTCACTAGGTATACAACCTAAGGAAGTTGTCTAAGCATTAATTATTTTCTCTAATCCTAAAACTTCCATATTGTTGCAATATGAATTGAAAACTTTGCTTACTACCACTGATCTTTGATTGAATAAGAAAATGTTACCTTTGGCAAAGGTGTTTCTCCTTTCTGGCCTTGGAATTTTCATATTTTATGACTTGTCTTCTTCGTTCCCATCATATATCACTCATAGGTTTATCACCTCTAATAAACTTCATCATTATCACGATCATTAAAATTTATTAATTGATTCACAAATATATTTTTTTCCTGACATCCATCATCCTTATTTTGACCTTATAGTGATTCTTATCGTGTTTTGGTATGTAATTACCACTATTATTCCATAAACATTTGGAAAAATATTCTTCATTCACGAGATACCTCCAGGGTGCTAAGTTATTCCAAAATATTCCATCATTTTTTAGGATAGGTTACTACTTCTTGTTGATTTTTTAGACTCATTGAGAAACTCCTGTTCACTCACCTTAAGTATCTATCTAGTAATATTTTCTATTCATATCATAATTCCAAGTTGTTCATGGTTATGAAGTGATATAAAAATGGTGAAACATTGGATGGGATGCTAACTCCAACCTTACTTAGCTCTCTCATGTTGCAGTATATATTAACTGTCATCGGTTCAAGAGTTGTGTGAAAGGCATAACTAATGCAACCATGCAAAGGAACTTGTATGCCAACACAATCTGGCTTCCATATTTTAGTATTTATTATCCATGCAGAGAAATTTGGAAGCATGCAGGGTTTTTATCGTCTGAGCTATATTTATTTTTTTCCCACGACATAGTAGTACATAACATGCACAATATATATATATATATATATATATATATATATATATATATATATATATATATATATATATATATATATATATATATATATATATATATTAGAGAGCCTGCACAAAGTACATATTTTTTTATGAGGTTAATTTCTATTCATTTATTAAGAAGATACATTGCAATTGGATCTGATTTTCCTTGGTTTGTCACTTCAGAAACAAGACCAGTGGAAAAACCATAGTTTCTTTAACATACAAACATGTATTTCAAAATTGATTATTAAAAAAATTGAAAGTTTGTTTTGTAGACCTTTACAACCTAGTCTATAATTTAACATGTAAACAAAAAACCAGTCGAAAGAACTAAAGTAGATAATAACAATCATCATCATGCATACTTAGAATCTAATAAGTCCCCATGCGATCAGCTATCCGTTGTTACTAAGTGAGCTTCTTGGATCCATAGGTAGGCCAAGGTAATCTTTAATCCATTTCATGCATCTGTCCAGAGTTTTCAAGAGCTTCTTGGATCCATAGGTAGGCCAAGGTAATAATTAATCCATTTCATGCATTTGTCTAGAGTTTTCAAGATTAACTACAAGTCATTCAACATGATGATAATATCCTCCTTGGCTTACTTTCTACCCAATAAGACTCCTCCCATAAAAAAAAAATCAATGCCAATAAGTTTCTGTGGTGTGCATGTATTGATTGAACCTATCTCCAGTGAGCCCTTTGTTGGGAACCAATCTAGACCCTTTCATGCAACCTTGGAATCGATGAGATAACCATGCTCTCTTGCAATGTCGCATTCTGCTTCAACAATTCCATCCTATACATACAATATAAACACACTAAAGATTTTTCTTATTGTTGGTTGCTCAAATCTCCATGGCCTATGTAGTAACCTACCCCTCTCATACTTTTCGCTCTTTTTCTAGGCATTGTTAACAATAGCGAGGGAAGGAAAATTTTCCTCAAGAGATTGCAATCCATTCTAATGGTGGAAGTAAGAGATAAAGTGTGCACAAACTTGAGGGAGAGTGAGGGTGAAGAGAAGCCTAGGATATGATAGGTTCCAGTAAAGTAATAAATAACCAAAGAAATATGCAAAGGGATAAGATTTATATGAGAGAGAAAAAATAGTATAGGAGGGATAACCAATAACTACCGACTGAAGTAGGAAAAGTAAGGAGCACTATAAGAACATGCCAATAGATGAAAGTGGTAACAAAGCTAGTGATGCTTGAAGGATGCACTGAGGGAGAGCACCAAAGATAGTGAAACAACATGGAAGAGTTAGCTTTTCATTTGAAAGGCTCAGTGAAAAATACCAAGAGAACGCCACCAATTTCTTTAACATAAACAAAGAGGAGATGCCTATGAATAATAATAATATTCGAACCTTTAATGTTGAGTACCATGAGTAAACAATTACGTCGTGTAGATATAGACCACCTTCAATAAGTAAAATTATCTCCTTGAGATTGTGATTACCTTTTGTGGGAATATAAGTTGAGAAAATTCCTAACATCACCACCAAGCAACCAAAAACAAACATAATTACTTCTCGTAATATCCACATAATCTTTGTAATGAAAATACTATAAGTTCTAGAATATTATGGGATCGAGTTGGTGAAATGTTGCACGATACTTGATGTAGATGCATTAATTTTTATGGTTATCATCAAGGAGGTTGCTTGGCTACATCCTCATCCATGAGTGCATAGTGGGAAAGTTTTATGGCACCCTCCCACCTAACATCCTTGATTACCCAATCTAGGGGTGCACAAAGTACATATTACATGCATGGATATATTTTTACTTTTCAAAAAAATTCCATTTTTTTCTGTGGTTCACAATTCCCAAAGATCGATGATCACTGCATCCACATAATACTGTACCAGAAATATATACCCAAAAGGATCACTTCCTGTCAACTCAACCATGGATCATGACCCCAAGAGTGTCGACAGAATTGAACCTATTACCTCTCAATAGAAGAGTTGATTTAATTGCGGGGACTCCATCAACTGAGGCTAACCCTCGGGGCTAATTTTTCCAATTATAATATTAACGAAAATTATATTACATATCATACACAAATGACTATTTACATAAAAAATAATTAAAAATTAAAACATTTCATATACTAACGTTGAATCTTTAAAGCACAATAATTTAATTAACCCTTATTATTAAAAGTAAAAAAAAATTCCCTAGATGGGGTGGCTTTAGAGATGAGGTGATGTGGGTCAGGTTGGGGGCGTTGGTCGTCGCTGCTCCACCTAGAAAATGGGACAAGGGACATGGCACCATACCCCCAATAATTATACCATAAGATGAAATTGATGTAACCGTCATCGTGTTGAAGCAGATGAGAGGGTGGGGGATCGTTAATGTTGGTGGCATGCAACATGCGAGCAGGGTGGCCATAATGGCTTTCCTTAGTCCGCTAAATCACGGGTACATTCACATAGTTGAGAGTGAGGAGAAGGTACTGTGTTTTACAGTTATACACTTCCATGTAGATGCAGAGCATGAGGCAGTAAGGAATAAATGGGAGAGCAGTCATGGAAAATATTGATGTGTAGAGGATTGTGTCACCTCACGGTCTCTCCAACAGAGAGCAATAAGCTTAAGTTTTCATTCTTGATCGATGACTCAGGAAAGGTTCTATTTTGAAGGGAGAAGCAACAATGGAAATTTTTATATCATCAAACTAAACTAGAGATTACCTAACTTGCAATTGCTGGATGTGGGAGCTTACCAAGTGATATTTATTTTAAATCCTGGATCCTTTATTCTGGGTATGCTTATTGGCTCCCATTCATGCAATATTATTGGTCTCAATTTTCCTTCCTAAGATTGTGGAGGTTGATAGGACTCTAGGATTATCATGGTGTAGAATGGGGGGACTCTTTGGAGAATTGGTGTTCCTTGGTGTATTTAATTGACAACCTTGTAAACCTGGGAAGTTGATTCTTTGTGGTGTGTCTTTTTGGAGGATGGTGGTATATCCACTTTTGGGGGTCAAGGGGGTTCTATTGGTCATTTATTTTTATGTATCAAACCCAAACTAGGAATTGGGGGTCACCTGGCTCCATATTAAAGTTATGGGATGAGCCCAAATTTGGTGGTGGTGGAGTGGTTTCCTTATGATCGACTGGTGTAAGGGAGATGGCAGTAATTGGGTTATCATTGGCATATTCCGTAAAGTCAGCCTCACTAACAAGGCTGCCACACAAGCAATACCATAGCTCAGTCCTCCTGTAGTATATGGTTTTCTTGGTGTGTGGCTGCTCAGTGTGAGGAAATTTATTTCTTCACAAAAAAAATCATGGTTCTCTTGTGCATCTCTAGGCATTTCTCGAGCCATGCCTTGTTAGAGGGGTAGAGTCAAAAGAGGGGCCTCCTATTATGAAGAGTGAACCCGAATAGGGAAATACCATGTTACATCATCAAATTGAAGGCTTAGATGCAAGGTATTAGGACAATACTCTAGTCCATGTTAAGGAATAACTATCTCGGTATGAGGGGGAAGCCTCTTCTCACCATACTTCCCTCTCAAATTCTAAAGTCTTAGTTGAGTGGATAAATTGGATTCCTAATAAGAGACACATGAGTGGAAGATCCAATCAGTATATGCAGAAAATATACTTGTATTAAAAAATTAATTTCCTCTTGGGGCAGACTCTCATGGATCACCATGAATATCGGATGGGTCCACTACAATATTTGGTTCGTATGCACAGGCATCTAAGAAACTATGTCAACAAGTTGGACAAGATCAACCGTAGGGTAGCAAGGATAGAATTCCATCTTGGCATTTTCCTTGTATTCGACTTCCCTCTAGCATATCAAACAAACCCATTCTTAATGATAGGCTATGACTCTAATCCTCCCGGTTGACTTTTTTATGATTTTACTTTCTAATTATAGCTCTATAACATGTTTTGTCTGATGTCGAATAGGAAAATACCTATGTATCAGTCTATTTTATTTTTTTAGCTATGGTCCATTTTTCCCCATGAGAAACTGAAATTATTGAATGTAAACCTTTATATAATCCTTTATTTTTTGGCAATTAATTAAATTCACCAAAAACATTATAAATAGATAAACAAAAAAATTGCAATATACTTGCCTATCTACTAATTAAGTTTCTCCTTTTTCAAAAATATTACATTTTATTTATGAGGCCGAATTAAAAAAGATCAAAGGCCAAATGAGATCCACATTTTCTCTGATGTTGGAAGGCTTTTGAGGCCCTCTTTTATAGTTAAAAATCAAAGATTCTTCACATTTAAAATACAACTTGCAAAATATAATAAAAGTAGCAACCCATTCAATTTTATTATGGAAAATATTTATAGATGATTTTAAGCATCAAAGAAGATCCTCAAATCACTTGTGTGATTGACATTTTATATAGAGTTGAAAAGATACAAGAAGATTTTTTTTATATAACTAACAATTCTTCAATTAACAATACTATCCAACCATGCTTCAATAAACCATGAGTTATTCTTGATCAATAGATTTCCATATCTTCATATCTAAGAGAGACGATATTGATGAAAATCAGTGTCACAATGCTTCTTTGTTAGGTTAAAAACACATTTGATAAACCTCAGATAGTAAAATTGAAAATGATAGATAATTGATTGCTAAGGTGGATTCACAATCCTTTAGCGTAAATTTCACATTTTTTTTTTAATTTTCTTAAATATTATGATGAATGGGTAATATATTAATTTGGGTGATCTTTAAGATCAAATTATCTGGTTAATACGATAATATAATATCAAGAGTATATCCAACAACATGCAAGTCAAATATACTAATAACTTATCATTTAACAAGAATTACTTGACATCACATGTGTGTAGGCATTTACTCTTCAAACCTTATCACAATAAACCAAACATATTCCTTGAAATTAAACTCATACAAATTAAAAAACAAACGATACTTTTAACCACTTAAACTACCAATCTAAAACTCCTTTAAAATATTATTAAATAAAATAGGTCCTAAAACTAAATATAATAAAAATTATTTATAAACGCACAATATTCTACCAGGCCAATGCAAACAATGTTGGTTTGATAAGTTGTATGGTTAATACAACTCTTTGCTCCATGCTATTTTTATATCACTAAGTCCTCTTCTTAAAATGTGTCATAAATCATGATACCATGCCTTGCATGATATAAATTATGGAGTGAATGAATGGAATTTTAATTTGGACAAACTAAGCCATTACTTGTGTCAATGTGATTTTCTATTTCCTTTATCATTTCGTTAAAAATACACATTAAAGCATAAAAAATTTCAAGGATGGCTTTCCTCCATAAGCATTAAAATTTTCAAGGATGCCTTTCCTCCATAAGCAAGTGAACGTTTTACTTATACTAAAAATAATAATGACTTTGTACATGTAGAATTTGTTGAAATGTGTAACTAGGTTTGGTCTTCATAATGACATATGTAGTCATTATTTTTATGTCATGAGAAAAATAAATTTATTATTGTTGTTCTTGAGGCATGGGTTTCATGCTCAAGAAAAAATATGTTTAGGTCAAGCTCCCATTGTGAGCTCCTAGGGCTTTTCATTGAGTCTACAAATAATTAATTCATTGTCATGTATGAAAGACGCTATTAGGAATGTTACACATTGTAAAAGGAATTTATTTGACTCAAATTCAAGTCAAAGAACCATCCGAGACCAAGTCATAATGCAAAAAACAAGTCGGCCTACACAAGCATTAAGTCAACCTAAAGACAATTACAAATCAGCCTAAATTCATGGATAGAAATCCTATAAAGGGAGACTTCCACTACACTTGAGACACACACTTCACTCACTCCAATTTCAATCATAAGAAGGAAGAAAAGTAGGAATTAGAAGAGGACGAAGGCATAAAATAAATATGAGAGTTATAATTTGTTTTTTGGGCTACTTATCTCCACACGTGCAAAGAAATTAGAGTTGTAATCTACTGCAGGGAAGCCAAGTTGCAAATCCATCAAAGTGCTAAGGATAGGGGTAAATAAGGATTTTTTTGAGAACCAAGTTCTCTAGGAAGAATAATGAGGTCTAGTGAAGCAAAAAGAGGAAAGATCTCTCATTCTTCCACTCACACGTGTGGCCTAGGGTTTCTGAAATAAGGGTCGAAAATTGCAGAAGTTGCAGGTATACCAAAATTGCAGAAATAAAGGTCGAAGTTGAAGACAAGTTAAGCAACTCATTTGATTTGGAAAAAGAGGAAATGTTGACTTGGTATTAGAGGGGTTTTGGTCAAGGGTCTCGGTCTTGGAACTTTACAATTGAAAATTTTATAAGAAGAAAATTTCTTGTCGCTTTTCCTCTCATACTTGAAGAGGTTTTGGCCCTGGCTAATCGCCTATAGCTTGTGCCCTTTGTCTTATTTTTCTTTATGGTTAGATAGTTGTTTGATGAAGAAGAATATTAATAATAATCAAGTGAAAGAAGAAGTTAATTAATAAAAGTAAAAATACACCACAAAAAACTATCAAACTAAGATAAATCACCATATGTTGTTACCCCTGGATTTCTCAACAGAATTATGTTAAGTCGTGGCACGAAAAGTAATTTTCACATTATCAATCTACCTTGGTTCTTCACCTAATGCTTAACAACTATATAAGTGAAAACTTTCGAATATTTTCATTACAGTTATTTAAAAACACACACACACACACACAATTTGTGTAACCAAATGCTTTCAAGAAGGCTCTAGTTTACTTTATTGAAGAAACATAGAACATTTTTATTTATTTATAATCAAAGGATTGTGTGGTAGGTAAGTAGGTAAGGAGAGAAAATGAGAATAAATAATTATAGAATTTAATATTTTATAGTTATTATTATTATTTTTAATTAAAATATGATTTATAATCATTAACTATTATTATTAGTGAGTAAGAATATAAAAACCTAAATGTTCAATAAAGTTCAAGCCTAACTTTATTACTATATGTAACAAATCAAATTTCAAGATTAAAAATACACAAATTCATACTCAACCCATTGGTTTTGTTTGTGCTTTAATGTATAACTATTCTTTTTAGGTTATATATCGTGCCCATGCATCAAACGGTTTGGTTTTTTATGTTTTATTTTTTCAGCATTGTGCTAATTCTATTATATATTTCCTTATTGATGTTATTTCCCAACCAAAATTATCATCTAAGTGCCCTAATGTTTGGTTTCACCGGTTCATCTGCTTGTCTCGTGGATTGTAATTAGACGAGTATTGTGTTGATTATCAAAATTTTGTATGGTCTTACCCTAATCGTGCCCTAATCACCCTACATTAGTTTATTTAAGAGTTAGCCATCTAATGTACGCACCCATTTTCTTTGAATAAGTCATCATACATAGATATTGGGTAGTTATTTAATATAAAAGGGTGTTTTTTATCAAATAAGGCCCCATTAGGTAGTTGGTACTCATTAGTGATGGCACCACAAGTAGTTGGAGTTTTGATATTGAGAATATATTTATAGAGCTAATCGAATATGGAATGTTTTTCAAGTGTTGTTGTTTTAATTGGAGCTTTGTTGAAAAGAGGTTGGCCGCTCAAAGAGGCCTATGAACTTCACCTTATCTTTTGAAAATCATCAATACAAGGGTTACATTTCATATGAATTACTCTCATTATCTATTGCATTTGTTCTTTTACCCTTGTATTTATGTAGTTATCTTGCTCATGATTCAGTTTCAAGGGTTAAGGATCGCTACAAATGGTATTAGATCTCTCTCTTGGGAAATAAGTGGAAAATTCTCTCTCTCTCTCTCTCTAAAGTGCAGATTTTTTAAGAGGAAAGTCTTGTCACTGCAACAACACCCTCCAAAATTTTGGTTTACATTCAAATTTTGGAGCCCACTTTGACTTCGCATCTTTTCATCAAAAACATCAAGATTCATTGAACGTGTTTTCTCTAAGTTTTTTGGTCTCGTTTGTGAGAAAATAAAAGTGTTGTCTTTTAGCATGTTAAGTGTCGCACAATGTACAAAATCTATTTTTGGTGTTTTCAAAGGGTAATATTTATGTAAATGAGTTGGTCTTACCATGTAAACATGTGTCACACTCATTTCCAAAGTTTTAACTGTTGTCGCACAAGTTTCACGGTCGTCGTAAAGTGTATCTTTGGTGTCGCACTTGGTCCTAGTCATCACAAAGTTGTCGCATTGAGGGAAGTGTGTTATTAATGTGTTTTGAGTGTTCCTGGTTGTGTTTTCAAATAAAATAAGTGTTAGATAATACTCAGAGTCTTGTTTTGTTGAATTTCATGGAATTGATCTGATACTTAGTCAAAATTGGAAAAAATCTAAGACCGGAATACTCAGCGTCACTCAACCAGCCTAAATTGCACATTATGTAGTAACAACCCTCAAGCAACAACCTTGTCCCTTGGCACTATGAAATACACCATTTCTACCTCCTAGAATTGTGCATTGTGTAATCCTAATGCTCAAGCCCAACCCCTGAGCTCCAAAACTGCACAATCACTTCCTCTAGTCAGGCCTAAACTGCGCATTGCACAGTCTCAAACCTCAAGCCCAACCCTTGAGCTCATGAACTGCACAATTTTGAAATCACTTGGCTTCCCTATCCCTCCAACACTGTGCATTGTGAAAATTTAGTGTTGAAGCCCTCAACATGGCTCCTTGAACCCCCAACTATTCAATCTACAATCCCAGTCCAGCCTGAATTGTGCATTGTACAATCTCAAGGCTCAGTCTCAAACCTTCACTGCCTGAGCTACATAATTGCACAGTTATTGAGCCTCTCTCTCAGCCTGTCACCTAGTTCCAACTTAGTCAGTGGACCATCATGCGAAATTTTAGACTAGGGGTTTTTTCATACTGATGTCGTCTTGTCATGAGTGAATTGTAAGTGCGGGTACTCTATCATGCTATGACAGTATGATGAAGAAGGTTTTTATGGAGAGGGAGAGCATTCTAGAAAACACCTTTGTAGTTGAAGGTACAAGTTGATCAATCAGGAGGAAGCAAAGGGACATCAGTTTGTGGCCACAACCCAAAATCTAATAAGACTAAAGACTCCTCATCTCTAATCCATATGGAGGTGGAAAAGAGATCATCTTCAAGAAGACACAAAGCAAGCAGTAGCAAAGAATGTCTTGACATTTCCATGTCATTAGTGTCATGTCATGAGTCATCATGTGCCACACCATTTTGTGGATTTTGTAAATTCTTATTTGAAAATGTATTGTAAAGTGGAAGTCCAAAGGACATGTGCAAAATGTAAAGAGTCATGTAAAAGTTGAAAATTCATAAGGAATTAAAACCGTCGTGATTGTATTTAAAGAGTCACAAGGGAGGTGAAGGATCACCCCATTTGTTATAAATACACCCTCATTATACAAGAAAAGGAATTTTCACCTTGGCTTATCCCATAAGGCATCAGAGACACAAGTTAGTTCTTTTGGGGAGCAAGTAGTGGCTCCAACGCTCCACTATTGGAGCTAGTGGTGTTCATTGTATACATGTTTCTTGGGAATTTTACTTAATATTTGAATCTTTATGGCCAACAAGTTCTTCATGCATGTATTATGAATATTTGTAATATTTTTCTGTGAATTTTTCTGATTCATGTTTGTTTTCACCTATACTAAAGTATTTGAACTATTTCAGTTATTTTAGTGCTTATCATATTGAGAATGTGTTTTAATGGTTTTAGTGATTGTTGCATCGTTGTGGATTATTCCGCCCGATGTTAGACGGATATTTCCTATTTGTGTGCATCTTTTCTAGGGTGGTACTATTACCTCTCTCTCATAGGCTCACTTTCTCTTCCCTCCGTAATAGAATAACCCCGACACACCTACACCTTAACATTCACCAGGCACACCTACTTGCTTTTTGAAGGCACATATGTGATTTTGTCTCTTGCTCATAGCTAAAGCCAAGGAAAACCTTTAAGAAAGTGGCAACCAGGCCATATTCCGGATGGGGCTCCTATACCAAGCGACGTGAGGTCTAATTGGGACCACATATCGAGGAGACTCCTTTGAATGTTGGTAGGTCCAACACTGTCAACATTTATGGCGCTAGAAGAATGGTAGCCATATTTTTATGGATGATAAATCCACGCACCCTCATCATAATTCTCCCGGTCAAGGCAGTAATATTCCCAACACCTCTCTGACTCATATTCCTAAATTTGGCAGATCTTCTCAGCCTGGTCCAAAAAAACCCTGTGAAATTATTACAAGCATATCCGGGAAATCTTACCTATAACTGGTCATTTCTCATAGGTTATTGGATTAATTCCTAGGGTGCATAATATTCCTTATTTTCCGAAGAGGAAAGAAACAACCTCCACTGGGATAGTGGTTTCTACTGTCGAAGATTTAGTTTTTTCCACCCTCAAAGAGCTAGCAGAATCTGCTGAAAACACAAAGAAACTGGAGTAGCCTCCATATTTTAATGGGGGTTATGGGGACAATATTGTGCTTTAAGACTAAACATTTCACAGGTTAGGCGGTCACGAAGAAGATTCATCAGATTCTGAAGAAGAGGAGGAGCACAGAAACGAAAACATGGTAGACCAAGATTTGGATTGGATGTCTTACGGCCCACTTGCTCTACTAGGTATTTTACATAAGATGCCAAGACACCCGAAAAATATGTTAACAAAGTATGACCCTGAAAAATTAGACAAAGAGGAAAACCATTTGAATAACTTGTATCTACATCTGCAGATGCTCGGAGTATGTTATTATGATGTTGCATGTAGACTCTTTCCTTGTATCTTAGATGGTAGAGCATTTTTTTGGTACCAAATTCTTCCTCCAAACTCAATTCATAATTGGAAGGGGTTTAGAAATTTGTTCCTTTAAAAGTTTGTAGATGACAAAACCCCAGCTATGTTGTTAAAGGAGTTGGTAAATCTGAAGATGGAGCATGTTATGCAACCAACTCACCAAATAGAAGAAAATATAGATCAACGACTTAGGAATCAACCTCTTCGAGGGGGAAACCTCCTTTACATTACATAAATGAACAATTATTGGAATATCAAATGAAAAAACCTACTTTCTATATATAGGAATCTAAGGGGTCCCAATATAATCAGAGCCTATATAACAATAATAATGTAAGGGCACAAAAATAACAATAGTGGGCTTCTATGGGGCACAATAATAACAATATGGGGACTACATGGGCATAAAAATAACAATAAGGGGGCTACAATAAAAATAACAATAACGGAATACACTAGTATTATAGGGACCTGACATGCCCCTCTCCTTCAAAAAAGTGTGTTCCTTGACGCTTGAGTAGTTATGGATTAATTTTTATAAAATTCTCATCCTCCCATGTGGAGTCTTCAACGGGTAAATTCTTCCACTTGATGAGATACTTTGAAATTGATTAATTCCTAAGTTGTCGAGTTCTTATTTCCTTAACTGCTTCAGGTTCCACTATGAATTTTCCTTCCTTGTCAAGTTCTAGAAATATTGTTTGAACTCGGATTTTGTCACCTATAACCTTCTTTAAGCATGAAACATGGAAAACTAGGTGCACTGGAGAAGATGCAGGAAGCTCCAATTTTTATG
This sequence comes from Pinus albicaulis, assembly GCA_034641835.2. Classification (NCBI taxonomy): domain Eukaryota; kingdom Viridiplantae; phylum Streptophyta; class Pinopsida; order Pinales; family Pinaceae; genus Pinus; species Pinus albicaulis. The sequence continues at coordinate 64,752,167 of CM076581.1, read as the reverse complement.
CCATGGTACCAATATTTTGCAACACCTTGTAAGGACCATAGTACTTTGGTGATAATTTATTTTCCTCATTAGCTTGCTTGAGGGACATTTGGTTTTATGGCTGTAGCCGTAAAAATGCCCAATCACCTACATCAAAACTTCTTTCGTTGCGATATTGATCTACTTGTTGTTTCATTAGATTTTTTGCCAAAGTTAGGTTATCCTTTAAGAATTGGAGAACTTGTTGTCGATGCTCGATGTGATCTTCCACTGCTTCAACCTTGCAATTTTCTCTTAAAGATGATGTGATGGACGATGGATGATATCCACAAAGTGCCATAAATGGGGTAATTTTTGCTGCAGTGTGGAAGGAAGTGTTATACCACCATTCATCAAGAGGTAACCACTTGACCCATTGTGTTTGTTTATCAAATACAAAGCAACAAAGATATCCTTCCAAATATTTGTTCACTATCTCAGTTTGCCCATCATATTGAGGATGATAAGATGATCTATGAGCTAGTTGAGTACCCAGACAAGAAAACAATTCCGTCCAAAAATTTTCCAGTGAAAATGGGATCTTTGTCGCTTAAAATAATCTTTGGGTTTCCATGTAGCTTTTGAATTGTTTCCATAAATGCAATATTAATTGTACTATATTTAAATGGATGATATAATGCACAAAAGTGTGCATACTTGGTAAGTTTATCAACTACCACCATGATGACACTCTTTCCTTCAGACTTGGGTAAACTTGTGATAAAATCCATTAAAACCTCCTCCCAACGTTGAATTGGAATGGATAAAGGTTGTAGCAGACCTAGGGTCTTAATTGTCTCATATTAATTTTGTTGGCAAACCAAGAATTCCGCCAAAACTTTTGAATATCTTTCTTGGCCCTATGGTAAGTTTTTAAAAATCCCAAGTGTCCTCCTAAGGGAGAGGTGTGTAATTCTAATGCATTACAAGATATGGTCGAATTCATTTTCTTTCTCTAAGGTTGGTTTCTAGTTTATATCCTCTTCTTTTGATGTTTCTTGTTCCTTTTCTTCCTCCTCTTCACATTCTATGTAGAATAATTTCTTCTTGGCACACTTATGAACTTTAGTGTATTTTCTATCACAACTGTAACAAAGCCCTTTTGTTATTTTTTCTTCCAATTGTTGAGATGTCAATGATCCGGATTTATGTAGGAACACAACAGAATACAAAAATAACCATAAACATAGAAATACAGTGGAAATAAGGCTTCATTTCATGAATATCAAATCACAGAAATATGCTTACAAACATGATGGAAATAAAATAACTAGGGTGTTGGTAGCGAATCTCTGAGAAGAGATGTGGCGACTACAGACCTCTGAATTGTGTTACAATGAGGCTCGAGGGCCTATTTATTATGGAGAAATATTGGAGAACTCTAAACGTCAAAAACCTAACCCTAGGAGATGATGCGCCAAAACTATGGGCCCTGTTTGGGTAAATTGGTGTTTCAACTTCCCGGGGACGTAACTTTGGCATACTATCTCTGTTTGGGGCCTCAAAATGGTTCCGGAAGCTCAGGACCCGAAAAAATGTTAAAAATAGTAAGTTGTGAAAAAAGACTAAAAGAGACAATGGTGGGACCCCAAGTGGAATAGGAGGGTGGCCACCAATATCCACTTGGATCATTCCTCCCCCTTAGGAAGCAATGGTCCCCATTGCATTGAGTTCCTCCATGAGATGAGGAAAATTCTGTTGAACTTGGTCCCTGGTGAACTACTTGCCTTGGTGCAGGAGTTGGCCAGCTTTGACAACCCGATACAATTGGATCTTCTGTCGGCGAGTGTTCTTGATTTGCATGTCCATGATATAGTCTGTGGTGGCCTGTTCCATGCAGTCTGGGTTTAACTCTTTTGGTATGAGTTCCTCTACAATGTCAGAGGTGTCCAATAGAGGTGGGAAGTAGGGACGAAGGAAGTCTACATTGAATACTGGGTGCAAACCAAGGAATGGTGGAATACTGAGCTCGAAGGAATTGTCCCCTATAGCCTTGGTGATCTTGTACAGGCCATATCGGAGCAGGTGAATCTTGCAGTGGGGTCCAGTGAGGCGCTCCTTCTTCAAATGTAGCCACACTTTTTTTCCCACCTGGAATTTGTGTGGCACTCGATGTTGATCATGTCGTTGCTTGTACTTAGCATTGGCTCTGTCCAATATGTCATGAACTTGTTGGCGGATGTGCTAAATGCACTCAATGAAGTTGTTTGATTTGTTAGCTTCAGAGTAGACATGAGCCGAATCGGCTTGAGTAGCTACAAATGGCATGGCTACGTCATTGGGACACAGTGGCTAGAATCCCAAGCCCACCTGAAAGGGGCTGTGGCCGGTTAAGCTGTGGAGAGCCCGGTTATAACTGTGTTGTACATAGGGAAGGCTCTCATCCCATGTGCATGGATGCATTGAATTTTACATGTGCAAAATGTGTACAATCATCCTGTTGACGACCTCTATCTGGCCATCAATTTGGGGATGGAAAGTTGTGGACTTGGTGAGCTTGGTGTCCAACATTGACCAGAAGCTAGACCAAAATGTGCTGAGGAACCTGCTGTCGTGATCTGATATGATAGACTATGGGATCCCAAAGTGCACCCACACTCGTTCAAAGAAGATTTTAGCAGTGGCTTCTGCTGTGATATTCTTCTTGCAGGTCGCCATAATGGCCATTTTTGAGAATCTGTCGACGACCATGAAAACACAGTCATTTACATGCTTAGTAGAAGGAAGGCCTGACATGTAATCCATGGAGATGGATTCCCAAGGTCGACTAGGGGTAGGTAGCGGAGTATAGAGCCCTTGCTTCTTGATGTTTGGTTTGGCAATGGCGCAAGAAGTGCAGGATTTGATATACTTCCCGACATCTTGTCGAAGGTTCGGCTAATAGAAATACTTCTACAGTACTGCCACTGTTTTCTCGACCCAAAAATTCCCAGCGACTCGACTGTAGTCCACTTCCCATATCATCTTGGCACGCTCGCTTGAAGGAACACAAAGGTGTCCTGGGTGACATAATAGTGCATCTTGGAGGTGAAAATTTGGAACTTTCATACCCCCCAAGAGTGCCTTCTATGTGTAGCTGAATTCTGGATCGCTCTTGTAGAGAAGCGGCCAATCAGAAGTCTCATGCCCACAAGAGTTGAGAACTATGGTTATGGCCATGATCGGTGGTCGGCTGAGACAGTCTGCAACATTATTGGTGCTACCCTTTTGGTACTTTATGTTCAAATGAAATTGTTGCAGATATGTGGACCACTTCTGATGGCGATCATTCTGCAACTTCCCTTGAGTCTGTATGAACTGTAGGGGTCGGTGGTCTGTGTGGATGATTGTCTCCTTCCCCAAAATGTAATTATTCCATTGTCGACAAGCCTACACAATAGAATACATTTCTTTGTCATAAGTGGGATACTTTCGAACTGTGTCAGACAATGTCTCACTATGATATGCCACTGGATGCCCTTGTTGAGTAAGAACTACCCCAATAGCATAGTCAGAGGCATCTGTCTCGATCTCAAATGGTTGTTGCAAGTCTGGTAATGTGAGCACTGGGGCAGAACAGAGGCGATGCTTCAATTCTACGAACGCCTTCTGTTGAGATTCTGACCAACAGAATTTTTCTTTCACTCCTCCCTTGGTGACTTGACTCAAGGGCCAAGTTATATGAGAGAATCCCAACACGAACCTGCGGTATAAATTAGCAGGACCCAGAAAGCTGCGAAACTCTGTTAGGGTGGTTGGGGCTAGCCAATCTCGAATGACTTGGATCTTAGTTGGATCCACATGCACCCCCCTTTCATCAATAATGTATCCCAGATATTGAACCTGGGTCATGCCAAAAGTGCACTTCTCCAAATTGGCACACAACTTGTGTTGCTGCAGTGTTTGGAGGACTTCTCGGATGTGGTGGAGGTGCTCTTCCCAAGTATGGCTGAAGATCAGAATGTCATCCAAGTATACCACTACAAATGAGTTGGTGAATAGACACAAGATGTCATCCATCAGCCTCTTGAAGGTTGCGGGAGCATTTGTCAATCCGAAAGGCATGACAAGCCATTTGAAAAGGCCCTCCTTGGCTTTGAAGGCAGTCTTCCACGCATCAGAGGGTTCGATTAGTACCTGGTGATACCCAGACTTCAAGTTGATCTTGCTGAAATATTTTTCCCCTTTGAGTTGGTCTAGAAGGTCATCAATCCATGGGATCGGGTACCTATTCCGAACAGTGATCTTGTTCAATGCCCGATAGTCAATACAGAGTCTCCAAGTCCCATCCTTCTTCTGTACCAACATGATTGGGCTCCCACTGGGCGATGAACTTGGCCAGATGTGACCTTTCTGCAGCAACTCCTGAATTTGCCTCTTGATTTCATCATTCTCCATAACAGAGCGCCTATAGTTCGATCCATTAGGTAGCGGCGCACCTAGGGTCAGGTCAATGGGGTGCTTGACCAGACAATGTAGAGGCACCCCTGTGGGAGAGGTGAAGATGTCCCTGTACTCCTCCACAACATTGTCCATTTGTTGTTGTCGTGCAGAGGAGCCATGTCTGGAGGTTGTGGCCACAGTCTTCTTCTTGCCTTGGGGGCGGATCATCAGGAAAACAAATTTCTTCATTTGGGAAATGAGCTTACTTCATTGTTTTGTAGTAACCAAAGAGATAGTGGGAGGCAGTGGTACCTCTGGTATTCTGTACAATTTATTTCCCAAAGTAACAATAACAGTGCGAGGTCGGGACTCATAAACAGCATGTCGCTTCCACAAGTATGGTTGGCCTAATAATACATCAGAAACATCAATAGGAGCAATGTCACACAATACCTCATCCGTGAAGGGCTTGATGCTATAGGGAAGGTGGCACTGTTGGCTGACACAGAGATCTCATCCTTGGTGAAGCCACTTGATGGTGTATGGTTGTGGGTGCGATGTGGTCGTCAAGCCCAACTGCTTCACGACATCTACTGAAATGAGGTTCTTTTGGCTCCCATTGTCGACAATGAACCGTAGCGGGGAACCCTTTACCCACATCTTAGAGTAGAATAGACGCTCTGCCTCCTCTGGATCTTCTGGTTCCTCCTTCTGGATCTTCGTAGTGGAAAAAGTGGCGTTGGGCTCTGCATCAATAATCTGCTTCCCTTTGACATTCCCCTTTTCAGGTTCTGATTCAAAGTCGAAGCATGCATCTAATTTAGACACCCTCATCTCGGCCACCAGCGACTGCTTGGCCTGACACTCACTTGTGTTGTGAGTGGAGCTCTTATGGAACTCACACCACTTTCCCGTGTCCTTCTTTGGCTTCGCGGTGTTGTTCTTTTCTTGTCTCTTTGGCAGGTTGTCTTGGGCCACCATGCCTTGGCTTTTTCCTTTGTTCTGTGGTTTGGGGCACCTTTCCCTTACTTTTGATTTGTAGATCCAAAGTCTCGCTTCTTTTGTTTGAATTTTTGCTCAATCTTGGCAGCATACCAGTATGCCGTACCAAGCAAGGAGATGTCGAGGAACTCCATTTCCTCCTGAATGTATCTGTGCAGATAGCAGCGATACTTTAGCACCAAATGTTTCTCTCAATCTTTGATACCCAACTTTGTGCGCAGGGTATGGAATAGATTCGTTAGCTCATGCACGTCTTGATCCCTTTGTTGTTGCAGTGTGGTCCATTGTATGTACTTGTCCTCATAGCTCCCCATGAGATAGTATTGTTCCTTGATAGAATCTCAGAAATAATTCCAAGTGGGTACGACTGAGAATAGAGAGGGTTTTGTCTCGTCCTTTTTGTCACAGTAGGTTTCCCACCAGTCCTTGACATGGGCGGTAGCTTTGAGGAGTGCAAAAATAATCTTCTCCCGGTCGGAAAATTCATGAACCGAAAAATATCCTTCTAATAGATTCAACCATCTATCTACGGCATCTGCATCTATTTGACCCTCAAATATGGGAATGTCAAAGTTTACTTGTACCTTAAAGGGAGTCGCGCCTCCAAAGTGGCTGTTGGATGCAGATGTGCCGCCGGTGGGCAGTCGTTGAAGGATCTGGGCAAAGTTATCCATCATCACGTTCCTTTGTTTTTCGAGGGCCTCCTTGAGAAATATTTTGATAGGATCTCCTGCTCCCTCATCTTTCTTTTCGTCCCCCATGGGAATCCGTCGGGGTTTGCGAGGCTGATCTTGCAAAGGTTCCACCTAATCGAACCCTAACTCCTTATACCCCGACCTAGTTGGGGACATGCAAAGAAGGATTGAGAAAAAATAGACCGCTCTGATACCACTAATCTGGATTTATGCAGGAACGCAATAGAATACAAAAATAACGATAAACATAGAAATACAACGGAAATAAGGCTTCATTTCATAAATATCAAATCACAGAAATATTCTTATAAACATGATGGAAATAAAATAACTAGGGTGTTTGTAGCGAATCTCTGAGAAGATATGTGGCGATTAAAGACCTCTGAACTGTGTTACAATGAGGCTCGAGGGCCTATTTATTATGGATAAACAATGGAGAACTCTAAACGTCCAAAAACCTAACCCTAGGAGATGAAGCACCAAACCTATGGTCCTCGTTTGGGTAAATTGGTGTTTCAACTTCCCAGGGACGTAACTTCGGCATACTATCTCCATTTGGGCCCTCAAAACGGTTCTGGAAGCTCAAGACCCGAAAAACTGCTAAAAATAGTAAGTTGTGAAAAAAAAATGAAAGAGACAATGGTGGGGCCCCAAGTGGAATAGGCAGGTGGCCACCAAGATCCACCTGGATCAGTCAACCTTGTAGTTTGTGGAAGGCTAGGAGCAGCAACACTTCCATATTCATAATTGTGAGTGGTAGGCTTCCTAGTTGCCATAATTTTGCTTTCAATTTTTCTTGCCAACCTGGATGCCTTCTCCAATGAATCAGGTTCCCAAAGGCGAACCTCATGTTGGATGTTATCCTTTAAAGTACCTATGAATACACCAATGCTATGCTCCTCTGGAATATAATTTACCCTTATATTCAATTTTTGGAAGTCCTCAATGTGCTCCGCCATAGAACCCTTTTGTCTTAGATTTATCAATTAGCTAAAGAAGGTGTTGGTCTTTGTAACTTTATAATGTGTTATCATTTCCTCAGTAAATATTGACCAAGTGACAAGTGGTTTACAAGAACAAAGCCATCGATACCATACAAAATGATTGGGTTTTAAATATAAAGTTGCAATGTGTACCTTTTGTGTGTGTTTCACATTATGGAGATCAAAATATTTCTCCATATGTAGTATCCATGTTATCGGAGCCTTGCCATCAAACTTCCTCATATCGATCTTTGGAATATGGTGGCTCTTCAATCCAATGTTAGAGTCTATGAAATCATGATTAAAATTTATTTTTTTCTCATCGTGAGTTTCATCTAATACCTTTTTGCCATTAGGAAGCATTTCTTTTAGAAACTTTGTCAAACCTTCCTTCAAGTCTTCCATGTTGCCTTTCATTTTTGCTTCTATGTCATCCTTCAAACCTTCCATGTCTTATTTTAAAACATTCTTCAAACCTTCCATGTATGTTTTTAAACCATTCTTCAAACATTCCATGTATGTTTTTAAACCATTCTTTAAAACATCCATCTTAGCTTCCATTTCATTTTTGGATACTCTTTGTGAAAACAAAATTTGTTGCACTTGGTCTCGTAATTTTGATACATCATGTTGCACTTATTCCCCTCCATGTGTCATGGCAGAGATTTCTAAGGGATTAATAGGTGTGGAATTATTTTTTGGAGGCATTTTATAACCCAATATTGATATCAATGCTTCAATATGCCCTTGGAATCACTTCTTCAATATGCCCTTGGAATCACTTCAAACTGATTTTTCAAACAAAAGTTATGTAATTTTTAAAAAAAAATACACACCTTTTCCTTGCTTTTTAGGAGCTCGATATTAAATATGTTGTATATAGGTAATTTAGTATCCACAAGATTTGAACTTCAGTCCTGTAGTATCTTTCTGAGTCTTCTTTCCAATGACATAGGTCAAACCTAATTTGGATTCTTCAAGGTGAAGTTATGCCCAATCTCCCACAATGACCTAATTATGGACTGGTTTAGTAGAGAGAACTTGTACAGCATGCCACGTATCACTATTTCAGCCATCAACTCTAAAATTGATAAAAAAAAATAAACTAAAATATGTGCAATTTCGACCATTTTTTACAGAATTCAAATATGATGCCTGAAACGAGAGTTATGATGATTTTCCCTCGGTCTCCTGTTTGATATGAAATTCTGGAGCCTGCAAAAACCCTAAATTCCTCAGATCATATCTACGAAAATATAGGGAACCAAGATCTGAAATACGTACATGAGGTTCACCCACGTGATTTCAATTTCAGCTTCTGATGTTTCGTAGAAAAAAAGTTATAGCGAAACTTCCAAGATGACCTATTTGAAGAGGCAAAACCCTAGAATCCAAAGCTTTGATACCAAATGTTATCCAACCAGCTCAGAAAATAGAAGAAAATATATATCAACAACTTAGGAATCAGCCTCTTTGAGGGGGAAACCTCCTTTACATTATTTATGTTAGCGCTCTATAATTTCGAGGTTGAAAACAAAATCCCGGAGGTAACATCAAACCAACTTTGGAAACTAGGATCTAGCCATGCTAGTTTCAGAGAGGGCTCTCTCTTTAAGATTTAACTTTGTCTGGATAAGTTTTTAGGCTAGTTATGATTGTACTTGGGTTTTGGTTTTGTTTTGGATTTTGAAAAATTGATTGTATTCAATTGATTAATGTCTATTGGGAAATGGATTCAACATATAACATTATAGTTGCATCAACTTTTCATAGAGTAAACACAGGGAAAGCTAGGAGTATTTATGGGATCTTTTAGAATTTATAAATGGGTTATGATAGAAATATGAAATATTCAGTAGAAATAAAGAGCAATTAAGACTTCTTTAGTTTGGCTTTCAGTGGAAAATATTATGATTGTAAAGGCAGCCAGAATAAGGTACTCAAAAGTAAATCCTATTCATCACGCTTTCTGCTTTAAAATTGGAATTCAGATGATTACAATGAAAGATGACAATGAAACATAATAACAGAAGAAAAACATCACCAGTATTTAAGCCACAAGAATCCTTTGAATGGTCTTATTATTATTGATGCTCCAGTGCTTTGGAAAAGCTTACAGTACTCCAAAAGATATTAATGATTCTGATCTCAATCAATCGACATTTGATACTTCCAAAACTGAAGTATTTATACAAAAGTTTACAAAAATAATTCCTATAATACAGTCTCTAATAGACATGGTATTTTTAGACTTGAACTTGAACTTAAAACTCTAACTATTACAAAATTATAGCTTCGATGGAATGCATTGTGCAACTACAGGTGCTTATGTAGTGGGAAGAGTTAGGACGTGGACCACATTTTACTGATGTGATGGAAAACTGAGTGTTGTGCTGGCGAAATATGTTTGTATGAATTCCTTTTCTTCTCTTGCAGTTACAACATGATCATTTTGCGCAAACGCCTTTTCCTGACTTGACCTTTCTGTCTTTTTGCTACCCGAGTCCCTTATGCAGCGTTTAACCCTTTTTCTAAACAAAAGAGCATAAAAATAATATACCCGGATTTGAAATCCCATATCCTTTGGTTCTGAACTTTATCGCATCCCTAGAAAATTGCACATCGCATGTTTTACAGTTTATGATAAGAGAAAAGGAGTTGGCAATGTGATTCAAAGTACGGAAGTGACGTGGCAGGGAAGGTGGGACTGGACCGCATCGCAAATCGCAAGTCAGAAGGTTTTTCTATGAGTGCAGAGGTAAACTCTAAATCTTGCAAAGTGTGAAGTGCATGGGAGAAGGAGGTGACGTGGCAGGTAAGGTGCGACCGATCGCATCACAAATTGAAAATCTTAGGTTTTTTTTATGAGCGCGAGTGGTAAATGCTAAAACCTGTGAAGTGCGATATGTGATTGGGACCCACCCACATCACACATTGCAACATTTATATTTTACCGCACGTTGCAGAGTTTAGAGTTTATGGAAATGTGGTAAACGCTACAACCAGCGAAGTGTGATTTGCGCTAACAGAGGATGATGTGGAAAGATGAATATGGAGCCCACTGCATCGGCAGAGTTTATAAAGTGGCGAATGGTTTCTGCAATAAGGTAAGGTTTATGAAATTTCATGGAATATATGATATATCTGTGTATTTCAAACGGCCTAAAGTGGGGGGCGGAGCTGCTGTGGTGGGGCCAACCGCATCTCAACTTAAACAAAATACCTTGCGGGCACTTAAAATGGTAAGTTATAAAATGTGTGATCTTGCGATGTGATGGATATCGCAAATCAGTGATCGCAAGATTTAATGTTTGGCGGGATGAAATAAGTTATAATTTGTGAAAAGTGGTGAGGTATATTTTCCAAGCTGCGAAATATTATTTATGATGGATGGTGGGGGAAGGGTGACATGTTAGGGAGAAATGGCCCCACTTTAATCGCAATCGAGGAATCGGGAAGGCAGATGGTAAGTAAAAACAATGATATAGAAATGAAAAAGGTAAATTAGAAGGATAAAGGGGAAAGGCAGAAAATGGTAAGTTTTAATGAATTTTAAGGGAAATGAAATGAAAAGGAAGGGTGGCGGGTGAACGGGTCCCACTTCATCGCATATTGCATTTCGGAAGGTTTGTAGGAGACGGCAATTTAAAGGTTTTGGGATTTGGCCGATGCGAAAAGGTAAGGTGGGTCTACTAATGAAACATGATAATGCGGTGGGGTTTTTAGGATGATTTCCAAAGCTTTTTAAAGTAATTCCTTTGAGCACTTTTAACTTATAATGGGTCTCTAAAACCTTGGATAAGCCATTCTTTGCCAGTTTTGACCTTTTTGATAGAATTAAAACCTGTAGTACCCAGCCTTATTAGAAATTACTTAATCACATTTAAATGATGTGATTAATTCAATCAAAACATACTTACTTATCTCCTAATGCTACATTTGGATGTGCAAGCATATTTTTCCTAAAGTTTTAACCTTTTTTGGAAATAATTTACAATCATGGAATATTATTTGGAATATGAAAGATCTGAGATGAAATAATCAATCACCTTGAGATCCTATAGATTATAGGACCCTAATAGTGGCTTCATTGGGGGATGGCACTCTCCCTGTGAAGTGCCAAGAACATCGTAGACTAGTAGCCTGATCCATTGGGCTGACCCCAAATATGCAACTTGCTTTGTTATAAAATCTCTGTGGCTGAAAATCTCAAACTGAAATCAGAACTTTCTTCACACTGAAATTTGAAACACAATATGAAAAAATGCTCAAAACACTGAGCTTATTTACACACTGCTAACTTCAACCCACACTAATAGATCATCAAAGACTTAGGGTCTTCACCTCAGGCTTCAAACCTTGATGAATTCTGTCAACACTTTTTGAAAATAAAATTAAATCAAACTGAAATGATACCAACCTACCCTAATCTACTGTACAATTGTTGATTAGGTGAAATGATCCTTCTAGTGTAACCAATCCTGAAATTATTCTCTCACTTTCCTCTAGCAGGCAAAATGATGTACATGTAGGCAGCTCACAACAGAAACTGAAACCAAGGCTTATGCTAACAAACAAAACAACATTCATCTTCTCTAATGTTTGAAAAATACTACTGAAGGGATCTTGAAAATCCTGAAGCATCACCTTGTCTTGAGATCCAACATAAAAAATACAAGTACTTCCTTCATTCTGATCTGAAAAAACAGTTGGTTGTTGATTGATAGGAAGGCATGAGGAAGTATAACCTTCTACTATTTGAGTATTGGATGTAAATTCCTCAAGCTTGAGAAATTCTGACTCAATCTCTAGCATATTGTCTCTCTCAGGCTCATAGTCATCAAATTCATAGTCTAAGTCATCCTTAAACAAGAAACATTCTTCATTATTATCAAACATGACAACCCTATCATCTTCATGAAAGAAAACAATATCTGCTAGTTGATCTCCTTGGAGGGAATCATCATCATAAATTGGTTTACTCACAACAATATCTTGTATAGTTTCATCATGCTCCTCATCGTAATTATCCTCATATTTATCGTACTTAGGCAAATCAGGTTCAGGAGAAACTTCATCAAATATGAACATTGAAAAAGGAGATTGTCTTTTCTCATAATGATCTATAAATCTAGTTTCAAGGTTGTCCTCATTTAAAATTAGATTTTCATTTTCAAAAATGGAATAATTTTTATCAACACATTCTTGACTACGTGAACACTACAAACCTATATTAGCTTGGACTATAATATGAATGTCCAGGAGCTGAACTATCTCATCTTCAGATAGAGGAGAAAGTACTTTTTGCTTTCTTTTGATAACACAGTAATTGTCTTCTTTCTCTCCTGAAGACTGATAATGAGACTAAATGTCTTCTTTAGCCCCATACAAAAGAGCAGATGAATTATCATTTGTCTCCATAGAGAGATCCTATGGATCTACTTTCATTTCTTGATTGCTTTCATTTTCAGCTATCTTCCCTTGATTATCATGACAATCAACTTGAGAATGGAACCCATAAAGTGCTTCTAAGAGATCCTCATCATTCATATCTACTAGGTCTTCATCAATACTTTCAATGTATTGTATGAAAGCCTCAAACTGATTATAGCAGTTTTCCACTAATAAAAAAGATTGGGAATGTCCTTATAATGCTCATAAAACACCTTATGGAAATATTTTAAAGAAAACAAGCTACCAGGGTTTAAAGCTTCATACAATTCCCTCCCTTGTCCATCTAATGTTTCCATGAACATCTTCATGTGTCAGTCCTCATGCCATTCAACTTGCAACTTCTATGAATGAATAAGAAATATAATGAGATGCAGCAAAGCATCATCAATGTTCTCATCTTGGAAAATAAGAAGATTTCTTTCCCAATTTACCCGAGGCATTTTCTGTGGGAATCAAGGAATGTGATCTTTGTTCATTGGGGCATACCTACATTGTATTCTTGGACTCATATTTTCAATCAATCAAAGAATGGAGTCACCGCATGTCCGCAACAAATCTGGATTCTTCTACTAGTGGAGCCTTTACGTTAACTGAAAATTGTGGAGTCGCCAGTGAATGGAACATCCTTCTAGTGTTTAACCTTTATTCGCCATCAAAGTCAAAACTGAACTTGATAAGTGTTACTGAGGAAGATAAATTTGATCCCCAGTATGGTCGCCACTATGTTAGCACTCTGTAATTCCGAGGCTGAAAACAGAATCCCAGAGGCAACATCAAACCAACTTTAGAAACTGGGATCTAGCCATGCCAGTTTCAGAGAGGGATCTCTCTTTAGTATTTAACTTTGTTTGGATAAGTTTTTAGGCTAGTTATGATTGTACTTGGGTTTTGGTTTTGTTTTGGATTTTGGAAAATTGATTGTATTCAATTGATTAATGTCTATTGGGCAATGGAGTCAACATATAACTGGATAGTTGCATCAACTTTTCACAGAGTAAACACAGGGAAATATAGGAGTATTTATTGGATCTTTTAGAATTTATAAATGGGTTATGACAGAAATATGAAGATATTCAGCAGAACTAAAGAGCAACTAAGAATTATTTAGTTTGGCTTTCAGTGGAAAAAATTATGATTGTAAAGGCAGCCAGAATAAGGTACTCAAAATTAAATCCTATTCATCACGCTTTCTGCTTTACAATTGGAATTCAGATGATTACAATGAAACATAATGACAAAAGAAAAACATCACTAGTATTTAAGCCACAAGAATCTTGTGAATGGTCTGATTATTATTGATGCTCGAGTGCTTTGGAAAAGCTTACAGTACTCCAAAAGACAGTAATGATTCTGATCTCAATCAATCGACATTTGATACTTCTAAAACTAAAGTATTTATACAAAGTTTACAAATATAATTCCTATAATACAGTCTCTAACAGACATGGTATTTTTTAGACTTAATCTTAAACTTAAAACTCTAACTATTACAAAATTATAGCTTCGGTGGAATGCGATGTGCAACTGTAGGTGTTGATGTAGTGGGAATAGTTAGGACGTGGACCACATTTTACTGATGTGCTGGCAGACTGAGTGTTTTTCTGGCGGAATATGTTTGTATGAATGCGCTTTCTGCTCTTGCAGTTACAACATGATCATTTTGCGCAAACGCCTTTTCCTGACTTGACCTTTCTGTCTTTTTTCTACCCGAGTCCCTTATGTCGCGTTTAACCCTTTTTTTAAACAAAACAGCATAAAAACTCATATACCCAGATTTGAAATCCCATAGGCTTTGGTTTTGAACTTTATTGCATCCATAGAAAATCGCACATCGCATGTTTTACAGTTTATGATAAGAGAAAAATAATCGGCAATGCGATGCGAAGTACGAAAGTGACGTGGCAGGAAAGGTGGGACCGGAAAATCGCAAGTCAGAAGGTTTTGCTGTGAGCACAGAGGTTAACTCTAAATCTTGCGAAGTGAGAAGTGTGGGGGAGAAGGAGGTCACGTGGCAGGTAAGGTGTGACCGATCGCATCGCAAATTGAAAATCTTAGGTTTTTTTTATGAGCACGGGTGGTAAATGCTAAAACCTGCAAAGTGTGATATGCGATTGGGACCCACCCACATCACACATCACAATATTTATATTTTACCGCACTTCGCACAGTTTAGAGTTCAGGGAAATGTTGTAAATGCTAAAACTAGCGAAGTGCAATTTGCACTAATGAAGGATGATGTGGCAAGATGAAGATGGAGCCCACTGCATCTGTGGAGTTTATAAAGTAGCGAATGGTTTCTGCGGTAAGGTAAGGTTTACTAAGTTTCATGGAATATATGATATATCTATGTATTTCAAACGACCTAAAGTGGGGGGGAAATCTGCTGTGGTGGGGCCAACTGCAACGCAACTTAAACAAAATACCTTGCGGGCGCTTAAAACAGTAAGTTATAAAATGTGCGATCTTGCGATGCGATGGATATCGCAAATTGGCGATCGCAAGATTTAACGTTTAGCGGGATGAAATAAGTTATAATTTGCGAAATGCGGTGAGGTATATTTTCCAAGCTGCGAAATATTATTTGCGATGTGTGATGGATGGTGGGGGAAGGGTGACGTGTTAGGGAGAAATGGCCCCACTTTAATCGCAATCAGGGAATCAGGAAGGCGGATGGTAAGTAAAAACAATGATGTAGAGATGAAAAAGGTAAAGTATAAGGATAAAGTGAAAAGGTGGAAAATGGTAAGTTTTAATGATTTTTAAGGGAAATGAAATGAAAAGGAAGTGTGGCAGGTGAATGGGTCCCACTTCATCGCATATTTCATTTCGGAAGGTTTGTAGGAGACGACAATTTAAAGATTTTTGGATTTGGCCAATGTGAAAAGGTAAGGTGGGTCTGCTAATGAAACATGGTAATGCGGTGGGGTTTTTAGAATAATTTCCAAATGTTTTTAAAGTAATTCCTTTGAGCACATTTAACTTATAATGGGTCTCTGAAACCTTGGATAAGCCATTCTTTGCTAGTTTTGACCTTTTTGACAGAATTAAAACTTGTAGTACCCAGCCTTATTAGAAATTATTTAATCACATTTAAATGATGTGATTAATTCAATCAAAACATACTTACTTATCTCCTAACGCTGCATTTGGACGTGCAAGAATATTTTTCCTAAAGTTTTGACCTTTTTTGGAAATAATTTACAACCATGGAATATTATTTAAAATATGAAAGATCTCATATGAAATAATCAATCACCTTGAGATCCTATAGATTATAGTACCCTAACAATTTAAATGAACAATTCTTGGATTATCAAATGACAAAACCTACTTTCTATATATAGGAGTCTAAGGGGTCCAAATATAATCAGAACCTACCAAACAATAATAATGTAAGGGCACAACAATAAAAATAGTGGGCTCATATGGGGCACAATAATAACAATATGGGGACTACATGGGCACAAAAATAACAATAAGGGGGCTACACTAACAATAACAATAAGGGGCTACACTAGTATTATAGGGACCTAACAAAGCAGAAATAAAAAGTTAAAGATTTTAATTATAGGTTCAGTCACATATTGAACAACGTCCCTACGAACACGAAGCCTCACGACTCCATCACAATTGATTACTATACTTCTTTGTTGTCAACAAGCATCGCGCAGTTCATGAAGAGAGTTGTGAAAGAAACTTTGGCTGAGAATTTCAAACAAGCCATTGTGATTGAAAAGGACTTGCATGCCATTGGAGTCATTTTTAACAATGAACCATCGAAAGAATCCAAGGAGATGGGAAAAAGGTCCCAGGTGTCTTCAAGTAAGGCTAAAAATAAAGAAGCCACTGATCTTGAGAGCTTGACCTGGAGCATCAAGTCTTTGTCCAATGAGTTGGAAGAGTTAAAATAGAGGTCAAGTGAGACCACCGTCAACAACAAGCCCCCAAATTTCAAATTCCTGAGAAGAGCTACTAACAACGACAATAGAAACAATCTGTCTGCTAAGTCTGCACATAGCTCTAACGTCGTGATGAATGTCAAAATCATGAGCATGGACCAGTATTGTTCTTTTCATCAAAATTATCATTCAAAAAATACATACCCACAATGGAATCACAATATGAACACTTTGGTTGTGCACATCATTGACACAATATTTTCATATGAGAAGACTAAGCAAACAGAAGAAAAGGAAGAAATTGTTGTAGTTGAAGAGACTGCGAGTGTTGGGCATGCAGTGAGTGCTTTCAGTTGTGTGTTCATTGTTGAAATGAAAAATGTCGAAGAACCACCACTGGGTGAGGCCCTGAATCAAAAGAAAAATAGTCGATATAAGTTGAGGAGACAAGGGAAATTTTCTAATCAAGAGTTGATGACGCATAAATTGAAGGAACAGTTGTTAAGAAAGATCACACCGTCTGTTAACTCAGCTCAGAACACTCATGTTAAGTCTAGAAAAGCTGCCACCGTGAGTAACACTTAAACCAATAGTAAAAGAATGTATACCACTCTGGAAGTGTCAGACAAAGCCACTTCTCTAGACACTTCAACAATGCCCGCTCCGCCAGATTATAATATAGTGGAATACATGAAGAAAGCTCGTGCCAATATTTCAATCGTCGAGCATACAAGGATAGAAAGATAGCGGGAACTACTTGTTTGAGATCTTGAACAACCTTCCTTAAGTGGCGATGATACTTCTTCATAGAAGGGATATGGTAAGTCTTGTGGTCCCTTGGATTCAGTTGCTAATTATTTAAAATTAGAAGCTAACACACTTTGCTTGTCATTTTTGTTGACTTTTGAATTTTTTAATTACAATGTATACAATTTCTTAGTTGATTCCAGTGCATCTGTAAATGTAATTCCATTATCTGTCGCAAAGAAAATAAATGCAAAATGTGATAATACTAATGCACAGATCATTCAGTTGGATAGGATAATTGTCCATGCTATTGGTGATCTCAAAAATGTACTTATCCGCCTATCATATGCTTGCTGAGTTCACCCATGAATAAACATAGTAATTGTAGACATTCCAGAATCCTATGGTGTATTGTTGAGTAGAGACTGGTCCAACAAATTATAGGGGTATTTTTCTACTGACTGGTCACATTTATGGCTTTTTTATAAGGGCGAGAACAACCAAATCTGGGTGGAATCAGAACCTTCCATGAAGGACATTGTCACACACTTCAAGGAGAAAAACGAGCCAAGTTCTTTCGCAGAAATTATTTTTGGAAATTCCTTTCTGGAGAATAACCTTAGGTTCTACCTTTCTCAACCTTCCCTAGATCCACCAGACACATAATTGGAACTCCTTCCTATTCCAACTGGCAGAAATGACCTATGTATAGTATATAATAATAGTACTAGTGTAGGGCATATCTCTTTTATTTATGATGTTTGGATTTTTTATTTTGATGGTTCCAAGACATAGGAGGGCTTTGAAGTCGGTTGTGTTTTAGTAGACCCACAACGGAGGAAACACATGATCTATTTCCGCTTGGAATTTGAGTGCACTAATAACACTACAAAATATGAATCACTCATTGTGGGCTTACAGAAAGCCATTGACCTAAACGTTGGGGCTCTTAAAGCAATAGGTAACTTTGAGATTGTCATGCGATAGGTACGAAATAGTATACATTGTATGTCACCTAATTTGAAAAGTTATCAAAAAGACGTATGGCATTTGATTTCTCAATTCCAAGATTTCAATATTATGTTTGTTCCTAGAACGCGTAACGCAGTTGCGGATGCATTAGAAAAATTTGTTGCTAGGTTTTCACCTCTTAGGAATGATTTTTCTATTGGAATTATTTATAAGCCATATATCCCTGATAACATCACCAATTTACATGTTTTCAATAATGACCAACGGATACTCCATTTGATGGGAAATGTTGATGTATTCAAAGGCGCAATCATTAACAAAGATAAGCACGATAGAGCAATGCAATATGTGACTTGAGTGAATAGAGGTAATTCCATGCATAAGGGCATGGTATCATTGAATGAGTTGTATGACTTACAGAATCATTTTCGAGGACTGGTGAATGCAAAAACTCACAGTTCAACACTGTCATATGAGTAGATCAATCTTGGAACAGAAAGTGATTTGAAGTTTTTTAATATCGATACTTTTTGCAAAACTCAAGAAACAAAAGACTTTCTCTGCTTATTTAATCAGTACCGAGATGTTTTCGTGTCGACATACGATGAGCTCAAAAATTATGACACACAAGTAATCCAGCATGTTATTCCCATAAAGGAAGGGGCCAATCCTTTTCAGTAGAAATTACGAAAGGTACATTCAACGCTTGAGCCCATGATTTATAAGGAGTTGAGGAAGTTTATGGATGCTCAGATCATTTACAAAGAGCGACATTCAACGTGGGTTTCTAATCTGGTCCCAGTGAGGAAGAAGTCCAAAGAAATACACTTGTGCATAGATTTTTGAAATCTCAACCGCACCTTGGACAAAGGCAATTATCATGTGTCGTAAATGGAGAAGATATTATAGACAGTATCGAGGTCATAAATGTTTTCTCTTCTTGACATATTCTCTGACTACAACCAAGTTCTAGTCGCAGAGCATGATAGACTTAAAACAACATTTCGAACGAAGTAGGGCACATTCGCTTTCAGGAGAATGCCTTTTGGGTTGGTAAAGGCCAGTGCAACTTTCCAACGTGTGTTGGACATCGCATTTCATGGTTTAATTAACTAGAGAGTGGTGGTTTATCTTGACGATGTCGCAGTGCTTTCCAATAAGATGTCTGACCACTTACACCATTTGAAGAAAATCTTTAAGCGATGTAGGAAATGCGAGATTTATCTTAATCCCAAGAAGATCATTTTTACAGTGTTAAAGGGAAATATCTTGGGCCATATCTTAGTAAAAAGTGGGATGCGTAGACCCTAAAAGGGTCAAAGCGATCACGCAGATTCCCTTCCCAATAAACAAGAAATCCATGCAGACCTTCTTGGGGAAGATAAATTTTATTTGCAAGTTCATCTTTAATTACGCCCAAATAGTGAAACCCGTGCAGAAGATGGTAAAGAAGGATGCATTATACAAATGGGATAAAAGGGAAAAATATGCATTTTCACGTATTAAGCAGGTGATTGCAAAAGCACCAGCCTTGTACAACCCATATTTCAACAACGATATCCTACACTACACTTTTTCTTATGATACTTATCTCGCCTCTGTACTTACACAAAAAGATGATCAGAATAATGAGTGACCTATATATTTTATGATTTATAGCCTACAAGGACCTAAAGTTAACGATCCCACCATTGAAAAACATGCTTACATAGTCTACAAGGCAGTAAAGCATTTTCGATCCTATCTTTCGAAGAACCATTTCATTATTTTCATGCCACACCCAGAAGTCAGATTGTTGTTTGTCCAACAAAATTTGGGTGAGAGAAGAGAAAACTAGATGATTGGTTTACAAGAGTATGATTTGGAATTCAAACCATTTCACACAATCAAGGGTCATGGTCTATGCCAGCTAGCAACATAAGCAATGAATACGCCAAAATATGATCCATCTAGATGAGAGCCGGAGATCAAGATGTACAATGTTGAGAGAGCTACCCCCACTAATATCCCAAACTATTGGTACATGGGTGTGCGTAAATATCTTGAGTGTGGCACTTTTCCTTCTCACTTATTCACATGATAGAAGAGGGCAGTAAGGATAAAATCTTTGTCTTTCAAGTTACTGCATGGGGTGATTTCAGAAAGCACCATAACAGAGTAATGCTCAGATGCTTAGAAGCACAATATTCATAAAAGGTGTTACGTGACCTACACGATGAACAAGTTGGAGGGCACTTCACGGGTGACATTAAAACACACAAGGTCATGCAGGCTGATTTTTATTAGCCCACATTATTCAAATATGCTCAGGCGTATTCCCACAAGTGTTCGCTATGTCAGAAGTGTTCCATATGAGGAAAGAAGTCAATCGCCCCATTGCAACCTATCGTTGTGGAAGAACCATTTCAACAATGGAGTTTGGATGTTATTGGTGAGATTTTTCCGCACTCATTGAAGCAACACTGCTATATTTTCACTACCACGAATTACTTTACACGATGGACATAAGTGGTTCCACTTAAGAAAGTGAACGATCAGGAAGTCATCAACTTCCTCGAACAAAATGTCATCTCTAGGTTTGGCATTTCAAATTCACTTGTTTTTTACAATTCAACCTATTTTTCATCGCTCAGATTATATGATTTTGCATTGGAAATTGGTATCATATTGAAACATTCTACTAATTAATATTCACAAGGAAATGGTCTTGATGAGTCCACTAACAAGAACCTTATCTGCATTATCAAGAATATTATTTTCTCTGAACATAGGAACTCACACTCTGCTTTGGTGAACGCCCTATGGGCTGACCAAGTCACGCCTAAGCCTTCTCTGAATACATATCCTTACTTCCTGGTGTATGGAAAATAAGCCATCCTACCCCCGAACATCTATTTTCCTACCCTTCAAATTTCACAAGAATCCTAGGGTAAGCCATGCTTATTGGTTCAGAGTAGGATATACACCCTTCGCAAGTTACAGGAATAAAGGCAGAAATCTATGGAAAATTTTTCTCTTCATCAAAGTTGTATCAAGAGATGGTTTGACAAGAAGTCTGCAGGGAAAAATTAATTCAGAGTGGATGACCTCGTCTTAAAGTGGGACAAAGCCCACGAAGACAAACCTAAACACACTAAGTTTCAGTCCCTGTGGATTGGACCGTACATAGTGCACAAGAATATTTGGCAATGCACATATCGTCTCCAATCTTTAGACGGGAAGATTGAATCTCTTCTAGTTAATGGCCATGACTTAAAACAGTATTTTCAATGATGGTCTAGGGTTGTGCCCTACCCTTATACAAAGTCTCTTTTAATGTTTGTCTTGTTTTGTTGTGTGTTGTTTTTTTCTTCTGTTTATGTAAGTAAATTTCCTATGTAAACATGCTCTTTGGCTTCATTTCATGTGGTTGAATTTGAAAAGAGTCTTGTGACACTACAACATTTGGCTAACCTTGAGTCCTTCTTATTTGTTTTGGTTACATCTTTTGGTCAATGATGTTCTGATGGAAAATTCAAACCTTTCATAAGGATAATTTGTGTTGAACCATGATATCTGTGTTCATTCTAGAAACCTTATGCATTCACTTGGCTCTCTTTGTTTCGGTGTTTTCCACGCTTATTGATCTGGTGCTAAAAAATATGCTCAAAAATGAAAGTTGGTGGAATGGTGTGGAACCTGAATGACCACGTAGATATCTTTGTTATGAATCTGGTGCAATTTGTTTTGTGAAAGACCGACAATGTATGCTCTCGGAAATGACTTCTGATCAATTTGGCAAACAAGCAAAATTTTGCGCAAGGCTGCCTAGTCAACAGTCTATACTGCTGATGTGTCATGTTGAATGGGCCTGTTGATTAGGAAAATTATTGGGAGTAAAAAAGAGCCAATGATAGCTCGCCATGTGTCAGAATCTGATTAGTGCTGAGTTGGGGATTATTTATTGGTCAGTTTGTTGTTGGTTAGGTGGACCAACTAGAGGCTGCGACATGGTGCCTCGGTGGCCACTTAATTTTTTTTGGGGCAAGCAGGATTACACTCTGCAAGATTAAAATGCTGCCTCCAACTAAATTTCACTCATACCAACGCACCATACGTAGTCCTTGTGTATAGGACCCACAGAACATTATATTTATGTTTGAAAAGGCCACCCATTTTTTTAATATTAATTAATTCAGGCATGTTATATATGATTTAAAATTCAGTTTTAAGACGTTATTGGGAATTTAAACCATCCCACATTTTGCGTCGATTTGTTGCTCCGTTGGTGAAAAATGGGGCCAAATTGTACGATAGTTGGCCGAACTTGGCGAATTTGTGGGTCAACTAGCAACAAAACTTGGGAAGGTCATAAATTCTTCAGTTTTTATCCTTTTTTAGAGTAGAAAGAGGCTATCCACGGGTTTATGAGTGCTCTAAATCCATTGGAGCAATCATTAGAGCCATTTTTAGCACTGTAATTTTATGAAAAAACTATTTTTTTTAGCAGAATGAAAGAGGCCCAACCATTGGAAGTTGGACCAGGAGATGTAGCCCAGGAGGGGTGAACTCCTTCATCAATTGTTGTTGTGTGTTTATTATTATGGTGATATTTTATTATGTTTTTATGAAAAATCTCATTTTAAATTTCATGTTTATGTGTTTAATAATTTTTCAAAAGATGATTTAAACCCTAATTGAATCACTTGCAAAATTTCACAAACGTCAAGAAAACTTCATATACATATCAGGTTGGATTCAGAGCTTAGGTTTTCTTGTTGCTATGTGGGTTTAATTTTTTGCAAGTGTATGTGATGCTTACAAATCTCGTGGTTGCAATTCCTCAAGTTAGGTCAAGGATAAGGAAAGAAATTTTGCCACAATCTCCACCACAATTTCTGCCTCAAATTGCAGTTGAAGCTTCAAAAAGTATGTAACATGAACGAGAGCTTGAACATATGTCAAAAGACGAAAAATCATTCAGGAAATCATTCTTTGATACGACAAGAATGGTGAAATTTCTCTTTGAGGAAAGAAGCACATTTATGCAAGGTGAGAGCTCCAATATTCCAAAGGGATATAAGTATTCAAAAGGAGAAGAGGGAGATGGAGACAAGCCTCCAAAAGTAATGGGAATGGTGATAAACTACCTTTAACACCACCATTCTCCTCACCACCATATTCAACATCATCTTCTTCCACAACAAGCCCTTCAAAAACACCTCCACATTCTCCAAAAGGTCATGGTAAAACTCCATTTTTAAAGCTTGACATTAAGTTTGATTTTCCTATGTATGATGAAGAGGCAGATGCTGAAATATTAGAAAATTGGGTACGTCAAATTGAAGTGTATTGCAGGATAATCAAAATTAAGGATGATGACACAAATATTCAGCTTGCTTCATTGATATTGGAAAGTGCAGCTCTTATTTGGTGGGAAGCCAAAACTCAAGAGGACATGAAGAAACATGGTAAGGTCTTAACCTCTTGGAATGACTTTGTTGATGCCTTAAGGATACAATTTTATCCATTAGCATATATGCAAAAGCCTTTAATGGACTGGCAAAACTTTAGGCAAGGTAAAGGACAAAGTGTGCAAAGCTATACTCAAGAGTTTAGGAGAAGAGCACTAATTTTGGGTGTAGATTTGACATCTCAAGAAACTAATTTGTTAAAATACATTAGAGGTTTGAATAGTTACCTAAGACATACTATTCTCATGTTTAATCCTTTAAATTTAGTTGAAGTGTGTGTACAGGCCACACATCTAGAGGTAAGAAGGAAGCATGTTTCAAATGAGACAAGTGATGTTACCTTTGAGTCTGAAGAGAAAGGAAAGGGTAAGTTCAAGGGTAAAGGTAAGAAGAATGCTTTCATCAATATGGAGAAAGAAAAACTCACATGCAAACATTGTTCCGAAGATGGGCATGATTAAAATCATTGCTGGAAACTTGATCTAGAGATGAGACCCAACAAGCTTAAAAATAAGAAGAAGGAGAAGACAAATGCAACAACAACACATGATTTAGGTTCTGATTCTCGAGATGAAACAAACATAACCGCAATGGGTTTGAAAGGTAAGGACATTGTAAGTACTAGTTCTTCAAGTTGTCTCAATAGCACTCAAGATGATGAAACAAGAATTGAACTTTTCCATGTTAGACTTATTTCAAAGCATACCAAGATTGATACACTATTTGATAGTGGTTCACAAGCAAATCTTATTTGTAAAGACTTAGTCAAGAAGTTGAATTTATAGACCATTCCTCATCCAAGACCTTATCCTTTAGGTTGGATATGTAAGAATACAAATTTGTAGGTGACGAGGAAGTGCATACTTAGATTTACAATCACTGCAAACTTTCTTGATGAAGTTGAACTTGATGTTGTTCTGCTTGAAATTTATGGTATTGTTTTGGGTAGCCTATATCTTTATGATAGGAGAGCAATATTTCATCACCATGAGAATAAGTATCACTTGTTCAAGAATGGGATTGAGTACATTGTTAGAGCGCATAGTAAGAAGATGAATTCATCTCTTATGCATGTTGGACAAATGAAGAGAATTGTGAAGGATAGTCAAAAAATTTATTTGTTAATGTTTAAGCATCAAGATGTTGTGAATGAGGCCTTTCAAGGTGATGCATCAAATGAAAATTTTGATTTCATTTAGGTTTATAATGGTTGTGATAAGATGTTTCAGGAGTCTAACATGTTGCCTTCTAAAAGAGGTAAATAAGATGAGGTAAAATTGCAGCAGCATACATCATTGTTGAACATTGATGGGAACAAGGTGTCAGTATTAAAGGGTGCAAAGATCAAAGAGAAAGCACTAAAGAAAATTAATAAATAATGCATAGTTTCCACAAGTTCTTCTTTGTTATTTTCAAAATGGTACATGGAAATGGCAAACACACTTGGTTAAGAGTCGAGGCAAGTACAAGGAAAGACAAGCTAAACATCGTCATGTCGACAATGTTCGAGGTGAGCAGAATTTCAAGTTATTTAAGTTTCCTTTGATTAACAACTGAGGAGGTAACATGTTTGTTTCTTCAAGGACAGTTTGTTGTTCTGCAAATTTTGGGAAATTGCAGCAAGATGGTATCTACAACAGCAAGATAGGTTCTCCAGAATCAAGGGAAAATATCAATTTTCATGAAAATCTCAAATTGTTGAATTCAGGAAAATTCCAGTGGATTGAGACTAGAAGGGTGAGTGGGTTGTAACCTCATCCAAATTTTCAGTAATAAAAGAGCTTTTGGGGTCCAAAATCTTCCAGTGGGGAGGAGTGATCTGGTGCTAAAAAATATGCTCAAAAATGAAAGTTTTCCGAATGGTATGGAACCTAAACGACCGTATAGATATTTTTGTTCTGAATCTGACGCAATTTGTTTTGTGAAAAACCGACATCGTATGCTCCCAGAAATGAGTTTTGATCGATTTGGCAAACATGCAAAATTTTGTGCAGGGTTGCCCAGTCAGCAATCCATATTGCTGACGTGGCATGCTGACTGGGCCTACTGATTTGGAAAATGAATGGGCATCAAAAAGATCTAATGACATCTTTCCACGTGTTATAATCTTATTAGTGTTGAGTTGGCAATTATTTATTGGTAAGCTTGTTGTTGGTTAGGTGGACAAACCGGAGGCTGCCACATGGCCCAACCAGAAGCTGCCACGTTGCGCCTCAATGGGAACTTAAAAATATTTGGGGCAAGTCAGATTACACTCCAAAAGGTTCAAACACTACACCTACATCTAACTAAATTCCTCTCATACAAACATGCCACACGTAGTCCTTGTGTATAAGACCCACAAAACATTATATTTATGTTTGAAAAAGCTGCCCATTTTTTTAATATTAATTAATTCAGCCATGTTATATATGGTTTAAAATTATTTTTTAAGGCGTTATTAGGCATTTAAACCATCCCATAATTTACGCTGGAATTGCACTGATTTGTTCCTCCGTTAGAGAAAAATGGGGCGAAATTGTAGGACAGTTGGCCGAAATTGGCTAATTTGTGGGTCAACTAGCGACAAAACTTGGGAAGGTCATAAATTCTTCAGTTTTTATCATTTTTGGGAGAAGAAAGAGGCTAGACATGGGTTATGGAGTGATCTGAAGCCATTGAAGCTATCAATAGAGCCATTTCAGCAATTTAATGTATGAAAACACCATTTTTGTGAGCATAATGAAAGAGGCCCAACCATTGGAAGCTGGACCAGGGGATGTAGCCCAAGAGGGGTGAACTCATTCATCAATTGTTGTTGAATGTTTAGTGCTATTGTGATATTGTCTTATGTTTCATTGCAAAAACTCAGTTTAAATTTCATGTTTATGTTTTTAATAATTTGTCAAAAGAGGCTTTAAACCCTAATTGAATCACTTGCAAAATTTCACAAACCTCAAGAAAAATTCACATACATATCACTTATCCAATCAAGTAGAGAAGGAAAATAGGAAAATATGATCTAGAAAACCTAAATTAGAGGTCTTCATATGCTTTTATGAAGGAACAACCTCTTGTTCTCTCAATAAGTCGGGATCTCTCTTCCACCCATAAATTGAATAATGCATAGTCCCATATAAAATATATAAATAAAAGGTGAAACAATAGAAAGGCTTGCTGCGCAGGGAGGTGAAGCAAGCAACTCCATTGGGGTACTCTCCAGGCTCGCTGGCAGTGAAGCAATGTTTGTGTTCCTGAAGTGACTCCATCGGGGTACTGTCCAGGCTTGCTGGCAGTGGAGCAACACCAGAGATGAAAACTATACTATGAAAATTTAAAGCTCACGAACTAAACTACCATTCCTTGATTCAAAACATTGTGATATTATTGGTCTCATGTTTGTGTTTAGCTGATAAAGGAAAAAGGGGACTAAGTTTGTGCATAGAGTAAGTGGTCAAACCAAAGTGATCTAAACGATGAATCAATACTCCCTAAAGAACTATACCCTGCACAACAGAATCAACCAAGGCAGAGAAGCTGCAATTATACCAG
Organism: Pinus albicaulis; assembly: GCA_034641835.2. NCBI lineage: Eukaryota > Viridiplantae > Streptophyta > Pinopsida > Pinales > Pinaceae > Pinus > Pinus albicaulis. The sequence goes on along the minus strand of CM076581.1, from coordinate 64,725,051 downwards.
TGTGTTTCCAAGTGTTGTCGTTGCTACAACACCCTCCAAAATTTTTGATTATATTCAAATTTCATAGCCTACATTGACTTCACTTGCTATTGACACAAACATCAAGAGTCATTGCATTTGATTTATCTAAGTGCTTTGGTCTCATTTGTGAGAAAATTAAAGTATTGTCTTTTAGCATGTTAAGTGTCGCACAATGTACAAAATATAGTTTTGGTTTTTTCAAAGGGTAATATTTGTGTAAATGAGTTGGTCTTACCATGTAAATATGTGTCGCACTCATTTCCAAAGTTTTAAACATTGTCGCACAAGTGTCGTCACGGTCGTCGCAAAGTGTATATTTGGTGTCGCACTTAGTGCGAGTCGTCAAAAGTTGTTGCATAGAGGGAAGTGTGTTATTCATGTGTTCAGAGTCTTCGTTGTCGTGTATTCAAGTAATATAAGTGTTAAATCATACTCAAATTCTTGTTCTGTTCAATTTCATGGCAATGATCCGACACTTGGTCAAAATTGGGAAAACTCCCGAACCAGACCACTCAGCCTCTCTCAACCATACTAAACTGCGCATTGCACATTCTTATCCCTCAATTAGCAGCCATGTCCCTTGGAATTATGAAATGCGCAATTTCTGCCTCCCAAAACTATGCATTGCGCAATACCAGTGCTCAAGCCCAGCCCCTGAGCTCCAAAACTGGGCAATCACTTCCTCCAGTTAGGCCTGAATTGCGCAATCTCAGCCCTCAAGCCCAACCCTAGAGCTCCTGAAATGTCCAACTTCGTAATCACTTGGCCTCCCTGTCCTTCCAACATTACATAGTGGGAAAATTCAGTGCTTAAGCCCTCAGCCGGTATCCTTGAACCCCCTAACTACGCAGCCTTCAAGCCTAGTCCAGCCTGATCTACACATTGCGCTTTCTCAAGGCCCAATCCTGACCCTTGACTGCTTGAGCTATGCATTTGCGCAATTACTAAGCCTCTCTCTAAACCTGTCACCCAGTTCCAGCTTAGTTAGTGGACCATCATGTAACATCTTGGACTAGGTTTTTTCTATGACAGGATGATGAAGAAGGATATGGAGAAGGAGATCATGCTAGAAGACACCTCTGTAGATGAAAGTACAAGTTGATCAATCAAGAGGAAGCAAAGGGACATCATTTTGCGGCCACAAATCAAAATCTGATAATACTGAAGATTCCTCATCTCTAAGCCATATGGAGGTGGAAAAGAGATAATATTCAAGAATACGCAAAGAAAGAATAAAAAAAAATGGTTTGATATTTCCATGTCATGTCATCAGTGTCATGTCATGAGCCATCATGTGCCACATCATTTTTTGGATTATGTAAATTCTTATTCGAAAATGTCTTGTAAAGTGGAAATCCAAAGGACATGCACAAAATGTAAAGAGTTATGTAAAAGTTGAAAATTCACAAGGAAGTCAAACAATCACGAGGGTAGTCAAAGAGTCACAAGGGAGGTGAAGGATCACCCAATTTGTTATAAATACACCCTCATTGTACAAGCAAAGGACTTTTCACCTTGACTTCTCCCATAAGGCATCAAAGAGACAAGTTAGTTCTTTTGGGGAGCAACTAGTGGCTCCAACACTCCTCTATTGGAGCTAGTGGTGTTCATTGTATACATGTGTCTTGGGATTTTCACTTAATATTTGAAGCCTGATGGCCATCACGTCCTTCATGCATGGATTGTGAATATTTGTAAGACTGTTTTGTGAATGTTTGTGATTCATGTTTGTTTTCACCTGTACTAAACTAGTTGAAATATTTTGGTTATTTTAGTGTTTATCACATTGAGAATGTGATGTAATGGTTGTAATGACTGTTGCATATTTGTGGACTATTCCGTTGGATGTTAGACGAATGTATCCTATATGTGTGTGTCTTTGCTAGGGTGGTACTATTACCTATCTCTTAGGGTGGTACACACCTGCAACTGAACATTCACCAAGCACACCTACTTGCTTTTTGAAGGAACATGTGTGATTATCTCTCTTGTTTACAACAAAAGCCAAGGAAAACCTTTAAGAAAGCAGTAACTAGGTTGTATTCCAGATGGGGCTCCTGTAGAAAATGGTGTGAGGTCTAATTAGGGTTGCATATCAGGGAGACCCCTTTGAATGTTGGCAGGTCTAGCATTATCAACAAAAATATAGGAAAGTGATATTTAAATCCATTTATAACATTTTGTTTGTCAAATATGAAGAAACTAGTTGCAAAAATTATTTCCTCTTGAAAATATACCCACTTTCAAAAGAAAATTTCCCCAAGTGGAGTCTTTTTTTTAACAGTAACAATTATTTTTATATTGATTCATAAGGTCTGAGGCTTATGCTTGGAGGTATTACATCTGGAGACCCAATGTCTAGGGGGTTTCCAATCAAGCAAAATTCACCTACTCTGCTTCTTACAGTCAATCTAGCAATTTCCCAAAGACTAGCAAAACTTCTAATACAAACAAATTACTACAACAAGAGACAAAAATACATGACAAAGGAGAGGGGCCGGTTAAGGCATAGGATTCCATGAATCCCCCTCTTCGCAGAGGAGAGATCCTGCTTGCAAAGAGACAACAATGTTGGCTTCAAGGCCTACATCTTTCTTATTTTTTCGAAGGACGTGAAAGAACTGAAGTCTGTCAAAGGACACGATCAACTTATTGATGTGAGCGAACAACTGTTGCAGACGGAGGTCTTTAGGGACCGATTTTGTCACAATCAAGCCAATGAGAATTTGTGAATCTCCAATGAATCGAGCCTCCTTGATTCCATGTTTTTGTAGTTGTTTCAAGCCTTGGAGGAGAGTCATGGCTTCCTCTTGATTGTTCAAAGTAAGCCCCAAACCCCAGGCAAAGTGGGAAATGATTTGTTCTAAAGGGCAACGAATAATTCCTCTACCTCCGACCTTCCCCAAATTCCCCTTTGCTACACCGTCAAAAAACATACTGTGGATATTTGTGCTCCTTCTCCATTTTTCGAAGTCCTCATCCTCTAATCTGATTTTCCATTCTTCTCTACACTTCTCCATATTGTGCCCAGTGGGAAGGTTTAGCCCCAGTTGTTGGCACCAATCCCTACCTTTCTGGTTTAAGCTACAAACTCGCTTCTGGTTCACCTTGGCCTGCATTATTTCTTTGAATAAGGTTCTGATTTTCACAATGATTTGTTGCTGGCTTAGTGCCTTCTCTTGAAATATCTGATTGTTTCTTTCAAGCCATATCTTCCAGCAAATGAGCTTAGGGATAATCATTCACCCCTCGTTTGGCCAGCCTCTCCCGAGGAAGGACTTAGGAAACGGGTCTCCCCAATTAGACATCATACCCATGATGGTGATTGGGAGTATGGGGCTAATGTTCCAAATCAGCAAGATTTCATTCCAACTGTCCCGAGCATAGAGGCACTCGAGAAAGATGTGGACCGAATTTTCCTCCTGTTGTTGACAGAGCGGGCACCAAGAGGGGTCGTGGAAGCCACGACGTTGCAGGTTTTCAGTTGTGAGGATACTGTTGTGCCCCAGCTTCCAGGTGAACATGTCAATCTTCAAAATGCTTTTAACCTGCCAAATCCCTTTCCAAACGGTAGGGTTGCAGGGGAGAGTGGGAATGGCCTTACGGCACCTGCAGCCTTGTGTAGCGGAATAGAATCCTGTCGAGGAACCCCAATCCCTTCTGTCTTTTTTCTCTTGCATTTAGAGGGGTTTTACCGGCCAGCGCTACCATGAATTTGGCCCAACCTCGTTCCAAATGAGCAGGCATCTCTATCTTCTGCCACCCTGACCAATTGCTGTTGTCCCACTCTGAAATGTCCCACATCATGTGTCGACCATTTCGGATCATCCACGTTCTTAGCTACTGCAACTCAGGATCATCCCTGATCTCTTCTGTGTTCATGATCCTATCCTCCCACAGGCTGATCTGCTTCCCATTGCCTGGAATCCAGAACAAGCGGTCACGCAGCAGCAGGAGAGCACGCTTTCACAACTGATGGATTAGGGAGCCATGTCAATTGGCTCGGAACTTCTCCAGGTTGCGAAGACGCTTTCCAAATTAGAATTTTTCCCACAAATAAATCTATTCCCATCTCAGATTCCTTGCTACCTATCGCCATAATATCTTGGCCCCCAGAGATATATTGTGCTCCCTGAGGTCTTTTATGTGGAGGCCACCTTCCAGCAACGACATAGCAATCTTATCCCAGCTACCCAACGAAATTCTCTTAGTGTTATTCTTCCCTCCCTTCCAGAAAAAAGAGCGAATGGATTGATCCATCTTGCTAAGAATGCACACCGGAGCCAACAGAACAGAGCTCTGAAAGATTGGAAGACCATTAAGGACTGACTTAATGAGAACAATATTACCTGCTAGGTTGAGCCATGATGTGCCCCAGGCTTGAATTTGGCTAGCATGGGGTACCAGTCCCTCCTAATCGGGCAACCTTGAAATATTGGTAGTCCAAGGTATTTAGAAGACACCCATTTTGTGGAGCCTTTGAAGCCAAAAATCCTGGTGATTGTGCTTAGCTCAAGTCCAGAAAGGTTCTAGGCATAAATGAAACATTTTCCCATGTTAATTTCACTCCCGAAATCGAGGCAGTAGCAATCAAGATCCAGCTTGAAGCGGGAGGCCGAGCTAGAGGAAGCACCCCCTAGTAGGATGGAGTCATCAGCAAAGAGTGCATGGTTGATTTCTCTGACTCCCGTGGCGATTCTAAGACCCATAAGCTCTTGATTGATTCATATTTTCTCCAACATAAAATTGAGGACAGAGGCTTGAATGAAAAAGAGAAGGGGGGATAGAGGGCATCCTTTCTTTATCCCCTGACTTGCCTTGAAGAAGTCAACAACATGCCCATTGACAAGTGGGGCAATCCATGGTTCCACAATGCAAGCCTTGACCCAGCTTATAAAACGGAAGTCAAACCCAAATTGTTGCATAACCCTAAAGAGAAACTTGTGCCTAACTCTATCAAATGCACTAGCCAGGTCCAACTTGAAAGCCATGCCTTTTTCTCATCTTTGGATGCTTGAATGGATCGCTTCCTGAACAAGGATGAAATTATCATTTCACTACCTAAATTTGAAAAATCCCCCTTGATTGTCAGGAATGATTTCCGGAAGAAGGCCTTTTAGCCTGTTTTCCATGATTTTAGTGATGAGCTTGTAGCCAATGTTGCAGAGAGAAATTGGCCTGAATCTGTTGAAAGAATTGGCACCCTTCTCTTTAGGTATAAGGGCTAAGAATGACGAGTTTGTGCTACCCCCAAGCTTGTGGCAGGTCTGAGACTTTAAGATAATTTTGTAGAGGTCCTTTTTAACAATGTTCTAACAATTTTTAATGAATCGAGAAGTAAACCCATTCGGCCCAGGAGCATTTTCCGGATCCATTTCATCAAGGGCTTGCTTGATTTCATTGATGGTGACAGGAGCAGTTAGCATAGCGTTCATTTGGGAATTGACCTTTAGAGGGACCAGCTCGAGAAGGTTAGAGTTGTGACTCACTTGCTTATCCTCTGTGTACAAGTCTTTGAAGCTGATGGGCACCTTTTTTGATGCTGGAAAATTCATAGAAGGATTGGTCTCCTAAGGTTATCTCCACTATAGAATTGAAGCTTCTTCTAGCTTGAGTCTGCTTATGAAAGAAGGAGGTATTCCTATCCCCATATTGTAGCCACAGATTGCGAGATTTAAGTCTGTAGAATTCCTCCTCCCGGATGCAAGCCTTATGAAGATTAACCTGGAGCTCCTCTTCCAAGGTTAAGCTGTCCTTCAAGATGTCCATATCTTCCATTTGTTTTTTATGACTCTCCAAATAGGCCTGGGCAGCCTACCTTGAATCGATCGGAGAAGGGAGGGCTTTAGCACAACCTTTGAGGGCCCTCTTCACTCTCCTCAGCTTTTCTTCCCACAAAAAGAAGGGGGATCCACTATCAGTGAGTCTCCAGACTTCCTCGACTCTGTCTAAAAAGTCAAGCTGCTGCACCTAAAGAGCACTAAAACAGAAGGGAATAGGCCCGAGATTCATATGCGACTTCATCTCAAGCCTAATGGGCTTGTGATCGAAGACCGAAGAAGAAATAATAACAAAACTGACATCAAGACCTAAAAGCAAGAAATAACTTTGGATGAGAAAGTGATCTAACCCTGCAACAATGTGACCCGGACCCATTCTTTTATTGGTCCATGTATATTTTCCCTTGACTGGATTGATGTCCAACATATCCCAGTCAAGAATGAGTTCCTCCACCCATTCTTTGGTTGGATCCCTTACAATACTGCTCCCTTGCTTCTCCCCTTGGCTTAAAGTAATTTTCATGTCTCTAGTGAGAATGACATTATCCATCTGAATCTCATTTGCTAGATCCCTAATGGACTCCCAACAGGTTTTTTTGTCTCCCAAGATGACCGAGGCATAAATATTGAAAAGATTCACTATCTCTTTGGCATGGAGATGAAAAAATCGAGCAAAAATCCAGTTTGAGTTGAGTTTAACCATGATTTTCTCAAAGCATGTCTCATCCCATAGAATTCCCAGCCCTCTTGAGGCGCCTCTAGAGGAGACAACAATACCTCCTCCTTTTCTCGAAAACTGTTTTCTTTTGTGGAGAAAGTCCCTTTCCTCCATTTTGGTCTCTTGGATGAGAAGAATGTCTGGCCTTTCCAACCTTGCTAGACTTTTCATTGCTTCCTCTTTTAGGTTGCTCCCCATCCCTTTGCAGTTCCAGGAGACGATCTTGATTACTTCCTTTTTTAAGCTGAGAGGGCTCCCTTAGAGCCCTAGCTTTGATTTCTGTTTGCCTTAGGGTTTCTTGCCAACATATTTTCTAAGGTCGGCTAACTCCCCTGCAGCTTCTCCTTGTAGGTTTATTTCTCTCTCTTTTCCCTGGAGGATTTCCGTCCCCTAGTCGATCTTCTGACCGAAGTTTGGGAATCCCCAATTTCTCCTTCTTCCTCTGACTCCTCCGAATCTAGATATTTACCCTTAGAGGCAAGATCTTTCTCTTTCAGGGTTTCTCCAAGATAATCACCAATATTCAGTGGTTCTAGGGCTTCCTGCATTTGGAGATCCTTTTGCACGTCTCGTGAGTCGATTTCTTGGACTTCCTCTCTCTCCGAGTTCAAGACCGCAAAGATGTTCTCTTGGCCTTTTTGGGTGGGTTTGGCTTTAGGAATGCTCCCCGTGGATGTTGTCATTCCCTTTCCTTTCTCCGCTCCTTGTCCGATTGGCCCTGGCCTAAGGCTCGTTCTAGATCTCTTGGCTTACTACCATCCTTCTTCTTTCTCCTTTTCTGGGCCTGCATTTTTGAGGTAGTTCTTGACAAAGTGGCCATACTCATGGCATCCGCGAAATTTGAATGACATTTTTTCGTAGTCTAATTTTTGCAGATGGGACCAGTTTCCCATCGTTAGCCTAATGGCTTATGGTAACCCAACTTTGAGATAAACCTCCACGCAGATTCTGGTGCAGTCATATTGATCTTTGTTGTTTGCTCTGTCTATGAATTTTCCAAGGGCGTTGCCGATTTGCTGCATTGATTCCCAGTTCCAGTAGTGCACCGGTAAGTTTGGAAGCCTAACCCAGACTGGAACGGCAGATGGAACATCCTCCGAGGGGTCGAAGTCTGGAGTCCAACAATTTAAATACATTCCTTGAGGACCCATGAAATAGGGTATGTTCATGAAAATCAAGTCCTTATCCTCCTTTAAGTTGAATTCAAATAGGAAGAAACCCCACCCCAAAAAGTACGAGGTGATGTTGTTTGCAATGAGGGGCTTCTAGTTTCGAGTGATCCAGGATTCCGTAGATTTTGGTGAAGGCCATAAGCTCGTGAACTGCCCAACCAACACTCGGTCTGCAAGGGAAAATGCCACCTTCATCAGACCCTCAAGCGGGAGAGCCACCAAGGGGATCTTATCCAATCTCTTGATGAACTTGGAGGCGAGTTGTTTTTTCTTCTTTGGCTGGGAAGAAAACAACAGTTTGAAGGCCTTGAATTCAAGAGGAGGAGGAGGATGAGGAGGAGGAGGCGGGGCAGGGGCCTGAGAGTCCACCATTGGGCCGAACCCAAGCCAATGCGAGCACCCTAAGCGAAACCACCCTACCGCAGCACCAGAAACCCTATGTGTAGGGTAGACCAGAAGGCAGAGATTGGGCTCGGGCGCAGCGAAAAAACAAATCCCCAAGTGGAGTCTTCAAAGTGAATATATTGTTAATTTAATATCAATTGTTTTTTATTTTTTAATTTAATATCAACTATTTTTTCTTTTTTCTTTTCTTTTTTGGTGATGACCACACATATTCTAGAGCTTATATCTTTTGACCAAGTTCCCAAATTTGTAACATATTAATGATATTGGATGTAAATACTAAAGTGGCTGTATCATTTCATCATTAGGGTCATAATAAATATTCCAATTGATGTTGATTGAGTTGTGATCATCTCAAATTTGTCACCTCAATCCTTGGTTGCAAAAGGAATCTCCATTAAAAAGTAAGCCAATTCCATTCATATTTTATAAAAAAAATCTTTAAGGCCAGAGACATGTTCTATCATTTTTTTTAATAAAACATAAATTTATCATTCAATGAGTGAACTTGTTTTTGAGGAATAATACACACAAAGCATACAAGTGAAGTCATCTTTTAGGACACCTTTATAACCTCTATTAGAACCTCTTCAAGTAGTATTGCATCATACAATAATTGTATGTGTAATCTCACTTCCACATCCCTTAGGATATATAGGAAGTCCCCCAAGAGCACCTAAAACCAACCTTACATAAAATTATTGATTGTCTTATTGCTATAATACACCAAGTACAACACCATGGGAGATCACCCTTTGGTACCTAGGAATTCAATAATATGTCTAAATTTATGATATATTCTCCTTAATTAAACCCTTGAGAGATTGGGATGAGTAATACTATTGGAAACTTGCATGTATATTAGAGATCTATAACACTATGTAGTCATTTGTCCTCAGGACCCTACAGACTTTAGCCACTGCAAAATAGGTAACATACCTCAAAGGACTCCATGTGTGTTGCTAACATGGGATCTTCACTCAGTGAACCTATGGAATAGGACGTGTGCTCATGGAATATTAAAGAATACCCCTAATTTCATTATATATTGAAAAACACCTCCAAGTCATTTTGTTGAAGCCCCTCTCAATACATCTTTCCAATATAAAAACCCTGTTTTTATTAGATACCCCCTAGTTTTACTAGGTGACCCTTATTATACATTGTAATTTTTATAAATGTCCACTTACCCCATATGCCCCCCTCCAATACTTATAATATATTGAAACTATTTTTCACAAATTTAAAATCCCCTTTATAAATGAATGTGAGAAGATATTGGCCAACAAGCCGAAGCCCCCATGGCTACTAATCACTTGGTGTAACTCCCTAGTAACCCTTTTTGGGTGAAACCTAGGATTGATAACGTTCACTCAAAACTCTTGGGCACATGATCTAGATTATCAAGTCAACAAGCTAGAAACCTTGGTAAAACAACTAACCTCCAATATGTAAAATTTTGAAGGTATAGACACCTTGGTCAACTATGGCCTCTCATCTAACTTTCAATAAATAAAATAAAAACTTGATACTTTGTGAGCAATTAAAAAACATCTCGAGGTACTTTACAAGGGAGAAGGTCATTAGTTGAAGTTCGTACGATAGTTAGAAGGGGATGACTCTTCTAATGGTAAAGAATATTTCCAAAAGCCACCCTTTCATGATCATCATAGGAGCATACCACCCTTAGGATAACAACTTGTTGCATCACTTTCTAAATGTCGACATGAACATGCTTGATGGTTGTGATATAACTGGTTGGGTTACCTAGATGGAACACAACTTCTCTCTCCATGGAATTATAAATTACCTAATGAAACTCATTGTGGGGTCTTATATTTAGATCCAAAATGTTAGTAGTGGTGACAATGACATAAGAAGGCACATGGAGGATACATTTCCTAAAGCTTGTTTATGAAGGCCATCTATGCTTATTTTGAATGAGGCCTTGATTATTTTGGAACATTGATAAATTTGGGCCAAATAGTTACCATTGTGGAATTCTATAATTGTTTTTGAGCAATTGGAAATCCACATAGAGTGCTTGTTTGATTCCTTTTCTAAATAATGGTTTATCAGTGGTCTCGAGGAGGAAATTCAAGCACAAGTTATAACGCAAGACCCAAAAACTTGGTTGGAGGCTTGAGAGAGAGCTAAAGAAACCAATATGGTGATAAATTCATAGACTAAGACTCTCCTTCACTTTTTATACTCACCCTCCCATGCAAACCCCCACCCCTCTCAACCCTTAAGAATCCAAAAGTCGTTCCCATACTAATTGATAGAGCAGTGTTTCCTCAAACTTTATTATTATTGTGATGAGAGGAATTTCAAAGGCCACAAATGTAAATAACAAAACACATTTCACATGGATGTATCCTCCTAATACCAATTGGATGAAATTCTAGTAGAAGACACTTTAGAATTAGAATTAGTAGAGACCACCTCTCAAGAAGAAAAAACCTTACAAACTCATTGTGAGTAACCCAAAATTGGCCTTTATGCTTTATCATTTTTTTCTCTACCTCAAACTCTTGTGTTGATTGGCTACCTCAAGAACTAAAAGGTGTTTGTCTTGATCAATAGTGGTAGCACACACAAAATGACACAATTATATTCACATGAGAGTGCCCAAAGTAACCCATTATTATTTTTATGCCATGCATAATTTTCAAATTATAATAACTAATTGTGGTATGATGAAATGTGTTGGGTGATGTGAAAATGTGATAGTCCAAATAGGAGAGGATCATCTTAAATATCACATGTTTACTATTGAAATGAGTGGTTGTGATGTAATTATTGGTGCAAAATGGTTACACACCTTAGCACTTGTCACCATGGATTTTAAGGAATTATATATGAGTTTCACTAAAGAAGGGAAAAAAACCATACCCTTAAGGGGCTTAAGCCCAATTCTACTAATTTTTTTAGCTCTTAACACATGGAGAAGTTATTGAAGAAAGGAACTTAGACATTATTGCTCAGTTAAATGCCATATAAGTGGTGGACACCCCTCAATAAGAGATTCACCTTGATTTGCAGATCATCCCAACTAAACATAAACAAGTATTTGAAAAACCTTATAGCTTACCACTTTCAAGTGGTGAGCATGACCATGGTAACCCCTTTGTTCCACGTAGTAAGCCACCCAACATAAATCATTATTTGTATCCTTTTGTACATATGAATTAAACAAACAATATTATTTAGGAGTTGTTGTAGGCTAGAGTCAGATGTCACAATATCAACCCTTACTCATCACCTGTGGTCTTGGTAGTAAAAAAAAAGGCAATTGGTGCATGTGTCTTGATGTTTTGGCTCTCTATAAGAAAATTATTAAGGACAAACTTCCCATTTTGGTCAATGATGATGTTTTGGATGAGCTTCATGGACCAAATTTTTTCACTAAACTAGACCTTCATTCAAGATACCACTAAATACTAATGCAGGAGGTGGACATATGCAAGACAACTTTCAGCATGCATGAATGTCATCGTGATCTTTTAGTGATGCCCTTTAAACTTTTCATTACTCCATCCACCTTATAGAGCCTTGTGAATAAGATTTTTTTATCCTTCCTATGCAAATTTGTTCATGTCTTCTTTGATGATACCTTGATCTTTAATAAGATGTGGAACTTCCATGTGGAGCATGTTGATAGAACCTTACAACTCCTGTGATACCATCGATTGTTCCTTGTATGTTCGAAATACACTTTCAGGCTTCAGATGTTGAATATTTGGGTCACACAACTAGTTAAAGGGGTTGTAAGGGCATCCTAAGAAAGTTTTGATTATGCATGAGTGCCCACATCTCAATAACTTCAAGAGCTTATGTGGTTGTTTAGGACTTACAATATATTATCGGAAGTTTGTAAAAGTGTTAAAGTCCTACACTAACCTCTGTACTTTAATGTATGCAGCCACCTTCTGAGTAGGGCCCTATAGATAACTAGTATATAGTTATATAATGTAAAAGTGTCATTTTTACTAAATAGGCCCACTCGGTAGTTGGTACCCATTAATAATGTGACTACAAATACTTAGAGTTTTGCTATCAAGAATATATTTATAGAGCTAGAAGGATATGCAATGTTTGTCAAGTGTTTTGCAATTGGATCTTTTCTCATAAGAGGTTTCCCCCTCAAAGAGATCCAAGAACATCACCCTCTCTTTTAAAATACTCAATACAAGGGTTATATTTCATAGGAATCACTATAATTGTCTTTTGAATTTGTTCTTCTACATTTGTAATTTTGTGGATATCTTATTTGCATTTTATATTAAAAGGCCATGGATCACTACAAAATTTGTTTTACTTGAACCCTTCGTTGACCTTAATTGCAAATTTGTAGCCATCAGTAAGGTTGTTGGTGGAGAATGACTTAAGCCTAGTGTAGATGTATAGGTGTGAACCCAATTTGCACTATAGGATTTTTAGATTTTCTAGTTTCTATATATGTATTTCGATCAACATTATTTGGAACTTTGACATGTAATTATTGACAAGTTTACCTTTTATTTTCTCTATTTCCATTTCATATCTTGGTCTTAATTAAATTCAACAAGATGAAAATTCTTATTAAGAATTTCATTAAGTTCCTATAAACAATTGGGATTATATCATTATTGTATGTAGGCTTTCCACTTGTTAAGTGCATTTGAGCAAATTTAAGATGTGAAAATGAGGTCATTACTTCATTAGGGAATTAAAGAATTGAATCATGTGGAAAACATGACCCTAATTTTTACAACCAATTTTCTAAAGAGGTTTGCATTGATTTTTCCTTTAAAAGGGAGTAAGCAATGATTTACTTTCACTCAAAACGAGTTGTTGTCATAACGAGTGATCATCCTATTTGAGTTCATGTATTTGATGTTAGATGAGTTTGATGGATTTAATAGCTTCATGCGCTGAGAAAAATTTATGCCCAACACATCAAATTACTTTTGAGAGCTTCATTATTCAATGTTTGCATAGACTCAAGTGTGTCAGTATCCATCTTAGGAGTAGAGTTTTGTTATTGCTATGTAGGTTGATGGATACTTAGGAAAATGATTACTGGGTCAACTAAACTCCGTACTTTTCTTAACTAGTTTATATGAGCATACAATTGCATTACTTTGGTTGCAAAGTGATTGACACAACTTACTGTGTGTATTATTAATGCATTGAATGTCGAGCTTTGGTTTACATCTTCTATCATCTCATTTAGAGTTAGATTTTTTGAGTAGCAATATCAACCTAATTTGTCATAATTGATTTGATTTAGCTTGGAGACAATTAAAGACTTATTGCTTTTTTTTTTTTTGGTGGAGCTTAAGTGCAAGTTATGAAGGAGACAATAAATTGACAATTCATTTCAAAATAGAGTAGTACACCAAATTTTTCCTACGTTAATTATATACTTGCATTAATCAAATAATTAAAAACATACTCAACAATAATAACAATACCAACACAAGAGTAAAGATGCATTGTAAGATCAAACCTTGATTTGGGATTGATGTCATTATGTAGGGACATACCAAATATCATATTTACAAAGAATCTCCAACTTGAGAAACTAATATGAATCCTCGCGAGAACAATTAGTAACAAACTATAAAGTCTTCTTATACATATCAAGGCAATTATAGGTAAGATGTTTTTTAATTGTTAGGTGTTCCTCACTGGTTAAATAAGGACCAATGTATTTGCCTTGTTAAGCACTAGGCTTCGAGCTAATGAATTATCTTGGCATTTTCATCATCGAGTATTAGTCGATGTCCAGTGCCATTTGTGAATTTTCTTGGTGTTGTTGTTCAATATTTTTTTGAAGTTTTTCCACTATTGAATGTCAAGGAAGGTGACTCAAAAGTGACACATTAGGGAACAAACACAAGTTTTGAACTTTTTACCTAAAGAAATTTTTTTCGACAACATGAATTTCACTTATGGATTTGTGAAAGAAAATTTTGGCTACACAATTATGATTGGGGAAATCTAATTTGCCAAAAATTCCCAAGGATTACACTTTGATCATCCTCATGGGATTAGTCCTTATGGGAGAAAATTAACCCATGAGGTGTGAGCATGCCACAAGTGGGAATGAAACCTAGATTGAATGGATTACAACACTTTGTGTTAACCACTAAGACTAGACTCCATTTACAACTTAAGGGTATTGATTGCTTCTCTAACAACCCTCCTAAATAAAATAGTAAAAACACCTCTATTTGTCTTTTCCCACTAAAGAGGTACAAATTCCCCCCAACATTAGTCATTACCAGTCTCTAACAAACTATAATCACTTGATAACATTCAATGTCCACCATTGAGGTTGTGCCTCATGCATAACTTTATAAGGGGATGTTTACTAATATTCCCATTTTAATTGTCAATCGTTAGGTACTATGTAATAAATACATGTTTGTTAGGGCTACCAATTTTGGGTAAGTTCTTCTTTGAAACTTAAGAGAAATGTTACAACTAGCTTGATAGCATTTACAACTCCAACATTACAAGTGCCTTACTTTCATGGATGAGACAATCCTCAAGGAAACTAATGATCATAGAAAGTTTTGTTCAATTAAGCTACTTCATCAGATTCACTTAGAACTTGTATTTGGCCTCGACCACTTATTCACGTGTCAAGGTGAATTAAATATTATGGGTGGCATCACATGCTACCATCTTCACCACTGAACAATAACTCTATTTGATAGGAATTTAACAACCACAACTTTATAGAAATAAGTGATCAAGAACTTGGTGGGATAGCTCAAGTAGTTGAATACTTTGAGTTTCATGCAAGAGGTCATAGGGTTGATCTCTCGGGCTTGCTTCCTTTGTTGTGTGCCTGACTCGATGTCCTCACCAAGTCACATGCTATAAACAAAGCTTATGCCATTTTTGAAATGTAGGAAGTGTCCAAGGGTTTTCCATAAGGTTTTCCTTGGAAAAAAACAACAACCAAGGGAATTAATTAGAAGATGTAGTCCTAATTCATTTTTATCACTTATTTTTTCTTCTTACATGTGAGAAGGGTATATTTAGGATAATAGTGTGCATCCCAGCCTATTAATGGATATAACAACAACAACCTTATTGTGTCTCCATAGTTGTTCTCTTTTTACACATACTCATGCAAATATTACAATATTATTTATGACTATTATCCTTCTCATCTTTGGTTATATATGCACATAATTTTGTTTTCATTGGCAAGGGAATACTAATTCCCCTTATATAAGATAATTATAAATCTTTCATACAACATTGATATGCTTCTTAATGCAATGCATTAGTCAATAATAAGAAAATAAGCACCATTCCAAATTCTCCTTGCTACT
Source organism: Pinus albicaulis (assembly GCA_034641835.2). Lineage (NCBI taxonomy): Eukaryota > Viridiplantae > Streptophyta > Pinopsida > Pinales > Pinaceae > Pinus > Pinus albicaulis. The sequence continues at coordinate 64,709,618 of CM076581.1, read as the reverse complement.
CTTTTAATGTCACCATTTTTTAATATATTAGATTATAAGATGACAACTTATTCCATCTTTAGAGAAGCACGATAACATTATTAATGTGATCATGATTTAGGAAGTTAACTCCCTCCGAATAATGCCAATGTAAAAAGACGCAACTGATTAGGGGAAGATGAGACATGAATTTGACTATTCATATTGAGAAGGGGTCCCCATTTATGTAGCTCTAAGGGACAAAGAGCAAGTAATGTTAATTGAATCTTAAACAAACCCAAATAAGGCGGTTGGTTGCACTAAAATTAAACACTACAAAGTGAAAACGGGGTAGAAACAATGAAGTGTAATCCTCCATTAGAGACATTTCCACCGTGTTTTGTAATTAATCACACTATAATGTGGCTTTGACAAATAAATGCATCATTAGTTATTCAAACGTAAACATAGTTTGATATCACTTGTAGAGAGTAGTTATGTAATTGCTAGGAGAAAACATGTAACTATGCATCATTAAGTGAAATGGCTCATAATTATGAATTGTTTTTGATAATATAATTTTTTGAATTTTTATTGGCATTGTCTATTGAGACCACAATTTTGCCCAGAAACTCATTTCACGCTAGAATTCAGTCATTTCTTCTTACAAAAACTCTGACCATAAGAGTGTTTGACTTGGTTTTTTGATGGCGGAAATGAATTCAACACCATAAAAATACCCCTGGGGCACCCAAAAATTTGAAGCTTCACATATGTAACCCGAATTTCCCAAAAATTTTGTCAAAATTTTGTCAAGATCATGCCAAAATTTCCACTAAGTTCCAAGCAATATCGTGGACATATTAGACTACACTATTTTCTATTTACTTCTTAAAAAAATATAATACCACAATAATAAAATATAGAAGTTGACTTCTAATTTTGTAGCAAAATTCTCTTTAATTATTGAAATATGACAATATAATTTCCATCCGTCTCTAGTTATATCAATTTTTTAATGACTTCAATCAATTTAGAAGTGGAAAATACCTTTATATCATTATGATATGCAATAAATTAACATTATTATGTTATTCAATAGATTTAAATTAACAATACCTAATAATAAAATATAAGTTTACATAAATATTAAATTAAATCTATTATTTATTATTAATTTTATATTTACATTTTACTATTTAACATAAAATATTTACAATGTCATATTAAAATGAAAATTAATGTCATATTAAAATTGAATTTCCTTTTTAAATAAATTATATTTTAAATAAATACTATGAGTTATAAACTTGGTGTTCAAAAATTACTTACAATTTGACTTAATCAAATTTAAGTTAACTATCCAACAAAAAATAATAACAACAACATAATTTTCATTATTATTTTAATTTAAAATCAACATAGTTTTTATTATTATTTTAATTTTAAGATAGAGCCATTTTTATTTTTATATATCTACTATTTTTGGAAAGGGCCTCTCCAAAGTTATTTTTTTGGGTTGGAAAAAAATAAAAATAAAAATCTTCACTTCCGTGTGCGAAGATGCCTCTCCGACTCTCAATCCACCAACATGACAATTAATTAGTCAAAACTGATTTTGATTTTTTCCTATAAAATTTATATAAAAAATGCCGTAGAAATTCTCCGAGCTGTCAACAAACAAATGTCAATGGGTATGTCATATAGTTGAGAAGGGACAAGGATACCAACTATTTGCTATTTCTGACCGAGGAGAAGCAGGGTTGGATAAGAATAAGACTCAAGCAGGTGGCCATGGCGGAGAATATTCATACAGACCAGAACAACCAGAGTAAGTAATCATCTGACATTGTATTGCTCAAGAAAGAAATTTATCACAGGGCTGCACACCATGGCATGGCATGGCTTAGGTTCTGTTGATTCGAAAAGGAAACAGGAGATGTAATCCAGAAAAGCCATACTAGTGTAATGTGCCACATCATTTTCTGAATAATAAGAAAGAGTTTGAAATAATGAGTAAAAAGGCTGAATTCAACTTGGGCTTTATCATGAAATTACTAGAAATACATATGATGGTTTAGGGTTGACGGCTTCTGTTACCATTAAATTTGAACAGACTTTGGAAATGCATTCGTTATAAAGGGAAAATTTTGTTTAATTGGAAAATTATACGGCTATTATTAGTGGGATTATATTATCATTGTGACAAGGCATATCTCCAATGTGATTAACTTTAATATATATAAAAAAGAATTGCATTTGCTGGGAGTGTTTGATAAATGGGGAGATAATGAATGAATGATATTTTGATGATTGATGATGAACTGACAGTTTTCTCACTGAAAAGCAATGCCATGGAATTGATGCTAATTTATTAGGGTAATTGCTCTTGATGTATATGAAAGCCTTACATTCCAAAATAAAATGCTTTTCTGATTCCACTACTTCTAATGTCTCTGAAAACATTACATTCCAAAATAAAATGCTTTTTTGATTCCACTACCACAGAAGTACAAAAAACATGTGTAGAAATTTCTTGACTCTTCCACCCCGGTTTTCAGTTTCACCTTATTTCTCCTTTTAGTTAAATGCCCTTTTCCATATCCTTACATTCAACAATAGGAAAATAATTTTTTGCTAAAAACACAAATTCTGGAAAATTTACAGAATGCTGGAAAATGCAGAAATAAAAATCAGCAAGTTCAAAACAGCCATTCAACACATTTAAACACATAAATTTTTGGTCAACATGACCCTGGAAAAACCCCCTACAACTCTTGGGAAAAACCAGTTCGAAAGCTCTTTCTTATTTCTGGAAAATGCTTTTTACAGTGAGAGAAATATTCAGAAAAATCAAGCAAGTAAACTTTTACAACTTATCTCGTTTTCTGTGCTTTACCACCACCTCGAAAAACGTGCAAACAGCAAAACTGAACCAACAATAAATGCTGTACGGATTTTCTTCAAAAACGTGCCCAGAAATTACAGCATTAATTTCTGCTGTACGACCTCTTTTTGCGTACAGAACAACATTAAATGCTGCTGTACGACCTCCTAGAAATGCGTACAGACTGCCTTAAATGTTGTGTACGGAAATCTGCCTCGATTTTTGTGCCAGCAATCAGCTATAGGCTGTACGACTTGCCTAGAAATGCATGCAACAAAAACAACCTCTCCCTCGAAATCTGTGCCCAGAAAATGGTACGGCCTCCTTGGAAATCGTGCCCAAGTTTGCTGTACGGATTCTGCCTTGGAAACCATGTCAAATCTTCCTTGAACTGAGTGCAAAATCTGCTGTACAGACTTGCTGAAATACTGCCTTGGAATGTGTGCCAAGCTGCTGCCTCCTTCTCCTCACTGCCCAGAAATCTCCCTTGCTCTCTTGCTTTCTTTTTCCTAATCTGCTCATGAAAGAATGAATGACCTTTTCCTCCTTTCCCTCCTTTAACCTAACCCTAAGTGACTTTTGGGGAATCCCTAAATCCAATGGCTGAAACAGATTTAGATCTAGGGCTGAGATTAAATGCTCATTTAAATCTCACTTTTTATTTTTTAATTCACCCCACTTTAATAAAGATCCACTTCGTCATTTATTTCCAAAGTCACTTTTCCTTTCTAATTTTACATTGACTTTATTAAAGTCACTTTAAAATTAGACTTTAGTAACTTTATCACTTAAAGTCACTTTTAAATTAGATTTGACTTTATAAAATTATAAAGTCACTTTACGAGAAAAAATAAATTCTTTTGGACACTTTTCCCTAGGCCAAAGATCAAAGCCTTAGGGAGCCACCTGTCCTCTGGTAACCAAATTTCAACACTCCCTCTTACCGAGGAAGGTGTTTCTCACCACACCCATCTTGTCTCTGAAGTAGACATGCTTGCCTCGTGGTAAGGCCTTGGTAAGAATATTTGCAACCTGCTCATAAGTGGGAATATACTCAAGCGTCACAGCTCCCTTCTGAACATAGTCTTTGATGAAATGATATTTGATCCCGATATGCTTTGACCTGTCATGAAATACTGGATTCTCCGTGAGTTTAATGCAACTCTGATTATCACAGTAAATCACTAAAGGTCTCAACGGCTGACCAAATAAGCCAAACAACATCTTGCGAAGCCAGATGGCCTCACAACTAGCTAGACTGGCTGCCATATACTCTGCTTCCGCTGAACTCAATGCTACTGACCGCTGCTTTCGGCTGAACCATGACACAACTGCCGAACCCAACCCAAAACAGCACCCTGAAGTGCTCTTCCTATCAGAAGCACAACCTGCCCAATCAGAATCAGTGTAACCTGCCAATCTCACTCCATCCCCCTGCCTGTAGTCCAAACCATAATCCACTGTCCCCTGCAAGTACCGTAAAATGTGTTTTGCAGCCACCCAGTGAACCTTCCTAGGCTCACACATAAACTGACTCATCGTGTTGACTGCAAAACAAATATCTGGTCTAGTGTTGACCAAATACATCAAGGAACGAATCAGCTGTCTGTATAATGTGGGATCCACCAACTCGGAATCCGAAGCATGAAGCTTCTTCCAGTTGGTGATCATCGGTGTCGACATGGGTTTACAATCCTCCATGTGGAATCTGCCAAGGATGTCCACAATATACTTCCCCTGTCCCAGGAAGAAATGCCCTTCCTCCTGCCACACCTCCAAACCCAAAAAGTAATGCATCAAGCCGATGTCCTTCATCTCAAACTCCGTCGCAAGATCTCTCTTGCAGTGCTCTATGAGTCTCTCTGCACCTGTAATGACTAAGTCATCCACATACAACACCAGAATGAGAGGCTCCTCACCTATCACAATATAGTAAAGGTTCGGATCTGCCTCACTTTTTGTGAAACCCATCCCCTGCAAGTATGTATCTATCCTGGAGTACCAAGCTCTGGGAGCTTGCTTCAGGCCATAAAGGGCCTTCTTCAGTCTGCACACATGGGACTCCTTCCCATGCACCTCAAAGCCCTATGGTTGCTCAATGTACACCTCCTCCTGTATGAAGCCATTGAGAAATGCGGTCTTCACATCCATCTGGTGGATCTTCCAACCCATCTCTGTTGTTATCGATATAATGGAGCAGATCGAAGTATATCGAGCCACGGGAGTGAAGGTCTCCTCATAATCAACTCCCTCTACCTGGGAGAACCCTCTAGCCACAAACCTCGCTTTGAATTTCTCAATGCTGCCATCTGCAGCATGCTTTACCTTGTAAAGCCATCCGGAAGTAACCACGGATTTTCCCTCAGGCCTAGGCACCACCTCCCAAACATCATTCTTCATGATAGAAGAATACTCCTCCTGCATGGCCTCTCTCCAGACCTGCTGGCTAGCTGCCTCCTCATAGCTAGAAGGCTCGGAGTCAAGGATGCTGGTAGCCATTGCCATATAGCTACAAAACCTCTCAGGTGGTCTGCTCTCTCTGACCGGCCTCTTAGGCCCAGCAACAGATGTGGCCTCTCTCAAGGTGTCTTGAAGCCACTTGGGCTTCCTCTTCCCTGAGCACACTTCTCCCACTGGAGAATGAAACTCCTCCTCCTCATCATCATCAAGAGCCTGAACTCCTGACTGTCTGTCTGCTGTCCTCCTGCCTGCACCTGAACTTGTAGATGCTGAGGTACCGTGTGAACTGTCCATCAGTGGACTCCCTAGCGAACTGCTCTGCGGATTGCTCTGCATGCTGCCTGAAGCACCACCCCTCTGACTCTGTGAGCCACTGTTCACTGACGGACCTGACATCGTCATAGATATACCTCCGGATCCTCCTGATCCCTGCCCACTGGATCCCTGTGACTGACTTAGTTGCTGCTGAGGGTCTGGCTGATCCAGATACTCTAACTCCCGTGACCTCCTAAAGGCCCTATCCTCCTCGAACTTCACATCCCGCTTGACAACAACTTTCCTCTATGCAGGAATGTAAATCCGAAAGGCTTTTGAGGTTTCACTGTAGCCCACAAAGATACCCTTCTCTGCGGTGGGCTCTAGTTTGGTCCTCTTCTCCTTGGGTATGTAGGAGTATGTGATACACCCAAAGATACGAAGATGACCAATATTAGGCTTCTTCCCAGAAAAAGCCTCCTCTGGAGTCATATGCCCCAAGGCACGATGCGGACTCCTGTTCTGCAAATAAACAGCAGTGTTGCAGGCCTCTGCCCACAAAAACAATGGCAACCCCTGATCATGTAACATGGCTTTGGCAGCCCCTCCGATGGATCTGTTCTTCTCCGCAACCCCGTTCTGCTGGGGGTTGTAAGGAACAGTGAACTCCCTCCCAATGCTTGCCTCCGCACAATAGTCAACAAACTCTCCGAGGGTGTACTCTCCTCCATTGTCCGACCTCAGGGACTTGATCTTCCGACCTGTCTGTGTCTCCACAAGAGCTCTGAACTCCTGAAACCGCTTGAAGACCTCACTCTTGGTCTTCAAGAAATAAATCCAGGTCCTCCTGGAGTGATCATCAATGAATAACACATAGTACTCATATCCACCCAAGGAAACATGAGACATCCGACCGCTCACATCGGAATGAATCAAATCAAGTATCCCAGTCGCTCTGCTGTCACTGCTGGGAAAAGGGGATTTGGCAAACTTGCCCATCGCACATCCTCTGCAAGTATCAAAGTGATCAGTATTGAAATCTGGCACACCTGTAGTGATCTCCCACAAAGTCCTCAAGGCTCCATGATACATGTGCCCCATCCTGCGGTGCCAAATCTCACACAACTCAGAACTGCTAGCTCTGCTGTCGGTACTACTGCTCAATGCCAAAAGGGGTTGAAATGCAAACTTGTACACCTTTGCATGGCGTACACCTATCACTCTAGCTGAATCAGCTGGAGTGCCCCTGGGATATATCAGCACCTGTCCTCCCCTGAACAGTATCTCATATCCTCTATCCTCCAAAGCTGAGACGGATATGAGGTTCTTCCTCATCCCTGGCACATAAAGAACATCTGACACCTTCAAGGGAGGTTTGGGTTCCCTATGAAATGTCAGTGTTCCCACACCAACTGCTCTAACAACTTTGTCATCACCGAGTACTGCCTCTATATCAGTGCCACTCTCTGAAAGCTCTGAGAAGTACTCACGGACTCCTGGCATATGACGTGAAGCCCCACTGTCCACATATCAGATACCTGAAGATGCTCTGCTAGTCGAGGGAAATGCATGCTCCCTCTGAACCTCTGTGGCAAGTGGTCCTGCACTAGAGGACTTATACGCAATGAACCCAAACTCCCGGTCAAAGCGATCTGTAAAGTCCTCAACCTCTGCTGATGTTGCCATGCTCTGGTTCTTCCCCTTCTTCTTCTTCTTCTCCGGACACACAACTGCATAGTGTCTCATCTTCTGACAATTCCAACACTTCACCTTGGAATAGTCCTTCTGTGTGTTATCCTGTTTACCTTTACCTTTGCCTTTGCCCCCACCATTGCTTGTGGAAGCCTGCTTCTTCCCTTTGCCTTCTTCCCCTTTGCCTTTTCGCTCTCCCCCGCCAACAAGCATCCTCATCCTCGGCTTCAACCGGCTTGGCCGCCCTGCCGACCTTTCCTCGATCTCCGTCCGGAATGCAATCATCCCAAAACCTCTCCCATGTGGGGTTGGCCTCACAATAAACCCCCATCAAAGAAGTTCATCCATGAACCGGGAGGCCATTCACTGCAATCCGCACCAACTTAGTGGGTGGAATGACCTCTCCAACTGCTGCCAATGCATCTCTCACATTAGTAAACTTTGTGAGATATCTAGCTGCACTATCAGTCTTACCCATTTTAATGGTCTTTAGCTTCTCCCTTAGGACCATTTTCTTGTTCTCATTAGTACTCTGGTAGAGATTGTTCAATGCTGTCCACATCTCATGAGCATATCTTTTTCCTCTCACATGAGGAATCCAATGGTCTTTGATTCATTTCAGAATCGCCCTTACTCTTGTTGTTCCTTTTATTATATGTGTCGCTAACCGAACAACATCGCAGGGCACAACAACGTGTTCTCCAAGGTGGTATGCACCATGATGTCCCGTACTTTGCTCTCAAAGATACTCTCATCTTCTCCTTCCAAACGCCGTGTGAATTAAAAGTGCCCATCCAACCTATCCTCCACCCTCAATCCCAATGACATCCTCCTGTCCTAAAAACTGAAAAATAGCATTGTTGTAGTAAAGATAAAAATTATGTGTGTGAAAAATCAGCTTGCTGGAATTTTCTGAGTGAAAAATCAGCAGGCTGTATTTTTCTCCTTGCTATCCCAAACTGCACTTTCATCACTCAAGCTTCGATACCATGTAGAAATTTCTTGACTTTCCCACCCTGGTTTTTAGTTTCACCTTATTTCTCCTTTTAGTTAAATGCCCTTTCCCATATCCTTACATTCAACAACAAGAAAATAATTTTTGTTGAAAACACAAATTCTGGAAAATTTACAGAATGCTGGAAAATGCAGAAATAAAAATCAGCAAATACAAAACAGCCATTCAACACATTTAAACACTGAGATTTTTGGTCAACATGACCCTGGAAAAACCCCCTACAACTCTTGGGGAAAACCAGTTCGAAAGCTCCTTATTTCTGGAAAAATGCCTTTTACAGTGAGAGAAATATTCAGAAAAATCAGCAAGTAAACTTTTACAACTTATCTCATTTTCCGTGCTTAACCACCGCCTCGGAAAATGTGCAAACAGTAAAACTGAAACAACAATAAATGCTGTGCATATTTCCTTGAAAAACGTGTCGAGAAATTACAACATTAATTTCTGCTGTACGGCCTCCTCTTTTTGCGTGCAGAACAACAATAAATGCCGTTGTATGGACTACTAGAATGCGAGGTCATTTAAATGCCGTGTACGGAAATCAGACGTGTTTTTGTGCCAAGAATCGCCATAGTCGACTGGCCTACGAGAATGCGTGGTAACAAAATCAACAACCTCTCCCCTCGAATTATCCTGTGGTGTTGGGTGCTGCCTGAAAATCATGCCCAAGTCCGTCGTATGGATTCTACTGGAAACCGTGGGTCAAATCTTCCTTGAACCGAGTGCGAACTCGCCGTATGGACTTGCCGAAACACCGCCTGGAATATGTGCTGCCGGCCGCTCTTCCCCACTGTACCCCTGCTCTCTTGCTTTTCTCCAATCGCCTTAAGGAAAGAATGATCGACCTTTCCTCCTTTCCTCCTTTAACCTAACCCTAAGTGACTTTTGGGGAATCTCTAAATCTAATGGCTGAAATAGCTTTAGATCTAGGGCTGAGATTAAATGCTCATTCAAATCTCACTTTATATTTTTTAATTCACCCCACTTTAATAAAGAACCACTTAGTCACTTATTTCCAAAGTCACTTTTCACTTTCTAATTTCACATTGACTTTATTAAAGTCACTTTAAAATTAGACTTAGTAACTTTATCACTTAAAGTCACTTTTAAATTAGATTTGACTTTATAACTTTATAAAGTCACTTTAGGAGAAAAATTAAATTCTTTTGGACACTTTTCTCTAGGCCAAAGATCAAAGCCTTAGGGAACCACCTGTCCTCCGGTAACCAAATTTCAACAACATGTGCATACAAACATCATGAAGATAAATGTTCATACCGACTTATCTATACCCAGGTCTGATATGCAACTCGAGTCAACAATATTTGACGTTACCTATTATGCAAAATCTGATACATCAGACATGCATGTAACTTTAGACCCGCGTTCTCGAATTTCTAGGCTCAATTGTGTAACCTTAGACCTGCATTCTTGAGTTTCACTGCCTTGAGGTGCATATCGGATCTAGTGTCCATCTTCAGCGAACCCAATGCACAGTTACATTCATTGGTACACACATAAATGAAGTGTTGATGATTCAGTGCCATTCCCACCTGGGGTGTAGAATGCACCTCTTGGAATTCATAAGGGTGATGTGGAACTGTAAACATGTTTGTACATGATACAAAATAAAAATACATTCATATTTTACACCGAGGAAATATATATAGAGTACTTCTCGTTTTGTCCATGCGAAATTTCCCCCAATCTTTGTTAAAGAAGCGAAAAGTTATTGTTCCAATGTAGATGGAAAATCCACTTGGCTTGAGAAGGTAGAATTCCTTTCATGTTAATTAGGTACGCTGTTACTTCATTCTCCATGCGCTCGTTCTAGTATCAAATACTGTATACTCTGGGAGTAGAGATTGGAATTCCAGAATAACATCCTGCAGTTGTAGCATATGGATCTCCTCTTCGAAATCTGTTTATTCATATAGTTTGAGGTTATCGGTAGTCTCAACATCATGATCGTTGAAGAGTATTGGCAAGTTTGGGTGAAAAGCATTGGGTTTCACAACACGTAAAACAATGTGGGGATCATATTTGATGGGCTTGAGCTGCAATATTATTGTTTTTTGAATCTTTTTTCTGTGAAGGTGAAACTAGATTGTGTGTAAGAAAAAACTTGCACTTGCATGGATAAAGATCCATACTCTTTGCTAAGTCGGGGTTGGGCATCATGTTTGACATTGAATCTGGGACTGGTCAATTGAACCCCCAAGCATAGGTTGTAGTGATCTCTACCTTAGGGAGCACATATAGGATGGGGATGCGGTCTTGTACACCATGTGTTGATCTCCTTGCTTAATTTAACCGATGACGTGATCCTTTTGGCCTCCTTGTTTGAGGTGTTTGTTATTTTTTCATAAAGTTGCATTGTTCTTTACTTTGATAGTTACATTCCATCATTGACATGTTGTATTCACCCCAAATAATTATTCCATTGTACAAATCTGTATTATTAAACATCAGAATATATAACTATGCAGAAAGAACAACACCATCATCATCATCATCATCTAAGCAGCAGAAAATAAAAGATCAAAGGAAGAGAGGAATGAACACATAGAGACACCAGGATTGGTCTGAGACCAGGGCAAAACCCACTACGGGGAAAACCCTTGGAAATTCTTCTTCTTAGATCTTCATTGAATGGTTCAACAACAAGAGTACAATGATCCATGAGTACATATCTTTAAGATGAAAAAAAACAAATAACATACATGCACTAAAACCATACCCATACTTTTGCATGAAGGAAACTGAATCTGATAACTGAAATGCACTGGCACTGGTTGTAGCAAACTGATGAGCACGACTGATACTGAATGAGGACTGAATATACATTTGAAGCGGAAACAAACATATCTGATCTACAAATCAACAGATCTATAATACCAAAACACAGATCTGAAAGATCACCAAGTGATCCCAACTCTGAAGTCCTAGATCTGAATCCAAGAGACTGTCAATGACGCTCTGACGCAACTGTGACTGAACGACTGATGCCTGGAAGCGCTGCGCAATTAACTGAAGGTGAATCAAATTAGATCTGCCCAGTAACTCTCTGAGCTGTAACACGACCAACTCGCGTCTTTGGAGCTCTGAGCCACTACCACAACACTCTATACCCACGACCCTGCTTCAGATCAACCCTATCTGACTTCTGTGACAGGGCCATGCCCTTAACAAGTTGTGCCAGCAGCTTTGGCTCCTTGGCCACGGGCACAACACACCCTGCCTGTGGCTCTGCTCAGCAGGGCTGCTACCTTAGCCTTTCCTGCCCGCGACTTTGCTTCAGATTACCCAGATTTGATGCGTGATCACTTCTGTGATCCTAACCTTTTGCGGGAGCTCCTGTCGACGTACCTGTGCGAGCCATAAATAGAAAATACGACCAAAAACGAAAATAACATGGAGGAGATCTCATGAGTGAATGTGTGCAAATGAACTTGAGGTCGCTTCTATTTATAACTTTGTGAGTGACCGCTTGGGGCTTTGACCGAATCAACATGCGGTTAGGCCGACCCATAAAATATTAAATTAATTCATAACTTAACTTCTGCTTAACCGATTGGGGAGATCAATAGGTTGATTTTGATCCTCTTGAAAAGAGGAATCTAATTAAATTACTATCTTAATCATCCGAGCTGTTCAATGTCGAATTTGACCTTAGTTGCAAAAATTAACACTCTCTCTCAGCCAGGGAGAATTCCACTTAGCAATCTGTGCTTGTAGTTCTCTGTGTCATGGAGTCATCACAACTCAACTCATTCTGCTGATATCTGTTCATCGATCAATATTCCATTTTGATATTCATGCATCATCACGTGTCGTCACTAAACATCTCTGTCATGTAGTCGTCATGCTGTGAACCTTTCTCATTACAAATCATCAATGTACTCTTCATGCTTATTTATGCTTATCTCTTGATTTTTTCTGCTTGTATGCTGAACATTCTCAGATCTAGAAGAAGATTTTGTTACTGGAGGGGAGCTTGGGCTACCACCCTTCATTCATCAGGCTATCATTCTGGAACCTTTTCCATCAGGCTATTACCCAGAATACCATCATCGGAGAGCATATCAACGGGGAGCACATCTTGTCTTGTAACCGCATCGGGGAGCGCATCTCCCGGAATCTCATGGGGGAGCTATACCTCTACAACTCCATATCTAGAAAATAGGATACCCATCCATGCAGAGGGAAATCATCTCGACCCTGGTGTCACATCGGGGAGCTCACTCTCAACTTGGAATTGCATAGGGGGTTATTTCACATCGGGGAGCTCACTCTCAACCTGGAATGGCATAGGGTTATTTCACATCGGGGAGCTCACTCTCAACTCGGATTCACATAGGGTTATCCCAACCCATCCTATTGCCTACTGATCTTCCCATCGATGACCCTGAATAGTCATGGGTAGAACACTTGCATCATAATCCAGCTTTGATGAGATACCCGACTTACCAAGAGGTAAGGATCACACGCCTCCAAGCCTCCTCAACCCATTGGCAAAATGGGGAGGGACAATCCCAACAAGCCCTGTGGTATGATGCCAACTAGGGTATACTCTGCAACGACCAAAGGTGGAGGAGATACTTGACTTGTCAAAAAGGACAAGGATCACACACATCCCACGGGTGATAGACAGGGATACGCCTTATTGTCCAGAGTTCCCTCAATCCCAGGAGCCCTCTATCTCAATTCCTCGTTCTGGGAGCTCAAACAGAGAGGAAGAGCTGGCTTAGTGTCCTCGATCAACACTGCTCTCATCTGGTATCTGCTGATTCCTGTACCAAAACCATCCTTGAGTGTCCTTGATCAACGTTGCTCTCATCTGGTATCTGCTATTCCTGTACCTACAGGGCATCAAATCAAGTGTTATGTTACAATATACATCATTATGTAAATCGTAGCAAGATACCAGAACCATCCTCCTTCTCATGGAGGTGTCAAACATGCATGGATACTATAATCACCCTCCCTCTCACGAAGGTCACATGGATACTATAATCATCCTCCCTCTCTGTAATGGTCCGAAGTGGAAATCAGCAGCTTTTACACCACTGAAGAACTCCTTTGTCGGAAATATGAACAAGGCTATGTCAGAGATGGACTGAGAGGGCTTTTACCAGTTATGTCACCTCTAAAGAGAGGATGAGAACCGGAGGCTATCTGGCCCTTTCTCAGGCTCTGCCTATAGCTATGCAAATATTTCTTTCTTGGGAAGATCTTGCTTAAAAGAATGAGCTACAACAATACATAAACATGAGATGGAAAATAGCAGTGAATGCATAAACTTCAGAAATGCAATAACCATCATAGCTTTCTCATTGATAATATGGTAGCAGAAATGTGTACAAGATCTTGAGGAAATGATCACTCAAGCTGAAGCAGATCCTTCACTAAAGACACAAGTACAATGAACATGAAATACACTGCCACATATATTATGCCCAACTATGACTGCGCAGTCTATGAAGGAAGACTACTGCAAAATGATGATACAATGAGGATATGGCAATAATAAGCTCAAATAAAGAAGGGGGAGATGGATCTCAACCCCTGGAAACTATAATAAACAATCCCTAAAGGGATTGGCTACAACACATACAAAATGGAAAATCTACAAAAATGCCGAAGTTGCTGGAGGAGTTGCAACTCTAAAATGAGAACATGAAGGAGATGGCTGAATAATGCTACATAAAATGTACCTCCTCCAATGGAAATCTAGAGTGAAAGGTTGATCCTTTCACCAAAGATCTCACCCTCCAAAATGCTGGTGCAACCCCTCACTGCGATTGCACTCAAGAACTGCGTAGTCAAGGAGAGGAACTGCGCTGTAGGTGCTGGGAAGAGATTGGCCTCCTGCCAAGATATGAGAAATGGAGCTGATATATCCCCTATTGATCTCCCGGATGCAAAAAAAGCTTCTTCCTCTGAAATCTGAGCTCCGGAATGAGGATGTGAGAACCTCCACTGCAACCCTAGCAACACAATGGCTCTTGCTGCATGAATCACTGCACTGAAAGGAATAGCTATGGCCTTGAGCCAAGATGTGGAGAAGATGAAGATCAAACCTTCAAGAGCTTCTCAAGAAGGGAGGGAATTCTTGAACAAGAAATCCCTTGTGCTGAATAGCACATCTATCACAGTTGTTCAACTGTGGAAAGCAAAGCAATTCGAAATATCCAAGCTCCCTCCAAATGGTTGCTTTCCCCTCCTTTTATGCAAATGAAGGCTCCTTAGCCATGGACCCCACACATTAGGGTTTCCTCCTCCTCATGCAATTTTGTAGGCTTCCCAAGCAAGCCACACCTCCATCTATTATGTAGTTTGACTTGGTCAACATGACCTAGCCCTCTTTGCAATTAACCCTTTTCACACATGGGGTGTGCAAACAAGCTCCAATGATGCTCCTTTTTCATAATGTGAGGGATTTTATTGATGTTTTTCATAACCATGGGCCTCCTTACCCATTTATTTAGCTGCAATATGATAAAAGCAAAATTTTAATGTTCCATTTAGCCATGTGCTAAAATGGGAACATTACAGTCCTCCCCTCCCAAATGTTGCTTGTCCTCAAGCAACTGCAAGGATAGAACTGGAAAAACCTCCACTCAAGACATGGAGTCTAAAATATGTTTGAGGAACACCTCCCCAATGTAGATCCTCCATCCCCCAAGCAATAATCCATAAAAATTGAGTTACCTCCCAACATGGCAACTCCTGACAATCATATTTCACCTTTGGCTCCTGCAATATAGGTGGGCTAAAAATCTGCTCTTGGTAGGCAAAATGGCCTACCCCACGTTGTCCTCCTCTCCACTTAGGATAAGTGCAGAGTATATGCTGATCGTGGGCTGCAATGATGTTGCCCTCTAGTGGCAAGATGAAGACAAGACCTCCGGGAATCTCTCCTCCATTGTTATGAAATATGCTGCCCCAAATCATCTCATACATGGTGAGTTGGAATTCACCATCATATGGAATCCAATCAACCTCCTGTACGCATATGGTTAAGGGATGACCATCATCATGCAAGTAAACAACACCCTTACCATAAGTTTGGCCCATGCAAATGGAGTGGCTCAAGAGTGAATCCCCTCCCATCCTCAAAGAGAAGAGAAGTGGCTGTGCTAACTCCTCCAAGGAGTTGTGCATCTCCTCCATCTGCACTTTGTCTATGCATCTCCTCATATGCTGATCTGTCAATATCATGCAAGCAAGATGATCCTGGGAATACTCCACCATCAACCTGGAGCTCCAACATGGATCTATCCTCCATAGTGACAGCGCTGATGATTCCTCATGAAGGACATCTGTCACATGGTCATCTCCTTCTTTGACATCTCCTATGCCAAAGATGCAAGTTGGAAGGCTGTTATCCTTCCCTTGCTGCTTCTGCCACAACGCAGAATCTAGAATGAGAGTGGGTACAAATGATGTTGAGAGAGTGTGTCTCTCCTCCCTGAGTCTACCCAAGACTCTCAGCGCTGTAAAGCTGTCTCCCAAGGACTCCACCCTCCTAAAATCAATGAATGGTGCCTCAATATGTGAAGCATCTCTCATCCTCTGATGGTCTAGTGGTCTCCCCGGCAAAATGTCTCCATGTAATGAGACATCCTCAACAAGAGATGACTGAATATATAAATGGACAAGTCTGTCCATGCTTCCACTGCGCAATCCAATCACCCTCTTAGGTGCATCAACCACATAAGATAGGCAGGGATGTGGGCTCCTCATCACATCATGCTGGTCATCCTCCCTATCTTCTCCTGGTGTCTCCATGGTTGCACACCTCCTCAATAATGGCACATGTAAAACATGAGTTGTGCCTTGATCTCCATGCTTGAGATCCTGGGGACTTACTTGCAAAGATGCAAGAATCCCTCTACCCGGACCAAGAGCTCCTCCTTCCTTTGCATGAGGCACTAGATAATCTCTAGGTGGCACAACGCTGTTGCCCTCAGCTTCTCCAACATAAATGGGCAACCCTCCAATAATGTTGCTGCAAATGTGGAATCCCTCCCCAAGTGGAAGTGATCCCCAATCAAAGGCCAAGGAGTATTCCCTTTGCACCATGATAGTGCCATCTTCTACTCCTGCAACATCATACAAGAAATGAGAGCAAATCTGCCCTTGCTCTCCAAAGAATGGCCCTGACAACAAATGTTTTTGCTGCTTTTTCATGCTCTCATCATACAAGATATGTGATGAAGACATAGTGTATGATATGAATGTTGCATCATCACTATGTACCCATACTCTTCGATGCTCAATGATGCCAGCATCCTGCCACATCTTCTCCATCCTCATACCCCTGGAAAGAGAGTGTGCCAAATGATAGCCAAACTCCTTCAAGAGTAACCAGCGCAGCCAAGCCTCTTGCTGCCCGATATCATAAATCTGCAAGTGGCTCACTAGCCCCTTGCTCCTCCTCCACCACATCCACTCAGCCATGTGTGGATGTCTCTTCCCTTCCTTCATCTTGGCACTCCTCCTTTGAGGACTACCCTCATCCCAAATCAAACCTCTGCATTTCATGGGATTTTGAAATACAGATTTCCTGAGGATCAATTTGACCCTATGAGGATCCAAATATTTGGTAGGCAAAAACCTCCCATCATGATATGTGTGGCACAAGGAATGTCCACCACAGTCATGAGAGAAGCTATCCATCCGAAGATGTCCCCCATCTCCTATTTGTTCCTGTGAGAAGGAAAAACCCTCCTCCAACTGTTGAAAAACCTTGCACTCCGAAGAGTGTGGGAGTGCACCTCCATTGAAATCTCTCTGTGAGATCTCCTTTGCATCACTGCTTTTGTACAACGCAGTATTATTCTGCTGCTCTTGGTCACCTGCATGCAATGATGTAGACCCATCCAAGGTGTTCGCTGAAATGACAAGAAATGGATCTCCAATCATACCTTGGTGAAACTTGGAAGCTCCTTGCAAGGCTGCAAGTGTTGCTTCCCCATGAGTATTGGCCTCCCAAACTGCTGAAGATGAAGGTTGCTCCTCCCTGGTCTCAACAGCGCTGGTACATGCCTCATCAAATGGTGGTGAGGGCTCCTCCCTCTTTTTGCCAAATCTACTGATCAATCTTTGAGAAAACTCAACAAGATTTGAAACCCTTGCATGGTCTAGATGGCTGATCCACAAAATCTTTGCTTCACCTTCTAAGTGCAGCGCTGCAACTTCTACTGCCTCTTTGTCTACTATAGAATGTAGCAGGAAAAAGGCCTCTAGCTTCTTTGCCCAAACTTCTGTTGCACATGTGAGTGATCCATCAAATGTGGACAATAGAAATCTATTGCCTCTCATCATCCCGTGGCTGTGGGGTCTTTTTTCTTCTTTCTGCTGAATAAATTGTGGAAAAGATAAAGTCTCCGGGGAGACTCTAGGGTTTGCTCGGTATTCAGCTAGGTACTCACTTAGAATTTCGAATTCCAAGTGTCTTCCATGCTTCTGCTCTGCTTCTCTGTGAGAATAGCAAGTGCATGGTCCTTCCTCTTCTCCTTCTTCATTTTTCTTGACCTCTTTGGAGAGGTCTCCTCTAGATCTGAAAATAGATGAGAGCAATCTCATCTTCTTCATCCTTGGGCTCTTTGCTTCTGAAATTTGAACTTCACAGGCTGTGCCAGTTCGATGCTCTGATACCACTGTAATGGTCCGAAATGGAAATCAGCAGCTTTTACACCACTGAAGAACTCCTTTGTCGGAAATATGAAAAGGGCTATGTCAGAGATGGACTGAGAGGGCTTTTACCAGTTATGTCACCTCTAAAGAGAGGATGAGAACCGGAGGCTATCTGGCCCTTTCTCAGGCTATGCCTATAGCTATGCAAATATTTCTTCCTTGGGAAGATCTTGCTTAAAAGAATGAGCTACAACAATACATAAACACGAGCTGGAAAATAGCAGTGAATGCATAAACTTCAGAAATGCAATAACCCTCATAGCTTTTTCATTGATAATATGGTAGCAGAAATGTGTACAAGATCTTGAGGAAATGATCACTCAAGCTGAAACAAATCCTTCACTAAAGACACAAGTACAATGAACATGAAATACACTGCCACATATATTATGCCCAACTATGACTGCGCAATCTATGAAGGAAGACTACTGCAAAATGATGATACAATGAGGATATGACAATACTAAGCTCAAATAAAGAAGGGGGAGATGGATCTCAACCCCTGGAAACTATAATAAACAATCCCTAAAGGGATTGGCTACAACACATACAAAATGGCAAATCTGCAGAAATGCCAGAGTTGCTGGAGCAGCTGCAACTCTAAAATGAGAACATGAAGGAGATGGTTGAATAATGCTGCATAAAATGTATATACCTCCTCCAATGGAAATCTAGAGTGAAAGGCTGATCCTTTCACCAAAGATCTCACCCTCCAAAATGCCGGTGCAACCCTTCACTGCAATTGCACTCAAGAACTACGCAGTCAAGGAGAGAAACTGCGCTGTAGGTGATGGGAAGAGATTGGCCTCCTGCCAAGATATGAGAAATGGAGCTGATATCTCCCCTATTGATCTCCCGGATGCAAAAAAAGCTTCTTCCTCTAAAATCTGAGCTACGGAATGATGATGTGAGAACCTCCACTGCAACCCCAGCAACACAATGGCTCTTGCTGCAAGAATCACTGCACTGAAAGGAATAGCTATGGCCTTGAGCCAAGATGTGGAGAAGATGAAGATCAAACCTTCAAAAGCTTCTCAAGAAGGGAGGGAATTCTTGAACAAGAAATCCCTTGTGCTGAACAACACAGCTATCACAGTTGTGCAACTGTGGAAAGCAAAGCAATTCGAAATATCCAAGCTCCCTCAAAATGGTTGCTTTCCCCTCCTTTTATGCAAATGAAGGCTCCTTAGCCATTGACCCCACACATTAGGGTTTCCTCCTCCTCATGCAATTTCGTAGGCTTCCCAAGCAAGCCACACCTCCATTTATTGCGCAGTTTGACTTGGTCAACATGACCTAGCCCTCTTTGCAATTAACCCTTTTCACACATGGGGTGTGCAAACAAGCTCCAATGATGCTCCTCTTTCATAATGTGAGTGATTTATTGATGTTTTTCATAACCATGGGCCTCCTTACCCATTTATTTAGCTGCAATATGATAAAAGCAAAATTTTAATGTTCCATTTAGCCATGTGCTAAAATGGGAACATTACACTCTCACGAAGGTCGCAATCAAAAACCTTAGCTCGTCTCGAACAACTGTGTTGTCTCAAATAAATGGTGAACACATAGGCCCAACTATACGTATTGGGATTCTCTGTCATCATCATGTATCCATGTCTTATCGAGATCGTGCTCGATCAACTCTCTAAGGAGCTTCTACATCATGCCTCACAGCTAGCCTTGCTAGCAACATTGTATCAGATCTCGGTCGTGCTATGGACCTCTTGTACAAGATATCATGGCAAATCTCATACTAAGGCAACATCCAAATGTGCTCATCAATACTAGTCCAAAACATCATTAGTTCATTCATGCAACTAGATATCATGGGAGAAATATCTCAACCAAATAAAAGATGTTTGGTGGCAATTTTGAGTGAAGCAACTCAATCATGAATTCAATCAATATTCAAAACGGAACATCAACGCTTCAACCAACTAACATATCATGTTCAATCAACATTTGAACTTTAAAGCGGAGTATCCAAGAATTTACAAAGACATTTCAACAATCTTGCTATATGGAATTTCTTTCCCAAATTCCAAAATTCAATTCATCATGCCATGATACACCATTACGTTATTCAAAAGCCATCTTTTACGTAGATTTTCAGAGGCTTATCATTTGTTAAGGATAGACTTATCAGTATGTATAATCAAAGCCATAATAAAAAATCAAGGCCATACCTTGGAACTCATTATCCTGACTTCACCAGATAACATACACATATAAACAAATATGAATCAAGGAATTTGCATCACGCAACACTCTCTATGAGCCTAAGGCCTTATCATGCCAACATATCCAGCCTTATGCAAATCAATGTTGTGTTAACAAAATCAGCTCATCCAGGTTTAGAAGCCAGTCACAACTATTATCAAAGACATTGATTTCATGGTATCAATTCTTTCAACCAGAGACAAGTAGCACACATATCAAGTCTTGACTTCATTTCATGTCAAGCTCTCAAGTCTGTCATTTAACATGTCATTATAGGCCATTTTCGTCATTAGATGTAAGTGCATACACATCAAGATTAAGTCATGCATGTTCATACTAAGTCACAACAACCGTTGTGCTAGGAACAAGGAGGCCAATACAGAACTGTACGTCTGTATACTCACATACGACACTGAAGGTCAATATGTCTACATAACATAGTCATCTGGGAAAATCAACCATCACCAGATCAAATCATGTCAAATCCAAGTGTGCAATCATGGTAAGATCTATAAGTCTACACATGTCTCAATCATTAAGCATCATGTCAATTGTACCAAACATAGCTTATCAATATCAATAAGCCAAAACATGATGCACAATCCTCAATCACAATGACATCTCCATATGAATGTCTCGGTCACCTGCACACACAAGTTCGGTTCAAACATGCAAACTTTCCTAGCTAACAGATCTTATTGGCATCTGCAATACATCCGCGAAACTGACATCTTCCAAGTGACCATCTGATTTCATGCTCAATTCTAGCAATTTCAGAAATCAGTTTACAATGACAAGACAAATCAGAGATCCATGGATTCAAAGTATAGACCGAATTCATTATACAGAAATTCAGTTTTGTGTCTCTCTAGCATAGTCACATCTATGAGCCTTCCTTTGCATAAATGAAGCTCAAACCTCTGCCGTGGATTAATCAATATCAAACACTCATAAATCATATGTCAATGAAACATATAGTGGCACATGAAAAAGAATCTTTTAGGAGAGTGGTTCTCCCTTTGAATGAGAATCCACTTCATTTATGTCATCAACCTGTCTTTACAGGGATCAAGCAATAACAAATCTATTATAAACACATATCTATCATGATCATCAATATCATGTCATCAATCTTTCATCAAGGGTTGGACTAGAAAGATCAGGGCAATAGGTTGATGTGACAACACAATCTTAAGATCCAATAACAATACATCAAGTTAGAGTATTTAATTTCCCTGCATGCTATAACCACAGATAGTCAAAGATTTGTAACATCAATCTCATAAATATGCCTTTATCATCACGGTTACCAATACCATGCATATCATAATCAATAGGATCAAGTTAGGTTAATCGATAAACCAACAAGGTGCAATCGCTCTTTTCTATGAGCTTTCATCATGCTTATCACAAGCAATATCAATACCATATCAATGAGGTAAACTTCCATAAGAGATCCAATAAATCTTATGCATATCAAGAATCAAGAGTACCATCCACTAAAATCAGAATCAGGATCTCAAAACAATATATGTTAGCCATACATTAAGTTATGCCACTATATCCAAGAACAATCACATCAAGTACTCTCGCAGAATCAAGTAGATCATCATGATCAAACCATTCATACTGTTGAAATTTGATGACTAAAAAGTTTCCTGCAGTCCCAACCCGGTTTTAATTTCACCTTATCATTCCCATTCAGTTAAGTGCCCTTCCCCATAAACTTACATTCAACATATAGAATTCTGGAAATGAAATTTTTAGATTAAAACACATGGGATTGTCAACACATGTTGAAAATAAATATGGACATAAGCAGACCAGCAACACAAAAAAAATACACATAGATTTTTGGTCAACTTAGACCCAGGCAAAACCCCTTAAATCTTCTCCTGGGAAAACCGGTTAGAGAGCTCTTCAAATTTATTTATCTTTCAAGTTTAGGAAAAATACATTTGTAGACAAAACAAAACAACAAAATACAACTGATCTCTTCAGCCCAAAACTCCTTGAAAACTGTGCCCAATTTGCCTTGATTTTCATGCCCACTTGAAGCTGAAAAATGTACTGTATGGACACAGATTGTATTGTACGGATTCTGTACGGATTGTACGGATTTTTGTATTGCTGTAAATATTTTTTTCCATTTTTTTTGGCTCAAAAACTTCTCTCGAATTGCGTGCAACTTACAACATTAAATGCTGTTCGTACTGTACCTTCTGTTGTCTTCTATGCCTTGATTTTTGTGCCTAGCTTTGCCCAAAAATCACTCCTTTAGCTTGCTGCAACAAATTTCTCTTTCAGAACTTTTCTTCAGCCCTCAACCTCCTTTCTCCAATCTGCTCATGAAGAATGAATGAATGCAGTCTCTCTTTACTTTTCCCCCTTTTGTTTCCCTAAATGACATTTGGGCAACCCTAAGATCTAATGGCTCAGATTCATTTAGATCAAGGGACGAGAATAAATACGCATTTAATTCTCACTTTCTATTTTTTAATTCAACCATTAAATAAAGTACCCACATTGTACTTTATGTTTAAAGTCACTTTTCACTTTATAATTTAACATTGATTTTACCACTTATAAAGTCACTTTCACTTTATAAAGTCACACTTAGGAAAATAATTATTTTGGACACTTTTCCCTAGGTAGAGACTAACCCACGGGAAACCACTTGTCCAAGGTACATTAAAAATCAACACTCCCTCTTACTGAGGAAAGTGTTTCTCACCACACCCATCTTGTCCCTGAAATGGACATGCTTGCCTCTTGGCAAGGACTTCGTGAGAACATTGACCACCTGCTCATTTGTCGATATATACTCTAGCTTGACTGCCCCCTTTTGAACATAGTCCCTGATGAAATGATATCTGATGTCAATGTGTTTTGACCTATCATGAAACACTGGATTCTCTGTGAGTTTAATGCAACTATGATTATCACAGTGAATAACTGTCGGCCTCAATTCATGATCAAATAGGCCACACAACAGCTTGCGAAGCCAAATGGCCTCACAACTAGCCTAGTTAGCGGCCATATACTCAGCCTCAGAAGAGCTCAAAGCAACTGACTTTTGCTTTTGGCTGAACCACGACACAACTGTGAAACCTAATCCGAAGCAACACCCTGAAGTGCTTTTCCTGTCAGAAGCACACCCTGCCCAATCTGAATCTGTGTAACCTACCAAACTCACTCCATCTCCCCGCCTATAGTCCAGACCATAATCAACAGTCCCTTGCACGTAGCAAAGAATGTGCTTTGCAACTACCCAATGCACCCTCCTGGACTCAACCATGAACTGGCTAAGTGTGTTCACTGCAAATCATATATCTGGCGTAGTGTTGACCAGTACATCAAGGACCCAATAAGCTGCCTATACAATGTGGGATCCACCAAACTAGAAACCGAAGCATGAAGCTTCTTCCAGTTGGTGATCATAGGTGTAGACATGGGTCTACAGTCTGCCACGTGAAATCTGCTCAACACATCCACAACATATTGCCCTTGCCCCATAAAGATATGCCCCTCCTCCTGCCACACCTCAAGCCCCAAAAAGTAATGCATCAACCCAATGTCCTTCTTCTCGAACTCCATAGCAAGATCCTCCTTGCAACCACTAATCAGTCTCTCTGCCCCAGTAATGAACAAGTCATCAACATATAGCACAAGAATGAGCGGATCATCCCCTACAACAATGTAGTATAGGTTCGAGTCTGCATCATTCTTCGTGAAACCCATCTGTTGCAAGTAAGTATCAATCCTCGAATACCAAGCTCTCGGAGCTTGCTTAAGTCCGTAGAGTGCTCGCCTCAACCGACATACATGGGTCTCTTGCCCAAGTACCTCAAAGCCTTGTGGCTGATCAACATACACCTCCTCCTCTATAACTCCGTTCAGAAATGCGGTCTTCACATCCATCTGATGGATCTGCCAACCCATTTCTGAGCAATAGAAATAAGGGACCAGATAGAAGTGTACTGAGCTACGAGAGCGAAGGTCTCATCATAGTCAACTCCCTCTATCTGTGAGAACCCTCTAGCCACAAACTTCGCCTTGAACTTCTCAATGCTGCCATTCACAACATGCTTGATCTTGTAGAGTCACCTGGAAGTCACAACTGACTTGCCCACAGGCCTAGGCACCACCTCCCAAACATTGTTCTTAATGATAGAGGCATACTCCTCCACCATAACCTCTCTCCATACCTCCTGGCTGGCAGCCTCCTCATAGCTAGTAGGCTCAAAGTCAACAATGCTGGTAGTCGTGGCTACATAATTGCAAAACTGCTCAGGTGGCACATTCTCCCTGTTCACCCTCTTTGAAGGACCAACGGACTCCTCTTCCTTCAAGGTGTCTTGAAGCCACTTGGGCCTCCTCTTCCCTGAAGAAGCTTCCCCATAGGGAACCTCATCCTCTGCCCCCCAATTTAGTGAACCTGAAGGTTTGCCAACCGACCCTGGTGTGCCTGTACCAACACCTGTCCTCGAAGAACCTGTACCGACACTTGTGCCTGTGTCAGCTGAAGTGCCATTTGAACTCTATACCAGTGGAATCCCTAAAGAAGTGCTCAGTGAACTCGCCATTGGTGCCCCAGATGTCACTGACATTGAAGTACCTCCTGTACCAGTCGATCCAGAACCTTGAGGTCTTGCTCCTTGTACCTGACGTCCCTGCTGAGGAGAAGTCTGTGACTCTCTCTCATCATACTCCCGTGATCTCTGATAGGTCCTCTCCTCCTCGAACTTCACATCCCTCCTAATCACCATTCTCTGTTTAGAAGGAATGAAGATCCGATAGGCCTTCGAAGTCTCGCTGTAACCCATAAAGATACCCTTCTCTCACATGGGTTCCAGCTTCGTCCTTTGCTCCTTGGGGATATAAGAATATGTGAGACATCCAAAGATACGAAGATGTCCCACATGAGGCTTCTCTCAAGTGAAGGCCTCCTCTGGAGTCGTATTCCCCAATACTCTGTGAGGACTCTTGTTCTGAAGATAAACAACAGTATTGCAGACCTCAACCCACAAAAATAAAGGCAACCCCTGATGATGAATCATCGCTCTAGCAACCCCAACAATAGCTCTTTTCTTCCTTTCAGACACCCCATTCTACTGGGGGTTGTAAGGAACCATGAAATTTCTCCTAACGCCCTTCTGTGCACAAAAGTTAGAAAGCCCACCATCGGTGTACTCACCAACATTGTCTGACCTCAAGATCCGAATCTTCCTACCTGTCTTCTTTTCCACAAGAGCTTTGAACTCTTTAAAGCGACTGAACACCTCACTCGTGGTCTTCAGGATATATATCCAAGTCCTCCTAGAGTAGTCATCAATGAATATAACATAATACTCATAACCACCCAAAGACACATGAGACATACAGACACTAACATCAATATGAATAAAGTCTAGTATACTTGTAGATTTGCTGTCGCTCGCTAAGAATGGTAACTTGGTGTACTTGCCCAAAGCACACCCTCTGCAGACTCATACTGCTCGACACTGAAATCAGGAACTCTAGTAGTGATCTCCCTCAGAACTCTCAAAGCTCCATGATGCATATGCGCCATCATTCAGTGCCATAACTCGCACAAGTCTTTACTGCTGGTGGTACTAGTGTGAGTGCTACTAGATGTGCTACTCACCAATGCTCCTGCCGACTAAAAATTGAACTTGTATAGTTTCCCAGAGCAAACTCCAATCACTTTGGCCGAATTGATGGAAGCTCCCCTACGATGCATCAATACCTGCCCTCTTGAGAAAGTGACGTCAAACCCCTTCTCCTCCATAGTAGACACTGAAATCAAGTTCTTCTTCATCCCTAGAACATACAAAACATCCATTACCTTTAAAGGAGGCAAAGAGTCCCTCTCAAAGGTCACAATCCCTACACCAACAACTCTTATAGTGTGGTCATCTCCTTCCTAGCCTGCATCAGCCTCTGCGCTGCTCAGGAAGGGCCCGCGTCACCCTAGACTGCGTTACGCTGCCCCTGCGCTGCCCTAGCTGGGCCTCTGTCAGCCCTCCTGGCCTCCTCCTGCCTCTTCGCTGCCCTTTCTAGGCCTGCGTCAGCCCTGCGTAGCTCCTGATGCCTCTGCGCTGCCCCTGCTGGGCCTTCAGCTGAGTTGCATAGCTGCTGCCTCTGTGCTGCCTCGGTTTGCTACTTCTCTACCCTCGTTGTACTCTTGGCCTGGGACTAGACCATCCCCCTCGCCAATACTGCCCTCTCCGCAGCTGAAACACTTCTGAAATTCTTAGCAAACCACGCCCTAGAGTTCCAGCTTAGCTTCAGTTCTCTGCCAATGTGTGTGTTCTCCAACTGACTCCAAGCCCTCCTCTTATACTTTACTCGTTGAAACATCAATGGCCATGATCTAATCTTGAATCGATAACTAAGATTAGAAGATGCTTGATCCGCGTGACTTAAGTCACTTTCATCACATGTTTAATTTAGTTACCTTTAATCTTTTAATTTTCCTAAGTTAGACTTAGGGTCCTTAATTAAAAAGAATAATTAATAAAATATTTCTTAAACAAGGTTGAATTTCTTAAAACACTTTCTGTGTCTTGGAGATCTTATGTATTCTAGTCCCTCCACAAAGTTTGGGAGCTAGAGCACATCCGATGTTACCCTAACACCCCAAAATCTCAACACTCCCTCTTAGCGAAGAATCTGTTCTAGCAAAAATACTTCACCCCAAAGTTATGCACTGATCTTTGGTGTGGGTCTCTGCGCTGATGCTTGGCCTGCTGCTCTTCTGTACTGTTGCCCATGACTCTGCCACTGTCACTGCTACATCCGTACTGTAACTCCCTTCCAAGTTGTTGCATCGTGCTGCCAACTGCTGCACTGCAACTCAGTTGCTGAGAGTAAGCAACTGAAGGACTCCTGACCAATATTTGACAAACAAGTCAGTTGGGCTGCATCTCGTCACTGAAGCTCCATAGGCTGCTGCTCTACATTGTCCACTGAAGGCTATTACGTTGCTGCAACTCTGCACTATGTAAGAAGACCTGCACTGCGCTGCCTCTACTCTGCTATCCTCTATGCTGCTGTTATGCTGCACTGTCCTCCTGAAGCCTTTGCGCTGCTACAGCCACTGCACTGCGTACCCTTCGCTGCTGCTGTATATGCATTGCGCTGCTCCCTCATCAGCGTGTCAGCTCTGCCTCTGCGCTATCTGTGATCCTCTGCACCCACTGCTCCACTTGCCCCGCTACCGTCTCAAGGTTCTCGTAGCTCGTATGTGATCCAAGAGTTGGGCTACTCAAGGATCTTGCACCTCACTCTGTCGCTGCTCTACAGATCAAGGTCGCCCCACTTTCGTGGTTCATGAGCACTCATGGCTACGTCATCTTCGTGTTGAGATTTTGTGTATTTGGGGTAGCATCAGTTGTGCTCTAGGTACCAAATTTTGTGGAGGGACTAGAGTACACTGGATCTACAAGACCCAGAAATGGATTTGGGAAATTTCATATGGTTTAGGAGATATTAAATTAATTAATTATTTTAATGTATTTCCTAAGTTAAAACTTAGGAAAATAAAATAATTAAAGTGAATCTAATTAAACATGTGATGAAATTGTCTTAAGTCACACGGATCAAGCTTTCTTTTAATCTTAGCCATTGATTAAAGATTTAATCTTGGTCGTTGATTTGTCAACGAGAAAAGTATAAAGGAAAGGCTTGGGGTCATTTGTAAGACACACAGAGGCAGAGCATTGAAGCTAAGCTAGGATTCTAGGGCGGGGTTGCTAAAAATTCTCAAGTGTTTCAGTTGCAGAGAGGGGAATTTAGACCAAGGGGATGATCTGATCCTGGGGTCTAGAATACACAAGAAGCAGAGAAGAGATCAGGAAAGACAACGCAGAGGCAGGCAGCAGCAACAACAGTAGTAGACGGTAGGAGCAGTAGCAAGGACAACGTGATTTTCAGGAAACCCTTAAGGGGTTATGCAGAGACCCTTAGGGGCAGTGTAGTGACTGTGTCACCCAGTCTGGGGTAACCCAGTCCCTTCCAGTGACAACGCTGAGCATTTGGAGGCTTCCAGAGGCTGACGCAGTGTCTTTTAGGGGAAGATCTGGGGTTTCTAGGCCTAGATCTGGCTGAGTTCTGTAAATCTCGTTTGAGGTTGTGGATCAGTCAGTATTGTTGGTCTTAGATCAACCAGGTGCTGCAGATCTAGAGTTTTCTCTGTAGGGTTTTCCAGATCTGGAACCCATAGTTGTGTATTTAGAAATATTCTTAATAATAGAGCCCTACAGCAGCCAGAGACAGGTTTTCCCACATTGGGTTTTTCTGGGGACAGTTTGTCCAGAAATAACTGTGTCACTTTGTCTATGTGTTCATGTGCTTATTCTAGATCTGAATTGGTAGAGATCTGTTATGTGTTTTGCTTTGATGTTAACTTAAATTTATTCAATTGATACCTTGTATAAGTAGGAGAAGCTTAACCGGATTAACAGAAATAATTTCCGCATAAGAATTAAGATTCAGAAATTGCTACATGGTATCAGAGCAATTGCAGATCTAGAAGGGTCACCAGCTGAACCATCTGAAGGATCTAGCTGTAGAAAGCAGCTGGAAAGGCAGCAGAAAAGCAGATCTGAAGGGACAACGCAGTTTTCAGGAGGAGATTCTCGCAGAGGGAAGGGTGACGCTGTCCAACGCTGTGTCCTAGCAAGCCCACGCAATTACTGCGCAGAGGCAGCTCAGAAACATCGCTGTTTAGGTTTGAAGCCAACCAGTGTGATTCAGATCTGAATCTATCAGATCCAGAAAAAGTCTGCAGAAAAGTTGCAGAAATTCAGAAGAGCTGGTGGCGATAAACTTCTGAAGTTTTTAGATTTTTAACCTTAGCACAAGTGACAAAGTTTGGGAAGAGATCAACTTCTCAGAGAGTTTCTTGCCAAAGGAAACTTGCAGGTTGGTCAGAGGATCAAAGAAGACGCTGAATCATAGTTGATTTGGTAGATTTCCATGGAGGGAAATCAAGTGTCAGAGGGAGTAGAGGGTGCCCAGTTCGAAAAGGACCCTAGATCCAGATCTCTAGCATAGAGAAGAGGAGCTCTGACACATTCTGAGTAGATGGCTCCTCATGGACTGCATGATCAGGATAGGCTAGAGGGCCTCTCAAACTTTTTGGTGTGGAAAGTTAGGATCCTAATTGTCCTTGAGGCATATGGTCTAAGAGACCATGCAGAGCAAACCCTGGCCACACCGACAGATGCAGTTCTCCTACAGAAGCATAGAGAAGCTGTTGGGCATGCCAAGCGGTTGATAATGGACAATATCAAGGACCATATTGTACCACACATAGCTGAGAAGAAGACAGCTAATGAGATGTGGAAGGCCTTGAATTCCCTATATGAGGGAAAATCAGTCCAAAGAAAGATGCTGTTGGAGGCCCAAATGAGGTCATTCATGATGACCAAGGGAGAAGACATCGAGCATTTCCTCTTCAGATTGCAGTCAATAAGGGATCAGCTGACTGCAACGAGTGCATTCGTAGATGATGCAGTGATAGTCAGGACTATCCTCAATACAATCACGGATGAGTGGGAAACCTTTGTCCAAAGTATCTTGGGTAGAGCGAACCTCCCAAATTGGGACAACTTGTGGTCGATCCTGCAACAAGAAGAACTACGAAGGTTCACCAAGAAGCAGCACAGCCCTGCGTTGAGCAAGGTTAAGATGGAAGAGGAGGAAGATGCAGCCTTGGCATCAAAGAAGCAACCGAAGAAGAAGAAGGATGTTTCTAAGATCAAGTGCTTCCAGTGTGGCGAAATGGGACATTTTTCTAACCATTGTCTAGAAAAGAAGAAGGACAAGGAAGCATCTTCTTCCAAAGCAGCGGTGGCAGATAATGGGTCAGGAGATGATGTAGCCATGAGTGCTCATGAACCTCGAAAGTGGGGTGACATGGATCTGTAGAGGATTTACAAAATATAAGGCGGGATCCTTGAGCAGCTCATCTCTTGGATCACAAGCGAGCTACGACAGCCTTAAGACAGTAGCGGGACAAGTGGAGCAGTGGGTGCATAGATCACGGATGAAGCAGAGGCAGAGGCAGATCTGGAGGTTGGGAGGAGCAGTGCAGAGCATAGCAGCAATAGTGTAGAAGCAGTAGCAACACAGAGGCTGATGTGACTTCAGCAGCACAGTGCAGTATTGCTTACGCAGTGTAGAGCTGCAGCAGTGCAAAGAGATTTAGAGAGACAGCGCAGTGCAGCAGCAGCAGTGCAAAGAGCTTTAGAGGGACAGTGCAGTGCAGCAGCAGCGTGATAGATTTCAGCACAAGGAGTTGATGTGACTTCAGTAGTGCAGAGTGAGTCTGATTACGTAGGCAGAGCTATAGCTGTGCATCGTTCTTTAGATGCCAGTACAAATCTGTACCCTATGGAGCTTTAGTGATGAGGATGTAGCTCATCTGACTTGTTTGTCAA
This sequence comes from Pinus albicaulis, assembly GCA_034641835.2. Taxonomy (NCBI): domain Eukaryota; kingdom Viridiplantae; phylum Streptophyta; class Pinopsida; order Pinales; family Pinaceae; genus Pinus; species Pinus albicaulis. The sequence goes on along the minus strand of CM076581.1, from coordinate 64,678,975 downwards.
ATATTGGGCAGGAGATTCAGTTGTTTCTCTCAACAACTGAAGTTGCAGTGCAACAGATCAGCAGTGGCAGTGCTATGAGCAGCACAAATGCAACATATTGAGAGGGAGCTGCAGTACAGTGGTTGCAATGGCAGTGGCAGAGTCATGGGCAGCAGTACAGAATGGCAGCAGTAGTGCAGAGTTGAGTGGCAGGAGGCCAAGCTTCAGCAGCACAGAACCGGTGCCCAAAATCATGTAATGCATGAGTGTGATGTATTGCTAGAGCACACCCTTGATGCTAAGAGGGAGTGTTGAGATTTTGTGTATTTGGGGTAGCATCAGTTGTGCTCTAGGTCTCAAATTTTGTGGAGGGACTAGAGTACACTGGATCTACAAGACCCAGAAATGGATTTGGGAAATTTCATCTGGTTTAGGAGATATTAAATTAATTAATTATTTTAATGTATTTCCTCAGTTAAAACTTAGGAAAATAAAATAATTAAAGTGAATCTAATTAAACATGTGATGAAATTGTCTTAAGTCACACGGATCAAGCTTTCTTTTAATCTTAGCCATTGATTAAAGATTTAATCTTGGCTGTTGATTTGTCAACGACAAAAGTATAAAGGAAAGGCTTGGGGTCATTTGTAAGACACACAGAGGCAGAGCATTGAAGCTAAGCTGAGATTCTAGGGCGGGGTTGCTAAAAATTCTCAAGTGTTTCAATTGCAGAGAGGGGAATTTAGACCAAGGGGATGATCTGATCCCGGGGTCTAGAATACACAAGAAGCAGAGAAGAGATCAGGAAAGACAACGCAGAGGAAGGCAACAACAACAGCAGTAGTAGACGGCAGCAGCAATAGCAAGGACAACGTGATTTTCAGGAAACCCTTAAGGGGTTATGCAGAGACTCTTAGGGGTAACGTAGTGACTGCATCACCCAATCTGGGGTAACGCAGTCCCTTCCAGTGACATCGCTGAGCTTTTGGAGGCCTTCAGAGGCTGACGCAGTGTCTTTCAAGGGAAAATTTGGGGTTTCTAGGCCTAGATCTGGCTGAGTTCTGCAAATCCCGTTTGAGGGTGTTGATCAGTCAGTATTGTTGCTCTTAGATCAGCCAGGTGCTGCACATCTAGAGTTTTCTCTGTAGTGTTTTCCAGATCTGGAACCCAGAGTTGTGTATTCAGAAATATTCTAAAAAAAAAAGCCCTCCAGCAGCCAGAGACCGGTTTTCCCACATTCGGTTTTTCCGGGGACAGTTTGTCCAGAAATAACTGTGTCACTTTGTCTATGTGTGCATGTGCTTATTCTAGATTTGAATTGGTAGAGATTTGTTATGTGTTTTGCTTTGATGTTAACTTGAATTTATTCAGTTGATAACTTGTATAAATAGGAGAAGCTTAATCGGATTAACATAAATAATTTCTGCATAAGAATTAAGATTCAGAAATTTCTACACTTCGGAGCCATCGTCTACTACAACAACCTTGGAACTAGAAGCTTCCTTGTCCTTTTTCTTCTGAGGACAATTGCTGGCGAAATGTCCAAGTTCGCCGCACTGGAAACATTTGATCTTTGACAGATCACACTTCTTTTTCCCTTGTTGCCTCTTTGATTCCAAGGCTACATCTTCCTCTTTTTCCTTCTTCACTTTGCTTGAACCGGTGCTGTACTATCTTTTGGTCATCCGACGGATTTCCTCTTGTCGGAGGATAGCCCACATGTTGTCCCAGTTGGGAAGGTCTACTCTGCCCAAGAGACTTTGGACAAAAGTTTCCCAGTGCTTTGTGACTGCATTGAGAGCAGTCCTCACCATGACATCGTCATCTACCTTAACCCCCATGCCAGTCCGTTGATCCTGGATTGATTGTAGTCTGGATAGAAAAGGGTCGATCTCCTCTCCCTTGTCCATCATGAATAACCTCAGCTGGTTCTCTAGAAGCATCTTTCTCTGGATGGATCTTCCTTCATATAATGTGGTTAGGGCTACCCACATCTCTTGAGCGGTCGTCTTATCGGTTATGTATGGTCCCACATGATCTTTTACCCCGTCCATGATGGAGCGCTTGACATGTGTTGCTGCTTCATTATGCTCTGCCAGGAGTTTTGCATCAGTTGGTGTAGCCAAGACTTTCTTCGCATGCTCCCTGTTGACTACACTTTGTCAACTACCCCATAGCAGTACACCCCCATTTTTTCAAATGGGATTCGTCATGTTCGACGTGGTTGCACCATTCAGATTCCATCATCCAGATTTCATCGACAGTTGACATTGTTATAAATGATGTAAACCCATTCTGCATGTTATGATGTAAATGATCTAAGTAAGACCGTCAATGTATGTAACAAACCTAGGTAAGCCTAGTATATTGTTGATGATCTCTATCCTAGGAGGTTTTTTGTCTCACTGATTCACGAAAGTGATCGGCAGAGTTTTTCCCTCCAGCCTCACCCCAAAGCTAGGGTGGATTTTGTCATCAGCATGCTAAGTGAGTCCTAGTGTTTCTATCGAGTCCTTGTAAAAGTAGTTTGAACTACTTGGTCTACTAGATCATTTTTGAGTCGCAGAATTGGGTATTTATTTGAGGGTCTATACAAATGGGTTTTTCCCCTTCATGTATGTAAATGTATTATTTCATGTAAAAGAGGGTTGGAAAAATAATTAAAATCCCCTCTTAGTCAATTAATTAAATTTTCTGGTCAATTAATTAATAAAATCTTAAACTAGAAATTTAATTAATTTAGGGTCCTAAGTTAGGATTAAATCTTTAAAGGCAAAATTTGTGGGTCCTTGGAAAATGATTTTGAAAGCCCCAGGCCAAGGGAATATTGAGAATTTTAAGAAATTTTGGACCTTTGGGCCTTGGTGGTTAAGTCAAAATCAAAATTTTGGGGTAATTAACTCAAAAATAATATTTTTGAGTTAATTAAAATTGAATTAAATGATAAATTCGTTTTTTCCCCAAAATTTTAATTTCAACGCTCCGGATTAAAAGATAATTAAATCTTTTGGGCGGTTGAGATTATTTTGACGATGATCATCCAAACTAGCCGTTAGAGATCTTGTCCTATAAATTTAGAGGTCTTTCTCATTCTTAAGTCATCCGATCTTAGGATCGTGCACTTGCTCTTAGAAGCTCTTGTAAACTTTTGAGAAATAAAGCATAAAGACTTTGGGGTTACAAATCTGGATGTTCTTTCTCAGATCTATGTGGTGAATTGTCTCTAAACTCTGCTACTTTGTTTCTTGTATTTTATGGTTGATGGCCTTCATGGATTAATCTGCATACAGGTATCTTGTGCAGTTTTCTGGGTTTATAAAATAACATTATGATTTTTCTGCAAAGGTCTCATGTTGTTTTCTTAAATCTCTATCGATCTAAGATTCAGATCTCAGTGTGCAGGGACGTTTTTTAAGATTGGGCGTCTGGGGAAGTCTTCGATTGGACCAGCCGACTCTCAATAAACATAAATCTGAAAAGCTCTTTATTTGTTAAATTCCAGGTCTATCTTACGATATTTGTGATTTTGGGTTTCAAAGGCTTGTGCCTCTCATTTAAAAATTTTAATTTCTAAACTGTGCTAAAATAGATCCAAATCTGACCATGAGGGTTTTAAATTTGTAAACTAGCTTGTATATTTGTAAATTTTTCAAGACTGTAAGGGTTTAATCGTTTCTTGGTGTGTGTATCTTCAGTTCTGGCTGGTTTCTTACAGTTTCAGGGTTCAAATCGGAATTTTTTTTTAGATCTAAGGTAGATCTAGCCTCCAAAGGCCAGATCCGGCCCCAAACTCCTACTGTGGACAAATCTGAGCATTATTTTGGTTTAAAGGAGCATACAAATCTGAGCTTACGTTGAAGAATTTTTAAGTTGCTGGGTGATTTAAATGTGCTGGGTTTCATTGCTGCTCTCAATCAACCATCCTTCAGCCTTTACATTTCTCCTGCCTTCCTCATGCTACATAATTCCTTTCTTTCTGTTTGCCATGGATTTCCTCTTTCCCTTGACGTCCTGCGTAGCCCTCAGCTCTCCCTTTCGATCTGCAAGTCGTTCCTATCTCTCTCTCCTGCAGTCTACCAGCCGTCGACTTTCTCTTTCTGCCCATCAATCCTGCCGCCTGCATTCCTCTTGCCTCACGTTTTCTTATCCTCTGTCCGCTGTCCAAGCCATCTCCGCTGCCTCGAAGTTCCAGCCTGCAAACTCAATCAAAACGACAAATGTACACAGCATTCAAAGGATAAAACCCGCGTTTATTTTTTGGTTCGATTCAATTTTAGTTTAGATTTCATTGTGAATAGCGTAAATTAGTGTTAGGTTATAGAATTCGATAGTTTTATTTCATTCGATTTGTTTAAGTTTAGCTTTTAACCTTTTTATTTTTTTTTAAATTAGATTTTGTTTATTTTTGTTTTAGATTTGTAATTTTTGGCTTTAGTTGTAATTTAGTTTAATTTTAATTTAGTTTAGATTTATTTAAACTTAACTTTAGCTTTAGTTTAGAATTAAGTTTTAACTTAGATTTAGATTTTTATTTTTATTTTAGATTAAAAAAATAATAAAAAATTATAAAAATTTCAAAATCTCAAAAATATAGAAAATACAAAAATATAAAAAAATTTCAAATTTTCCATAGTCAAGAGCGCTAATTTCTTTATCTAAAGTTTGACTGTGGAACATTTTGATTTTCGCACTGGGTTATAATTGGAATATCTTATTTTTCGGAAATCTTTCAAGCATCTGGCATTCTCATGTTGTTGTTATTCATGGTTGTGGCGTTTTCAATTAAATAATGTGATCAATCATGTTTTAACAAGCAGCAGTTAATCGTCACTTACTTGTTTATAATTGCATAGCGGGATTTTTGTTTGACTCCATAAGGCACTGGTCTTAAACGTGAAATCTAATTTAGATCTGTGGAATCTCGTTCATTTCTATCAAGTATTTGATGTTTTAGCTGTGTCTCCTGGATTTATCATCCTCATTTATAATAGGGTCTACCTCCCTTAGCTTGCAAGGAGACAGCTTAAATAGAGAGATTGGGGATAAAGGTGATAGCCCCCAATTTGAGCCGTTGTCGCGGTGCCTGGACAATCTGTGCGACAACATTTTTTGGTGCCATTGCTGGGGATAGAGTTTTTCTGTCCTTGGTCTTAACGACATTTTATAATCTTCTCATCTTTCATCGCCATTCATTAGCCTGTCGCAAGGGATCACATTTTCTGGCGTTCTTTCATCTCTTCATCATCTAATCTTTTCATCTTTAGCACCTGGACATTTCGGTTGGCTTCTTGTTTGGGTGGCGACTCCACTTATTGATCTTTTTACTCCCAGACAAGAATCCCCCCTTTATATACATCTGTTATTCTCGATTATTTCTTTCTATTTTCAGAATTAGTTTCGTGTTCAAGTGGCGACTCCAAATTCTTTCATTTCTTACAAAGGTTCTTGCTAAAAAAGTTCGCTTCTTGAGGACCTTTTGACTATTCTTGAACACGGATCTATTTCTTAAATTTTAAGCAGGTCATCATGGATGACACCTTTCATGACATGCCGGAAGAGGCCACTTCAAAATTGCCTTTTTTCTCAGGTGGTGATCCAGGCACTGCTCTATTACATCTAAGGACTGTCAACCTTTTTATACATAAATATTGTCGTCCTTCACAATATAATCATGAAGATGTCAAGATACGTGTCTTTGGCTATTCTTTAAAAGGTGATGCTATCAATTGGTTTCGAAATTGTCCCGAGGAGTATTGTTTACAAGACATCATCAATGCTTTTAGAGATAAATATATAGAACAAGATGACTCAGATAGTGAAATTGATCTTGTAGAGAACTCAACTATCAGCAGGAGATTTCCAGACAATTCTCAAGATGAATCCACTTGTACCATGACAGCACAAACCCATGATAGTGGTGAAACAGAAACAAGTTGTCAAACTAGTGTTGATAACGATAAGAATCTTGTTAGCGAATTGATTCAGATGGTTAAGGACATACAACTAAATCAAGCTCAGGTAATCAAGAATATGGAGGCCAACCAGGCTCAAATCATTAAGAATATGGAACTTAATCAAGAAAAAATAATAGCGGATCACGCCAGGGAAATTGGTTCTATGCAGAACAGGTTAAAGGTCATGGAATTTAATCACTCCAATCAAATAATTGCCATGGAAGAAAAACGTGTTAAGAAAATGATGATCATGGAAACAAATCATAAGAAAGAGATGAACTGTATGCAAAATTTCTTCATGGCCATGAAAGCAGATAATGATAAAATGATTCAAAACATGGAAGCTAACCAGATCAATCTTCAGAATTGGATAAATACCTTAGAAGAAAGTCATGCACAGGAAATAAATGTCATGGAAAACAGGTTAAAAATGATGAAAGTTAATCATTCTAATCAGATGTCTCTTCAACACAATTTGTCAACAGATCATAAGACTTCTTGTCTGCTAAAGCCATTTCCATCTCATCACATGGAGGTCACTTTTCCCATTAAGGAAGAGTTAACTATGGCTACAAAGGATGTCGAGAAAGACCAAGCTTATGTGTCACCATTGATAGAGTATGTCCAGAATAAGATTGGTTGCGCTCCAAGTTCATCAAAGGTTTTGTACAAGGAATTTCAAGATAAGGACAAGAAATCTACAGTAGTCTCATTGCTGACATCACAACCCACTGAGACGAAGAGAAAGAAGAAGAAAGGAAGAAGTAAGCGGTTTGATTCGTCTGATGGTCGAGAGCAGCTTGACATTCGGATAAGACAAAGTCCCACAATTAGCAAGATTGGGCATGGCACATCTGAAAGGCAGCCCACAGACTTGCCTGAAAGCAGGCAAATCCTCAGCATACACTATATTGAGCACATTTGATGCCACAGGGCATCCTTTGTATTGTATCTCTAACCTTACACCTTGTTATTTCAGCATTTCATTTTGTAGTTAGAGTAGATTTACTTTTCATGTTAAGTAGAATAATAAATAAAAGAGGATTTTCTATCTTTCATGAGCTTAATGTTATATGATGATATTTGGATGGACGCTACTTATGTAATCTTGTGTGTTGCTTGGATGCAGATTCTGGATTCTCACATTCCTTCAATGAAGCAACGTGTCCCCAAGTAGAGCCAGATGTTGACCACACTTTGTCAACTACCCCATAGTAGTACACCCCCATTTTTTCAAATGGGATTCGTCATGTTCGACGTGGTTGCGCCATTCAGATTCCATCATGCAGATTTCATCGACAGTTGACATTGTTATAAATGATGTAAACCTATTCTGCATGTTATGATATAAATGATCTAAGTAAGACCGTCAATGTATGTAACAACCTAGGTAAGCCTAGTATATTGTTGATGATCTCTATCCTAGGAGGTTTTTTGTCTCACTGATTCACGAAAGTGATCGGCAGAGTTTTTCCCTCCAGCCTCACCCCAAAGCTAGGGTGGATTTTGTCATCAGCATGCTAAGTGAGTCCTAGTGTTTCTATCGAGTCCTTGTAAAAGTAGTTTGAACTACTTGGTCTACTAGATCATTTTTGAGTCGCAGAATTGGGTATTTATTTGAGGGTCTATACAAATGGGTTTTTCCCCTTCATGTATGTAAATGTATTATTTCATGTAAAAGAGGGTTGGAAAAATAATTAAAATCCCCTCTTAGTCAATTAATTAAATTTTCTGGTCAATTAATTAATAAAATCTTAAACTAGAAATTTAATTAATTTAGGGTCCTAAGTTAGGATTAAATCTTTAAAGGCAAAATTTGTGGGTCCTTGGAAAATGATTTTGAAAGCCCCAGACCAAGGGAATATTGAGAATTTTAAGAAATATTGGACCCTTGGGCCTTGGTGGTTAAGTCAAGGTCAAAATTTTGGGGTAATTAACTCAAAAATAATATTTTGAGTTAATTAAAATTGAATTAAATGATAAATTCGTTTTTTCCCCAAAATTTTAATTTCAACGCTCCGGATTAAAAGATAATTAAATCTTTTGGACGGTTGAGATTATTTTGACGAGGATCATCCAAACTAGCCATTAGAGATCTTGTCCTATAAATTTAGAGGTCTTTCTCATTCTTGAGTCATCCGATCTTAGGATCGTGCACTTGCTCTTAGAAGCTCTTGTAAACTTTTGAGGAATAAAGCATAAAGACTTTGGGGTTACAAATTTTGATGTTCCTTCTCGGATCTATGTGGTGAATTGTCTCTAAACTCTGCTACTTTGTTTCTTGTATTTTATGGTTGATGGCCTTCATGGATTAATCTGCATACAGGTATCTTGTGCAGTTTTCTGGGTTTATAAAATAACATTATGATTTTTCTGCAAAGGTCTCATGTTGTTTTCTTAAATCTCTATCGATCTAAGATTCAGATCTCAGTGTGCAGGGACGTTTTTTAAGATTGGGCGTCTGGGGAAGTCTTCGATTGGACCAGCCGACTCTCAATAAACATAAATCTGAAAAGCTCTTTATTTGTTAAATTCCAGGTCTATCTTACGATATTTGTGATTTTGGGTTTCAAAGGCTTGTGCCTCTCATTTAAAAATTTTAATTTCTAAACTGTGCTAAAATAGATCCAAATCTGACCATGAGGGTTTTAAATTTGTAAACTAGCTTGTATATTTGTAAATTTTTCAAGACTGTAAGGGTTTAATCGTTTCTTGGTGTGTGTATCTTCAGTTCTGGCTGGTTTCTTACAGTTTCAGGGTTCAAATCGGAATTTTTTTTTAGATCTAAGGTAGATCTAGCCTCCAAAGGCCAGATCCGGCCCCAAACTCCTACTGTGGACAAATCTGAGCATTATTTTGGTTTAAAGGAGCATACAAATCTGAGCTTACGTTGAAGAATTTTTAAGTTGCTGGGTGATTTAAATGTGCTGGGTTTCATTGCTGCTCTCAATCAACCATCCTTCAGCCTTTACATTTCTCCTGCCTTCCTCATGCTACATAATTCCTTTCTTTCTGTTTGCCATGGATTTCCTCTTTCCCTTGACGTCCTGCGTAGCCCTCAGCTCTCCCTTTCGATCTGCAAGTCGTTCCTATCTCTCTCTCCTGCAGTCTACCAGCCGTCGACTTTCTCTTTCTGCCCATCAATCCTGCCGCCTGCATTCCTCTTGCCTCACGTTTTCTTATCCTCTGTCCGCTGTCCAAGCCATCTCCGCTGCCTCGAAGTTCCAGCCTGCAAACTCAATCAAAACGACAAATGTACACAGCATTCAAAGGATAAAACCCGCGTTTATTTTTTGGTTCGATTCAATTTTAGTTTAGATTTCATTGTGAATAGCGTAAATTAGTGTTAGGTTATAGAATTCGATAGTTTTATTTCATTCGATTTGTTTAAGTTTAGCTTTTAACCTTTTTATTTTTTTTTAAATTAGATTTTGTTTATTTTTGTTTTAGATTTGTAATTTTTGGCTTTAGTTGTAATTTAGTTTAATTTTAATTTAGTTTAGATTTATTTAAACTTAACTTTAGCTTTAGTTTAGAATTAAGTTTTAACTTAGATTTAGATTTTTATTTTTATTTTAGATTAAAAAAATAATAAAAAATTATAAAAATTTCAAAATCTCAAAAATATAGAAAATACAAAAATATAAAAAAATTTCAAATTTTCCATAGTCAAGAGCGCTAATTTCTTTATCTAAAGTTTGACTGTGGAGCATTTTGATTTTCGCACTGGGTTATAATTGGAATATCTTATTTTTCGGAAATCTTTCAAGCATCTGGCATTCTCATGTTGTTGTTATTCATGGTTGTGGCGTTTTCAATTAAATATTGTGATCAATCATGTTTTAACAAGCAGCAGTTAATCGTCACTTACTTGTTTATAATTGTATAGCGGGATTTTTGTTTGACTCGATAAGGCATTGGTCTTAAACGTGAAATCTAATTTAGATCTGTGGAATCTCGTTCATTTCTATCAAGTATTTGATGTTTTAGCTGTGTCTCCTGGATTTATCATCCTCATTTATAATAGGGTCTACCTCCCTTAGCTTGCAAGGAGACAGTTTAAATAGAGAGATTGGGGATAAGAGTGACAGCCCCCAATCTGAACCATTGTCGCGGTGCCTTGACAATCTGTGCGACAACACTCCCTCAAGTCGTATGCCTCCAGGACTACCAGGATTTTGGCCTTCCAAATTGCAAAGTTAGACAGACCGTCCAACCTATCCTGATCACGCAGTCTATGTGGCACCATCTGCTTAGATATTTGTTGGAACTGATCCTCCTCTCTCTGCTAGAGACTCATATCTAGGGTCCTTGGCGAGAAAGGCACCCTCTGCTCCCTCTGACAATTGACTCCCTCTCTTGGAAGTCTTCCAAACAAAACGAATAAGCTCTCTTCACCGCACCAACAACTACTGAAGGTCTGTAGCTCAGCTTCCAACACTCTGAACAACAATCAGCTTCTGCCTGCGTCACCCTGGCTGGCCTCTGCGTGAGTAGACAGTCTCAGCGCAACTTCTACGCTGCCTTTGCGCAGTAAGTGTGTGGGCCTGCGTGGGTCTGAGTGGAGACTGCGTCACCCTTGCCTTTGCTCAGCTCTGCTTCCTTCTGCTGCTGCGCTGCCTTCTCTGGTACGGTTTATCTGTTGCTGCTACTGCTGATTTCTCTGCTGCTTTCTGCAACATAGATTTCTTCAGCAGTCTTGCTGGAGATCCAGCTAGATCTGCAACTTGGCTCTGATACCATGTGAAAATTTCTAAATTTACTAAACAAAAACCCTTACTGTTAAATCTTGATTTACTTCTCCTACTTACATAAGTTATTAATATGAAAAATTCAGCATTAACATCGAAGTAAATACAGTTAACAGCCTACACATACAAATCTAAACTGAATAACATGCTCATCAACAAAGTGACACACAAGGATTTTCTGGACAAATGTCCCTAGAAAAACCCAATGCGGGAAAACTGGTGTTGCTAGCTTCTGGAGGGTTTTTATCATTATGCAGATTCTAAGTACAACAAATCTGGGCACCAAACTGGTTAACCCGACAGAGAAATATAAACGGTAGCAATACCTCTATCATGAAGACAGAAAATATGATTGATTCACACCCTCAAACGGGATTTACAGAACTCAGCCCGCTTTCGAGCCTCTGGAAACCCCAATGCTTCTCTGAAGCCCTCTGCGTCAGCCTTTACGCTGCTCCGGAAGGGCCTATGTCACCCTAGACTGGGTTACGCTGCCCCTGCGCTGTCCTAGCTGGGCCTAAGTCAACCCTCTTGGCCTCATGCTGTTTCTGCGCTGCCCTTAATGGGCCTGCGTCAACCCTACGTAGCTCCTGATGCCTCTGCACTACCCCTGCTGGGCCTTCGGCTGAGCTGCGTAGTTGTTGCCTCGGTTTGCGGCCTCTCTGCTCTAGTTGTACTTTTGGTCTAGGACTAGACCATCACCCTCGCCAATACTGCCCCTCTCCGCAGCTGAAACACTTCTGAAATTTTTAGCAAACCACGCTTTAGAATTCCAGCTTAGCTTCAGTGCTCTGCCGGTGTGTGTGTTCTCCAACTGACCCCAAGCCCTCTTCTTATACTTTTCTCGTTGAAACATCAACGGCTGTGATCTAATCTTGAATCGACGGCTAAGATTAGAAGATGCTTGATCCGCGTGACTTAAGTCACTTTCATCACATGTTTAATTTAATTACCTTTAATCTTTTAATTTTCCTAAGTTAGACTTAGGGTCCTTAATTAAAAAAATTAATTAATTAAACATCTCTTAAACATGATGGAATTTCTTAAAATGCTTTATGGGTCTTGGAGATCTTATGTACTCTAGTCCCTCCACAAAGTTTGGGAGCTAGAGCACATCCGATGCTACCCAACACCCCAAAATCTCAACAATTATCCTAAGCAATGATATCATCTGGTGAGGAGTATAAGGAGATCTTTGGATATAGTTAAAGACAGGGATCCCATCCTAATGGAGCATGAGAATCAAGGAAGCAAAGGAAAAGTAGCATGAAACAATGTAAATGCTCCTAAAGGGGGGTTGAAACTGTTTTGGATCCATAGGTACATGTATTTGGAGTGCACTTTGGAAGCCCAAATAGATATCCTAGACTAGGTGGAGTCATGGATAAAGCATGTGACCTTACCATACCCATATAGACCACGCAATCATTGTGGCTCATGCTTTAAATATGAGATCAAATGATGTCTATAATGGGAGGGAGAGCTCTCTTGCGGCTCTCATGCATCTTAGGGAGAAAAATCAGTTCCCATGAGGAGAGCACATTAACCTCGAAAGTAATTGGAGAGAACCAACATAATCATTATTGTTCCAATAGACATTCAAGATTGAAGTTGAGAGTGTTATTTAGGGCATATCCTTTATCAAAAACCTACTCATAGAGTCATAGTTCAAGGGTATTTTCTTTAAAAGTTTCCTTAAGGAATGTGGGTAATGTGAATTGCATTCAATGACCTTGTCTATGTTGTTTTCTTATATGCTACATATTTTATTGCTGCGTAAACGGTATTATGTATAGGAATGATTATCATAACAAACCAAAGTAGATAGAATTTTAATTCCTTTCTTTGTTGTGTAGGACCTCTTAAATCAGTTGCAGTAGTTGGAGCTGGCATCAGGTACTCTTTTTAAAACTATAGTCATCATACTAATTATTTTGCTTGAAAATTTGACTTGATCTCATCGCACAAAAGCTTATTTCTATGGTAACATCAAGCAATATATACAAAGAAGGAAAAGGCATTTTGATATTCTTTTTTCAGCATATGGAAGGAATTTTTATTGAATCTCTTGGTTATATTCTTTATATTATATGTTTTCTAGAGAAAAAATGTCTCTTTTACTTTGTGCATTGCAATAAAGATTTAATGTTTGTCAATTGAGGTTCATTTTTCTAAACATATGTTTTTTATTTTTGTTTGCAACTTGCTTTTTGAAAATTGTAAAATAGAGTTAGGATTAGCATGTGAATTAGAACATAGTTGAGAATGAAAGTTAAGATATTACCATGGAATGTAAGGATGCCAGTCACATGAACAAAAAACACGATGTTGCTAGAATGTCTAGAGATTAGAAACCAAAAAGTCTTCTTTTGCATGAGATTAACTTCATTGAATTTTGTCTGAGAACATTAACCATTCTTATTTGGGATGCTAATATATAGTTATTGAACATGCAACTGGAAAAGGAGAGGTTTTTATAGTATTGCCTCAGAGCTTATATTCTAAGTAAAGGTTGGATCTAGAAAGTAAGTTTTCCTAATTTACTATTTCTCTTTTGGGTAGTGTTTTAGGTTTCGTCTCTATTTATGCTTGTAATATCCCATTTGTATTTATGGATGGATAATATTCTTCCACATGTGGATTGGATTCTAAGGAGTGATTTGAATATGGTGGAATTAAAGGTGATAAAGATGGTGTTATATATCTTCTTAAGTATGCAGTAAGGTTTATGGTGTGATTAAAGTCCATTTTGTATAGTTAGGCCACATATATTAGTTTAGGGTTAAGGGGTGATTACTATTAGTATTAGGACTGGGGTAGCTAGGGTAACAAGTTAGGGTGACTTGTGTGACAAGTAAGTTGCATAAATAGGGTAGCTTAGGTACCAAGCTATGTTGGCTTTCATGACAAGTTAAATTAATCGATAGACAAGGGATGAATTCTTGACTTTGTATTATGGATCTATCTCTTGTTGTTGCCATTGTTTTGGAGGTTATGCAATCGAAGTGGCTTGGAGAGTTCCCTCTCTCGAATAGGATTTATAATAAAAAAATTTCCATAAGGCTTTTGAGGATCTCCTATTGTAGTTCCTAGTATAGATAGGGTAGCTTAAGTAACAAGTTTGGGTGGTTTTCATAACAATTTTGATCAATCTATAAACAAGGGATGAAATCTTTCCTTTGTACCATGGATCTATCTCTTGTTGTTGCAATTATATTGGAGATTACCCCCCTGAAGTAGCTTGGAGAGTTCTCTCTTTCAAATAGGATTTATAATAAGAATTCTTTGACAATATTTTTAAGGAGCTCTTGTTCTAGTTCCTAGTATAGCAAGGGTAGATTAGGTGACAAGTTAGGGTGGCTTTCATGACAAGTTTAATTAATCTATAAACAAGGGACAAAGTCTTGCCTCTGTAACATGGATCTCTCTTTTGTTGTTGTGATTATATTGGATATTACCCCCTAGAAGTGACATGGAGAGTTCCCTCTGTCGAGTAGGATTTATAATAAAAATTCTTCCATGTCTTTAAGGAGCTCTCTTTCTAGTTCCTAGTATAGATAGGGTAGCTTAGGTAACAAGTTAGGGTGGATTTCATAACAAGTTTAATTAATCTATAAACAAGGGATGAAGTTTTTCCTCTATACCTTGAATCTGTCTTGTTGTTGCCATTGTATTGGCGGCTGCCCCTCGAAGTGGCTTGGAAAATTCCCTTTCGAATAGGACTTATAATAAAAATTCTTCCAGAAGACTTGGGAGGAGCTCTCGTTCTAGTTCCTAGTATAGATCCTATTAGACTACCACGTATACCAACTCTAGGAGGTCCTGTGAAAAATCCTAGATCTGGATTCCTACTGCAACAAATCTGGATTACTTCTTCTATTATGTTTCATAATTATTTCATTACTGTGAAATATCAAAGTAATTTCTGAAGCAGTCTACACAAATAATGCTGCGGAATAAATCTAAGTGCTGAAACAATCCGAACAAAATACAATGAAAAACATCCACATGTGACACAGTTATTTTTGGACTATGTCCCCAGAAAAACCCATCTTGGGAAAACCGGTGCAGCAGATCTGAGAGTTTGTATTATTAAGCAGCATAATCTTGAATACAACTAGGGTGCCAACATCCGGCAAACCCTTCAGAGAAATCTAGACAAAAAATATAATTGTGAGATATACCTCACTCTGCAAGTCTTCGGTTGATCTAAAACAACGCTGGTGAAGCCCTCACTGCCTTTGCGTGGCTGCCTACGCTGGATCTGCGTAAGCCTGCGTGGGCAAGCTTGAGGAACTACGTCACCCCTTACTGCAACTGATCTAGCTAATCTGAAACTGGATTTTGGCCTCCTGGCTCAGAAACCCCAACCTCTAGCTATCTCTGGACTGACTCCAAGAGACACTGCGTTGTTTCTGCATGATTTCCTGCAGGGTTTGCGTCACCTCTTCAGAAAACTGCGCTGTCTCTCTCTGCGTCACCTCTGCCTCTCTCTGAATTGCACTCCTGGTCCTCCTGACCAGTCTCTGCTTCTGCCCCTCTCTGGATCTGATCACTGAATCACAATCACTTAGCAAACCCTGCCCTAGTGATTTGGTTCTTGATCAAAAGCTGTGTCTCCTCACACAAATTTGAAAATGCTCAATGGCTCAAGTGTCTCAATGTGTTTTCCATAGGCCCCTCACCCTCCCTATATTCTTCTATTGAACCTTCAACGGCCAAGATTAAAACATAATCAAGGGCTAAGATTAACTTGGAGGTGATCTATGACTTTATCTAGAAGATTCACACTTAGTTTAATTACTACCCTTTAATTAATTAGTTTCCCTAAGTTTAGACTTAGGAAAACATTAAAAAAACGATTAATTAATTTAATTAAACCATCTCTAAGTGGAATTTTCCAAAACCATTTTTGGGTTTTATGGAATACATGTGTCCTAGCCTATATACAAAATTACAAGGCTAGAGCACATCCAGTGCTACCATAAATCAACAGGTCCTAGGGTTAAATTTAGTCTAGATACAACATTGTTCTCTAGATTCACCAGTGCAACTAGTGTTCCATTTAGAGATTCTTCACTTGACCTTGGATGTTAGGGGCAATAAACCTCATCGATTTAGTGCTCCTCCCAATATTTCATAGCTAGCCCTCCTTAGTGTTGGATACTTTTTGGGAGTTT
Source organism: Pinus albicaulis (assembly GCA_034641835.2). Classification (NCBI taxonomy): domain Eukaryota; kingdom Viridiplantae; phylum Streptophyta; class Pinopsida; order Pinales; family Pinaceae; genus Pinus; species Pinus albicaulis. Next base: position 64,663,111 of record CM076581.1, on the reverse strand, counting down.
TGGAGTCCAATGCGGAATGTGGGCATCTATTTTGAACATACACAGCGGTGTTGGCAGCTTCTCCCCATAGGAAATTCAGAAGACCTTGGTCATAAAGCATGGCATGAGCAGCTTCCAAAATGGTTCTATTCTTCCTTTCAGCAACACCATTTTGTTCGGGAGTATACAAAGTGGTGGTCTCCCTCTTAATGCCAGCTTCCCTGCAATAGTCATTGAATTCATTCGACTCATACTCAGTTCCATTATCGATCCTCAAAATGTTGATCTTCTTCCCTGTTTGATTTTCAACCAAGGCCTTGAAGGTACAAAACCACTTGAATGCTTCATCCTTCTTTTTCAAAAAGTATATTCACGTCTTGCGGAAGAAGTCATCTACAAAAGTGATATAATATAAGCATCCTCCCAAGGATGTTACGATTAGCATACTAGATAGATTAGAATGTATCAATTTCAAAATATTAGATGTCTTCGTGACACTTGAGGGGAATGGTCCCCTTGTATGCTTTCCTTCAGCACAACCTTGACATACACCTTCATTATCATCTTTGAAATCGGGCATCCCTATCACCACCTTCCTTGCTTCGAGAAGGGCTTTGTAATGAAGGTGTGAAAACCTCCAGTGCCATAGCTCGGATTGAAGAGTTGTGTCTCATGTCATGGCCCCCAGCGGACTTCCTCCGACCTGATAGAGTGTATCAACTCTAAAACCAAGAGTGAACACTTCTTTGAAGTTCCTCTTCCAAATGTGTACCTTTCCATCGATGAATGCCACCTTGAATCCTTTGTATTTCATTGCCGAGATAGACACTAGATTCTTCTTCAAGTCAGGTATGTACAACACATCTTGCAAGTGGAGGACTTGACCTTGATTTAGATGAAGGGTCACAGTCGCTGTCCCTTTCACGGGATAGGTGGCATTGTCTCCAAGGATAATTTCCAAATTAGTATCCTTTTCAATCAAATCAGAGAGGGATTCCTTATATACAGTGAAGTGCCTTGAGGCACCACTATCAATCAACCAATTGTCCAACGTATCGGAAGGAGATGTAGCAGAGAGGGCAGATATAAGAATATATTCATTTTTCCTATCAACAACATTAGATTCATCATCCCTGGAATTCCTTGACCTCTTGAAAGGTTGCCCATTTCCACTTCGATCAGAGGGAGCCTTCCTCTTTCCTTTGAACTTTTTGTTCCTTGATTTCCATTCCCCAGGAAGTTGTTGTTGTTGTTGTAGTCATCATCTCCAGAAGAGTCCCTTCTATTAGGGCACTCTCTTACATAGTGACCAAACTTGTTACAAGTGTAACATCTTCCTCTTCTTCCTCCTTTGGGACCCGCTCTTCCATGATTTTGATTTCTCGGACCAACATTGTTCCTCTTCTTTGCATGAGCGGAGAAGGCAGTAGGGTCACTTCCATTCCCATTTGAGGGTTTGCCTCTCTCCATCATTCTTATCTCTTCTTGAGTGCATCTCGTCAACAATTCATCAAAATCAGGAATCACATTATTATTAAGAGTTGTAGTATTGAATAAATACCAATCTCGGGGGAGTCCTCCAAGAGCAATGAGAGTGAGCTCTCAGTCAGCTATGACTTCTCCAATAGCTAAGAGATCATTCTTGATTTCGTTGAGCCTCATGAAATATGATTGGATGGATTCTCCTTTGCCTTTCTTGATCTCCTTTAGCTTGTTATTCAAAAATTGAATTTTAGCATTGCTAGTGCTAAACATGCTAACCAAATTATCATACATCTCTTTAGATGTGCCCAGCTCGGAGATATAAGCAACCAAGTGCTTATTAATAGAATCCCTGATGATCTTCCTCGCCTTGACTTCCCCTTTCTTGTACTTTATCTTAGTGGCAGCAGGTGCATTTGATGGAGGCTCATTGATCTTCCCCTGCACATAGTCCATAACATCTTGGTCTTCTAATGTCAAATCCAAAGACATTTTCCAAGCATGATAATCAGACTTGTCAGTTAGCTTATCATCAGATTTGAAACCCTTGGATGATGAGGACGCCATTGATCCCGGTCCTTGATTTTCAACTTCTTTGGTGATTTCTTTTCACACTTGGTTGGGCTTTGTCTTCACCTCAACTTTGATACCATGTTAATTTTAGATAACCATGGTATGTTCTATGCTTAATGCAGTTTACTTCAATCTTTCTTCTTCTTAGCCCGATTCAATTTCAGATAAGCAATCACATAATCATTGAAAGTAAATGCTGATAGAACATAAAATAGATCGATAGAAGACAAGCCAATATAAGATACAAGAATTTGTAATTCTTCTTATTCAACAAAGATAGAGAAAAATGTTTGTTACAACAGTCAACAAGATGCCCTAGCCAACAAAGACTTTGCTGGTCAAACCAACACTTCAACCTCCAAATAGGTTCAGTCAAACTCAGTCAAACTCGGTCAAAGATCAACCTTTCTTAAGTCTCACACTCACCCCACAAATTAGCTTCCAAAATAGTCAACGCAGGTCAAACTTCATGCGATCACAACTAGTCAATGCCGTGGTCAACTGCAGTCAACATTGCGGTCAAAGGTCAACGTTTGACCTCGGTTTTTGTGCCATCAAGTGCGGCCTTCCAAGATCGGAATTTTTGGGCAGAAAATGCAGTCAAACTTCAAAGGTTGACCCACAGTCAACGCTCCAGAAAAAGGCCCTAAAATAGTCCGAAAATTGCAGCTTTAGATTCACACGTGGGAGAGAGAGAGAAGCCTCTTGAAGGCTATACGAACCAATCAGATGAGGGAGAATGTGTGAGATGAGTTGATGAGCAAATGAGCATCGTGTCTCTCCAATTTATATCCATCAATGAGGGTGTGTGACACATCTTTTGGTGCTTGTGAGCCTACATTACAATTCTGGCCGACCTTGACAATTTGCACATGTGTGGAAAATAAATTCAAAATATAAGTTTTGCTCATCCAAACAAGATGATCTTCGGATCAATCTTGCACCTCTCCGAAAGAGGAATCCAACAAAAATATCAGCTCCATCATATGAGCAATACAACATGGAGTTTGAACCTAGTTGCTCAAAATTAATAGCCATTGATTATCCAACGAGAAGATTATAAGGACTTCAATGGGCATTTGGAAAATACACCGAGTGGGTCTGGAGATCGAATTTCTCAAGTGAGCAGCGCAGAGCAGTCGAAGGATTTGATCAAGTCGATTCTATTTCAGTGAGGGGCAGTGATAGTTCTGGTTGGAAGATCTCTTCGTAAGCCGAGAATACTTCGCAGAGAAGGCAGTGTAGCAGATACGTTGGGCAATGCAGTGCCACGCAGAGGCAACACTACAGCCTTGAGGAGATTCGCTATTTTTCTCAGGATCAGTCAGATCCAGTGCCAGAGTGCCGGGGTGTGAGACCGGAGGGGCTAGAGATCAACGTCCAGCCAGTGGAACAACCAACAGAAGGAGGTGGCGTAGTTCCCAGCCAGAGTGACGCAGATTTGCGCAGAGGCAGCGTGGGGCTGTCCAGTTGAGTGTTGGGTCAGTTCCAGATCTCCAGTGTCAGTGTGAGGCAATCCTCACTAGTTCTCTGTCAGTCAGATTCTCTGTGGATAGCTAGATTTGGGCATCCAGTTGTATTCAGAAACTTTTGCTTAATAATATCAAACCCTCATCTGCTACACCAGTTTTCCCGCATTAGGTTTTTCCAGGGACTTAGTTAAAAAATAATGGTGTCACGTGTGTTTATTTTTCTTCTTGCTCAGATCTTGTTTGCGCATTTATTTTTCCGCAATTTGTATATGTAGTGAGGTTGCAGTGTATTTGCTTCAGTATTTACTTGTAGAATACAGTAAATAACTTGCATGATTAATCAAGTAGGAGAAGTAATATCAGTTTGTTGCAATAGAGATTCCGGGTTTAGGAATTTTTACATGGTATCAGAGCTTGTACAACAACGCAAGTGAAGCAAGAGAGCAGTCTAGAAGAGGTCAACGTTGAAGAGGAGGGAGATCGCAGAGCTGTGTTGGCAATAGATCGAATCCCTAAGGGATTGCGCAGTACAATCCAGGAGGGCAAGATTTGCAAGGGAATCTCTCTCTGAGTGAGTCGACATCGAGGTACGATTTCCAGTTTGCAATTTGTCAGTGGCAGAGGGAGCAGCGCAGCAATGGGTATTTCTTGTAGCAGCAGTTGCTGGTGCAGAAAGTGTCAAAAGAAGGAAGAAGAAGCATACTGAGGGAATTCTGACCTCAGGGAATTTCTTGGCCAATAAATTCTGATTTCCCATGCAGAAGCAGCAAGATCGAGATTTTTTTGGCTTACTCTAGCAGAGAGTGCGTAGAGCTAGCTACGCAGAGGGTTCTATGAAAATTTCAACCCTGAAACTACTTCTGCAGTGATAGATTTATTTCTCCTACTTATTATTTCCAGTAAGTTATTTACAAAATTCTTCAGTAAATTTCGAAATAAATACTATTGCAGCATTCACTCCAGTATATGCAGAGAATAGAACAATAAGAAATACAAGCGTAAGAATCAATCACATAGACACAATTATTTTTGGACAATTGTCCCTGGAAAAACCAAATGCAGGAAAACCGGTGCAGCAGATGAGTGTTTATATATTATTCTTCAGCAATGAAATTCTTTACAAGGAAAAGATTCGCAGACTTCTTTAGAAAACACCTGAGATAAATTCTCCCGACCCTTCTGGAAATTTTCTCACACCTTGGAGACTCACTGCTCCCCTCTACGTCCCTTTGTGTGTCTCTCTGCGCAGTGCCTGCGTGAGACTGCATCACTCTGTGTGGGCACTCTGCGCTGCCTTCTCTTGCCTTCTGCGTCCTTCTTGCCTCAACCTCTGTCACTGTTGAATCCCTTTGCTTCCTCTGCCCTGCAACTCTCCCTCTGAAATCGAATTCTATTCCTTCAGAATCAACTTCCTTCGGGTTACTGAGTGTTTGCCCGACTTAGTTTCCAAATGACCCTCAAGCCTTCTTTTATAATCTTCTCATTGATGAATCAACGACCCAGATTAGAAGTCTAATCAATGGCTAAGATTAAAACTTGACTTGATCTTCGTTCTCTAGAAGATTCACACTCTGTTTTATTAATACCCATTAATTATTTAATTTTCCTAAGTTTAGACTTAGGGTCTCCATTAAAATAATTAATTATTTTAATAAAACATGAACCGAGTGGAATTTCCACAAATAGTTTTTGGGTTCTTTGGAATACTGATGTCCAAGCCTCCTCACAAATTTTGAGACTTGTAACACTTTCCGATGCTACAAAAATCAACACTCCCTCTTAGCAAGGAAAGGGTTCTAGCAATATGCCTGCTGCATGCTGCTCTGTCTTGAAGCATCCTCTGCGCTGCTGATGCTTCGCTGCTGCCCCTCATTTGTTGCGCTACTGCCCTCTGTACTTCTTCCCATGAAACTATCATTGTCACTGCCTCATCTGTATTGCAGCTCCCTCTGGATCCTGAGCCTATCCATTCCTTCTACTGAAATAGATTCTTGATCATCCCCATCTTTTCTCCGAAATAGACAAACTTTGTCTTCCCCAGAGCTTTTGTGAGGATATACGCCACTTGTTCTCCTGTTGGAGTGTACTGCAATTGTACAGCGCCCCGTTGGACACAGTCTCTGATGAAGTGACACCTGATTTCAATGTGCTTTGACCGATCATGAAACACCAGATTTTCAGAGAGCTTGATGCAACTCTGATTATCACATAGAATGCTGGTCGCCTCCATCTTTTCCTTGAGTAAGTTCACAAGCAATTTTGAAGCCATATGGCCTCACACGAAGCTGTGCTTGTTGCCATATATTCTGCCTCTACTAAGCTCAGAGCCATGAATTTCTGTTTCCTACTGCCCCAGGAGGTCATTCTTGATCCAACACTAAAACAATACCCATTGGTACTTTTCCGATCCACTGGGCTCCCAACCCAATCTGCGTCGGTGAACCCGCTCAACCTGATGTCATTGCCTCGAGTGTATTTCAGTCCAAGCTCGAATGTTCTTTGTAGACATTGTCTTTCCTTCTGCTAAGTTCTGGAGCCATGATGTAGATGCCCCATTCTTCAGTGCCATAATTCTTTCAAGTCCCTTTCATCCGTACTTCCTATCAGTGCCATTAGAGACTCGAGCTGTAACTTATACAGTTTATGGCTCCTTACTCCAATTTGTGCCTTCCTTCTCCAACTAGGGTGTTTGACATAAAATTTATTTCCAATAAAGTAAACATTGTAACCCTTTTTCTGAAGTTGAGACACCGAGAGCAAGTTTATCCTCAATCCTAGTACATGCAATATGTTGGTGGCCCGAAGCTTGTTACCAACTTCTATTTGAAATATTATGGTTCCTCTTCCAACGGGGGTACACTTGGCCTTGTTACCTATCGTGATCTGAAAATTCATCTGCTCTTCCTGGTAGCTCGGGAAGCATTCTTGAACTCCCGTCATGTGAGCAGATGCTCCACTGTCAATATACTAGACCCCTGGAGAGGTCATGCTTGACACACAAGCGAAATCCTCTTTGAGTCTGGATGCTAGAACCTAGATGTCATGATCCCTTTGTTTCTCCATGCGTTCTGGAGGACTGCGTGAACCCTTCCGAGCTGCTGTTGCATTGATGTCGGATCTTAGTTCCATTGCAGAACCTCCTCTTCTGTCTTTTTCCTTTTGCTCTAATACCATGTGAAATTTTCAATCTGAAATACTACTGTAGTGATTGATTTATTTCGCCTACTTATTTATGATAAGTTATTTACAGATGCTTCATTAAATTTTGAAATAAACACAACTGCAACATTCACTTAACCAAAATCAGAAGAACAAATAGAACACATATAAGACAATAGAAACAATCACATGAACACAGTTTATTTTTGGACAATTGTCCCTGGAAAAACCCAATGTGGGAAAACTGGTGCAGTAGATGAGGGTTTATATTATTCTTCAACAGTGGAAATCTTTTACAAAAAATATGACGAGCAAATGTCTAGCATACACCTGAGATAATTTTTCCGAACACTTCGGAAGAATTTCTGACACACTGGAGGCACCCTTCCTCCCTCTTCGTCACTCTACGTGGCCCTCTACTCCCTCTACGTCACTCTGCTTAGCCTTCTGCGCAGTCACTGCGCTGGACTACGTCACTCTGCGTGGAGGGCCAGTGCTGCCGCTTAGCGCTGCTCCCTCTGCGTCCTTCTTCTGCCTTCTGCTTACTTTGCTGACCTCCCCTTCCTCCTCCTGCGTCTGCAACTCTGCCTCTACAAACTCACCCTCTGAAATCGAATTCTCTTACTTCAAAATCGATTTCCTTCGGGTACTGAGAGTGTGCCCGACTTACTTTCCAATTGACCCTCAAGCCTTCTCTTATAGTCTTCCTACTGATGAATCAACAACCCAGATTAGATCTCTAATCAATGGCTCAAATTAAAAGATGACTTGATCTTCGTTCTCTAGAAGATTCATACCGTGCTTTATTAATACCCTTTAATTATTTAATTTCCCTAAGTTTAGACTTAGGGATCACTTTAAAATAATTAATTATTTTAATAAAGCATGATTCGAGTGGAATTTCCACAAATGGTTTTTGGGTTCTCTGGAATACTGATGTCCAAGCCTCTTCCCAAAATATGAGTCTTGGAACGCTTTCCAATGCTACAAAATCAACAATTTCTTTCCTGTGTTGTATTTTGTTTCCGCAACATTTTATATTTGTGAAGGTTGTAGTGTGTTAGTTTCATTATTTACTGTAGCAAACAGTAAATAATTTTGTTCAGTTATATAACAAAATAGAAGAAACTTAACTAGTTGCTATAGAAGGATTCCAATCGTGGAATTTTCACACAAAGTAGACACAGTGAAGGGGTAGGGACAGTGAGGCTGGAGGAAGTTTTCCAGATCCAACGAGTGCATTTGCAGAGAGGCCAAAGTTTCTCCAGGAGGCTGCGCAGTCCTAGTGTAGAAGCCTCAGAAGGCAGTTCGATTTGCTGAGAGGGGAAGGCGTCTTCATTTCCAGAGGCCAGGAAGGAGTCCTAGAGTGCCGAAGAAGAATTTTCCCAGCTAGCTGCAGGTAAGATAACTTGATTAGCAGTCAGTTCAGGGAACATGTGTGGAAGGTAGCTTCAGCTTGACGTATGGCCTATGCAAACCTAGTTGGACTACTATCTTCTTAGAGGTAATCCAGTGTCGGAATTGCCCGGACTGAGGGTAAATTCCCTCTAGATATTTTTGCCAGTATTTTCTCTACAGGATTGCCAGAGTTTGACATGTAGATTGTACTCAAAATTTCTCATTGCTGCATAATAATAAAAACCCTCAGCTGCTGCATCGATTTTCCCAAGTTGGGTTTTTCTGAGGACATTTTTCCAAAAATAACTGTCATATTTTAATGTGTGTGCTGGATTTTCTCAGTTTCCAGTGCTATTTTTCTTTTACAGTATTTATTTGTGAAAATCACAGTGTGAATTATTTGATATTTTCCATAGCATACCGCAAATATATTGTTAAACAAATTAACAATTAGGAAAATAATTTCCAGTCGCTATCATATATGTAATTTTCATATGGTATCTGAGCGTAAGTGATCAGCCGGGAAGCTCAAAAGCAAAGAAGGGAATTTCGTTGTTTAGAGGGTGTAGCAGGCCAAAATTCGTGGAGGCTGTGCAGTTCATTGACAGATAGGCCAAATTGCTGGGGCAGGAGTTCGATTTTTCTGTGCAAGATTGGTAGAAAAATCCGATTTGCCTAGGATGGTGATTCCAACAGTCAAAGGGAGTAGCAGTAGCTCAAATTTTCGCTGAGCATATTTCTGGTTGGATGTAGAGGGTTTTGCAGTTGCAGAATCAACGTCGGGTGGAAGAGAAATTGCACTCACAGAGGGGATATTTCTCTTAGGCGAATTCGAGTTCAGAGGTTTGATTTTCCGAAGCAGATTGGCAGTGGTTGTGAGCAGATCTTCTCACTCCAGAAGGGAGTGTTGTTAGTTTTTGTAGCATCAAATGTGTTCTAGCCTCGAGATTTGGCAAAGAGTTTAGGACACATGCATTCTCCAAAACCCATAAATTGTTTCTGGAAATTCCATCTAGAGGCGACTTAATTAAAATAATTAATCAATTTTTAATATTTCCTAAGTGTAACTTAGGAAATATGATTAATTAAAAGGTATTAATTAAGGCAGATGTGAGTCTTCTAGAAAAAGACATGGATCAAGTTCGAGCTAATCTTAGCCATCGATTAAGTCTTAATCCTGGCCATTGATGTCTCAACGAGAGATTATAAGAAGAAACTCGATGGGGCTTGGAGAACACACTTGCAGAGATCGAATTCACTGGCAGATTGATTTCCTGAGTTGCGTTGCTGAGTTGCCAGAGAGAGAGCTAGTGAGCTCGTTGCAGTGAGAGAGGGGCAGGGATAGTAAGGGTGGAGGAAGATTTTCCAGATTCGGTGAGTGCACAACGGAGAGGTAGTGAGTGCCATAGAGAGGCAGCGCATAGGCCACGCAGAGGCAGTGTAGTGCTTCAGAGGAGATCCACATTCTTGCTGGGAGGCAAAGTTGATTCAGTGTCAGAAACCAGAGAGAGAGTCTGGAGGCCAAGAGGGTCCAGTTTCTAGACAACAACTGATCAGTTAGCGTGAGGGAAAATTGTTCCTAGTTGTGGGGACGCAGTACTGCGTAGGCTAACGCAGTGACTACGCAGAGAAACTCATATTGGGCCAAGGTCCTGGATCGCTAGTGGGAGCGAGAGTTTTCTCAATAGACTATTTGCTAGTTATTTCTCTGTATGGTTTGCTAGATTTGAGCAACGATAGATTTGTAATCAGATTTACTACTACATAATAAACAAACCCTCAGCGGTTGAACCGGTTTTCCCACATTGGGTTTTTCTGGGGATTTAGTCCAAAAATAACAGTGTTATCTGTGTGTGCGCATCTATCTTTCCAGCGTTATTTTTATTCCGTAGTATTTTATTTGTGAAGGCTGCAACGTATTAGTTTCGATATTTACCGTAGAGCACAGTAAATAATTTGTTCAATTTATTTAACAAATAGAAGAACTTAATCAGTCGCTGCAGTAGGATCCCAATTTCTGGAATGTTCACAATTGCGAGTAGCAGATCCAGTAGCCAAGCAAAAGGAAAAGAGGGAGCTTCCAGGTTTATTTTTTCTCCAGTTTTGAGTTTCCAGATTTTGCAGCTCTGCAAGGATGACCATACGAGATTGTCAGAAACATGTGTCAGAGGAAGTGCAAGTTGCAAAGAAAGGATGGGTCCCAGCTAGGGACTAGGCTCGATAGGAGATAGTGGGCACCAAATCCAGGTGGAGGAGGAGTATGAGACTCCAGTGTGCCAGATGGGCAGGGTCCAAAGTAGTTGCAACAAGGAGATTAGTCAGGTCAGTTCCAGATTGTTGTTGCGAGACCATCACCTTTGCTACAGTGGCCCACAATATCATAGTAGCAGGTTCAGTGTTAGCAAACGCAATCTATCATTAGACAGTTGCAAATCTAACTATAGTCAGTACCCGGGAGACAGTTGCAGAGCTAGATGAAATGACATAGGCAGTCGAATTGCCCAGTTGCAGTATGCAGGTGCAGCTCCAGCTAGAAGATTCCCAGTGCAGAGCTACACAGTTAAGTTTCCAGTACAATGCGAGTCTCCAGGAGGGAGCAAAGAGATTTTCCATATCCTATATGGAGGTCGAGACTCAGGGAGTAGCCCTATGGAAGCTAGTACTTCAAGCACTTGGGAGATCAGACTCATTATTGCAGTAGCTGCAACAACAATGCAGAAGCATCAATAGAGCAATAGCAACAATAGTGTGAGTGGATCAAAGTTGCAGAGTTTGGGCAGGGTCCATAGATGTGTCCTCCTCATGGATCATTACCTTGCTATAGGGGCCCACAATATTCAGTAGCAGGATCGATCAATGTCAGTAATGCAGTCATATTCTAGAGTGATGGTTGCAGACTAGTGGCGATTAGGTACTAAGGAGCACAGTGGAGTGTTGGCAGTAGTGCAGAATCAGCATCAACGCATATTCTTTAGTGATAGTGCAGAGGCTAGTAGCAGTCAAAGACTTGGGAGACAGATGCATCATACTGAACATAGTTGATTCAATATTTCAAATGCTTCTAAGTTGCAGTTTTTGCAGTTGCAGCAACAACAAATGAGAGAGAGTTGCAGTGCAAATGCAAAGTTGACAACAATATGGCAATGTTAGCAGCAAGACAGATGTAGCATCAAAGTTGCATAGTAGTTGGTGGGAAGCAACAACCAGACATCAACAACGTGACAAGAGGTGATACAAAGATGGTGTTGTGGTAGGATGTGCAACACTAACGAGAACACAATCCTTGCTAAGAGGGAGTGCTAGTTTCTGTAGTATCACATGTGTTCTAGCCATGAAATTTGGTGGAGAGGCTAGAATAACTGAGATCTCCATAACCCAAAAATCGTTTATGGAAATTCCACCTAGAGATGACTTAATTAGATTATTAACCTATTTTTTTTAATGTTTCCTAAGTCTAAACTTAGGAAATGTAATACTCCATACACAGAAATTTAATTTGCAGACAAAATATTTCAAAAGCAGTGATGTATTTTCATGAAATGTAAAGTTTCATACACAGAGAATTAATTGTAGACAAAATATATCCAGCAGTAATGTATTTTAATGGAATCAGCAGTGAAATTTAATTGAGAAACAATTATATACATAAGATAAATACCTGGAACACAGTTGATGGTTTTAAATGGCGGCTCTTCTCCCGTGACGCTGATGCTGTGGATAGTTAAACAATTCACCGAAACAATCAAGTCCTCCCAGCCAATCCGGGAACAATCCCAGACCCAGAGGATGTCTCCTCTGCCCCCGTGCCCAGATTTCCAAGAAGAACAGAGACTCCCTTCAAACAATTAAATCTGACAATTCAATCTCCCTTTCATTGAATCCCCCTTCTTTCCCTCAAAACCTCCTTATATAATTTTTCCCCACCGCCATTCAACCTCCTCACCGCCTCTTCTCCATCTAGATAAGGTCTTCTTAAAGGATGGTACGATTATCATTTAAGGAGATGTCAGTGGCATTAAAGAGGTGGTGTGATCTTTGTGTTTAATCAATCTATTTAGAAGTATACGGCTTGACTTTGAAGGATATTTCAGATTAAGGCTTATATTATAATATTTAACTCAACTTTGAGTATATGTATAAATTTTAATTATTTAAAATTTTATTTTCTTTTCATTAATCCTTTTTATATACTTTATGCTAAACCCATATGAATTTTAGTCTGAAACCTTATCCTTAATTTCTAACTTAGGTAAGCCTGATATTAGTAGTTAGGTGTACTAGTGCGGTGTGTGCGAGATAGGCAGGTGTAGCTATCAACTGTCTATACCGCACACACGCTAATATCATTGTATAACTCGAGAATGGGCCGTTACATACTTCCTCCCTTCAGAAAACTTCGTCCCGAAGTTTAGGGTTTTATATACTCATATCAATATTGTGTTTTTTTTTAGAGATTAGGGTGATTGTAGGATGCTTGTATTTTAAGATTGAATTTCCGTTTAAATAAGTATGTATCTGTAATTTAAGTGTTACTTCCTATCTTCACCGAATCTCCAAACTATTCTAAAATCATCCGATCGTTCCTAATCTCTTCCCCTCCCATCCTATCCGTCCTCTACAGGAATATGCCATGGCATCAGTTTTACTAATCCATTCATAGACCTCAATGATATCAGTGTCGATTACGTCGACCTGACATGCTGGTAGGCATCCGGTAGTCATCATCACACGTCTAGGGGAGCGTGACTCGCACAGTCCTCCCATGACTCCAGGTATTGGAGGATAAACAGTGGGCAACACCTCCACTCCTCCCAGTAGGACTAGGGTCAACACCCTATCGTGGGATCTCGGGGAGTCTCAGCTGTTCTTGGAAATCTGTCATCACGTAGATTGTTTCGGTAATCTGTTTTCTGTTTTCTGCAGCATGATATTCACTGGTACATAATCTGCAATGTAAACACTCGTACACATATTACAGCATATGCATATATATTGCTCATAACCAATTGTTACCCATATAACAACTTCTACGTATTCAAAATACTTTGATATGTATGATATCAATCCTAGAACTTATATATAAAAAGAAAATTTGTTCACATAGGTATCCATATGTTCAATAAAATTTCTCATTTCAGATGCTGCTTTTGTTTAGTTCATTCATGTTCTATTTATGATGCACTGCTTTAACCGTTTTCAATCTGTATACCCATATGTTTCACTTTTCATATTTGAAATGTAGTTACTGTTTTATTTCCTTTCCTTGAATTATATTTGAAATGCAATGAAATAATTTGATAGATATTTTCATCTATAATGTCTAATTTATGACTTCACATTCTTGCAATGTTAATTTAAATGACATATCGCATATCGGTGTCCATGCACCAGTGAATTTTAAACAAACAACATATATCCTGTATCAGTAGAGTGAAGTAGCATTCTAGCTTTATGGGTATCCATGTACCAGCAAAGTAAAAAAAAACTCATCTTTACGTAGTATTTCAAAATTTCAAGTATCAAAATAGAGCAGTTATATACATAAAAGTTTTCAGTCCTCAAAATTTAGCATAAGCTGGGGTAATTCTGGAAAAAAGTCTCAGCATCCTCTCAAGTCGCTGATCTAGGACTATACTTGTCCCACTAGACTTTTACTTGGTCTATCCGGCGGTTCTTGAGCTGTCGAACCCTATGTTCCAGAATACGTAATGGTTCGAACGTTAGGGTTCCCTCGTCTGATACCTGCAGTTCCTTCCATTGAAAGTCATGAGATTTATCAGCAATATAATGTCGCAAGGCAGATACATGAAATACATTATGAATTTTGTGCAGGTGGGGTGGCAGTGCAAGGCGATAAGCGACAGGTCCAACTTTTTCCAGGATTTCAAATGGTCCTATAAATCGGGGGGATAATTTTGTCCCCCTCCCAAATCGAATGGTGCTCTTGTTTGGTCTGATGCGGATGAAAACCTGATCTCCTACCACATAGCTTCTATCTGTCCTGTGAGTGTCCGCATAACTTTTCTGTCTATCCTGAGCCTCTTTTAACCGTTGTCTAATCAGTTTTACCTGATCCTCCATCTCTTGGATCAAGTCTGGTCCGACGATTATTCGATCTTCTAACCTGTCCCAACTCAACGGCGTTCTGCAAGGTCTTCCGTATAATGCTTCAAATGGCGGCATCCCAATTGAACTATGGTAGCTATTGTTGTAAGCAAATTCTACCAAGGGTAAGTACTTTTCCCAACGTGACTGTTGGTCCATAACATACATCCTTAGCATATCCTCGAGTACTTGATTTACCCTTTTTGTCTGTCCGTCGGTCTCAGAATGATAGGCTGTACTCAAATTTAACTGAGTTCCCAAGGCCGACTGCATACAATTCCAGAACCTTGATGTGAACCGAGGGTCTCTGTCGGATATGATTTTCTTAGGTACTCCATGAAATCTGATAATTTCATTTATGAAAACTCGTGCTACGTCAGCTACTTCATAAGTATCTCTTACTGGGATGAAATTGGCACTTTTGGTTAATCTATCCACCACAACCAGAATGGCATTATGCTTTTGTTGCGTAAGAGGTAGCCCAACGATAAAATCCATAGAAATTATCTCCCATTTGGTCATAGGGACGTCATGAGGTTGCAAGAGACCTGCTGGGTGGCGATGATCAGCTTTTACTTGTTGACATTCGAGGCACCTAGCAACAAATTGGACAATGTCATTTTTCGTGCCTGACCAGAAGAAGAGTCTCTTAGTGTCAGCATACATCTTCTTTACCCCAGGATGTGCACAATATACAGCTCGGTGTGCTTCCTTCAAGATGGTGTTTCGGAGATCTCCACTGTCTGGTATATACATCCTTCCGTGGAATCGTAGAATTCCGTCCTCTTCCAAATCATACCCTTCGAACTTAGGTTCTTTCGAATGGTTGCTTTCGAGTCCTGACCTTACTTTTAAGTACCAACTATCTCTTACAAGATGTTCAAGCACTTGATTTCTCAAGTTCACCTTGATAGGTACGAGGGAAAATATCCGGGGTCTTCTACTTAAGGCATCTGCTACCACATTCTCCTTCCCTTTGATATATGAAATCGCAAAATCGTACTCGCTTAGGAGTTCACTCCATCGTCTTTGTCTTGCATTCAAGTCTCTCTGGGTGAATAAATATTGCAAACTTTGGTGGTCACTTTTAAGCACAAAGTTTCTCCCCACCAAGTAATGTCTCCACATCTTTAAAGCTAAGACCACCGCGGCTAACTCCAAATCATGCGTAGCATAAAGTTCTTCATGTGTTTTTAATTTTCTCGAAGCGTATGCTATTACGCCTCCTTCCTGCATTAAAACTGCACCTAACCCTTGCTTAGATGCGTCGGTACATACAGTAAAATCTTTATCCATATCTGGTACTCGCAAAATCAGTGCACTGGTCAATAATCGCTTAAGCTCAGAAAAAACTTTATCACATTCCTCAGTCCAATCATACTTAATACCCTTGCGCTGAAGGTTTGTGATTGGTTTTGCAATTTTGGAGAATCCCTCCACAAACCTTCGGTAGTAACCTGCTAAACCCATAAAACTACGCACTTCATGTGCATTCTTAGGTATCGGCCACTCCCTGATTGTATTTACCTTTTCAGGATCTACAGAGATTCCTTCGCCTGATATGATATGACCTAAGTAATGGATTTCTTTCTGAAAGAAAGCGCATTTGGATAATTTTCCATATAACTTGTGCTCTCTGAGACAAGATAACACTATCCGAAGATGCTCTTCATGCTCCTTCTCATTCTTAGAGTAAATGAGAATATCATCCAGGAAAACTTGTACAAATTTGTCGAGATATTTGCGGAGAACGCTATTCATAAGGTTCATGAAGACTGCAGGTGCATTGGTCAACCCAAATGGCACCACAATGAATTCATAATGCCCGAAGCGGGTTCGGAATGCAGTGTTAGAAACATCGCTCTCACTAATCCTGAGTTGATGATAACCCGATCGCAGATCGATCTTTGAAAATACTGTAGCTCCTTTCATTTGATCGAAAAGGTCGTCAATGCGAGGCATTGGATACCTATTCTTTATCGTGGCCCGGTTCAAATCTCGATAGTCCACACACAGTCGTAATGAACCATCTTTCTTCTTAACAAAGATTACTGGAGCAACCCATGGTGAAACACTGGGTCGAATGTGCCCTACATCTAACAGTTCTTTTAGCTGTATTTGCAACTCTTGAAGTTCCGGGGCAGTCATTCGGTAAGGAGTTTTTGATATAGGTTCCGTACCAGGTTTCAATTCAATGGTGAGGTCTAGCTCTCTCCTAGGGGGCAGTCCAGGTAGTTCCTTTGGAAAAACATCCGGAAATTCTGATAGAATCGGATACTGATCTAAGGAAGGCCCTTTTTCTTTGCTTATCATTTGAACGGCATACACTTGACAACCCTTCCTCAAGCACCGCTTCATTTGCATGGCTGAGATGAAACGCAAGGATACCTTTCTCTTAATACCTTGAATTTGGATTGTCTCACCCATATCATTTACGCAAAGTATTGTTTTCCCGGAACAATCTACCCATGCTCGATGAGACTCTAACCAATCCATTCCTATCACCAGGTCGTAAGTTCCTAGGGCCGTGACATATACTTTTAGTTTGGTCAAACAGACTCCTAGATCAACTTTGCAATCCTCCACACTTAATTCTATCGATTGAAGGTCTCCTGAAGCCATTTCTACCTGTCTAAAATCGTCCTGTTTGCAGGCTGCCAACCCACATTTATTCAATGCATAAGCTGAAATAAAACTATCAGTAGCTCTAGTGTCAAACAAGATTTTGAGTTTTATTCCATTGATTGTACCTGAAGATTCCACTACCGTGGATTGATGTGCTGCTTGGTTGTTGTTGACGATAGAATGGATTCTATGATTGCTTTGGGCATCTGATGATGGTTCTTTTCCTGTTCGCCGAGAGTTCTCCGGACAATCACATCGAAGATGAGGTCCTCCACACCCCCAACAGTCCACTCGGGTTGGTTCTTTTGCGTTTGACTGAGAAATCCTCGACCAAGAACTCTGTCCCCTGGTGTTGCTTCCTCTCCCATTCCTTCCTCGATTACAAGTTCCTCGAGACCTCCACGCACTGACGTTTGAGGACCTGGAAGCTATTGCGTTCATGGTCCTGGGAGCTCCTGCCCCCGCTCCTCTTGGGGTAAACCTGTTACCATAAGGAGGTGGTCTCGAGTTATTTCCTCGGAAGAAATTTCGGGGAGTCTTTTCTGTAAATGCCTGCGGTATTGTTTCAGCTGGCCTGAAATCCCTTTTAATCCCCAGATGTTCTTCTGCATAACGAGCACATTCAACTGCCTCTGCCATTGTCGGTGGCTTCCACATTCTTACCATGGCTCTGATCCGAGGATTTAACCCAAATATGAAACGCTCGGCCTGGCGTTCATCCGTGTCTAGATAAGGAACATATTTCACAAGTTCCATGAATTTTATCTCGTATTCTTCCACGGTTTTACCCCCTTGGGTTAGAGTATGGAAGGCTCCGGCTTGCTGCTCTTGAAAGAAAGGCGGTAAGTATTTCGCCCGGAATCGGTCCACAAACAACTCCCAAGGAACGGTATCTGAAGTGAGATGCAGCTGTTTTTCCATATTCCCCCACCAAATCAGAGCATTCCCCCTGAGTTGGAATACAACGATCTTTGTTTTAGAAGTTGAAGAATATTCTCTTAATGCGAAGCATCTAATCATCCCTTCCAACCATGCTTCGGCATGTTCTCCAGCTCGTCCTCCAGAGAATTTCGGGAGTTTAATCTTTTGCAGTTCTCGTGAAATATCTTCTCTGTGAGGTTTGTCATCAAAATCTTTCGGCCTTTCTGAATGTCTTTCCTCTGACTGACGTCGCTCCTCCTTGTTCCTGGTCGACTGCGACCCTTTCAAGGTTTCCATAATGGCTTCTAAAGAGCTCATCACAGTAGTGAGATCGGGCGGAGCAACAGGTGCTGATGGCGATCTTGATGGAGGTGAAGGCGATGGTGAAGGTGGAGGTGGCGGCGCTGCATTTCGCTGGCGCTGCCGCCTTTGGTACGTGTTAAGCATGGTAATTTTTCCTGAAATACATAAATAAATTCATGAGGAGTGGATAAATTTTCAGACTGACAAAATATAGTTTACGTAATATTAGAGCTGGCATACGAGTATAGTTCTTTTTCTATTTTACCTGCAGGCAGGTCTTACTGGTACCGAGGTCAAGGAGGGTGGCAACGCGACCTCCTTGTCCTATGCAGGGTAATACATGCTTACTAAATCTAAAGTGGAATGCAAGGTTTTCATCGATCAAAGTGTTAGTTTATAAACTTGTCTAGAAGGTTTTATTCCTAGATGCCGCTATAGAAGGGCAATAAATGAGAGTTAAAGTGAAATTTTCAAGTCTCCCCCTCCTCTTTTTTTTTTAAACTCTAAAATAACTTATTTATAATATAATAGCATTATTCAATTTACACAAAATAATTATTATTTTATCAATAATATATATATTTTAAACATTATACCTTTTACCCATAGATAACCGCATTTAACTTTATGTTATTACATACTCTTTAAATTTATAAATTTTAATAAAATTTAAATATATATATATATAAAAAAATTTTAAATCCATAACTTATGTGACATGGTTATATATACCTTTAACCCAAACAAACATACGATATAAATTTAAAACTATACGATATAATTTTAAATCTACATATATTTCTAGCTGGCATATGAAAACTCGGCTTTTAAATATGTTTACAAAACTCGACTTTTTCACTCATTTTCATAACTCGGCATATGATAACCCAGTTATAATCCCAATCGTATGGTTTTTAAATATACACATATATATATACCCATAACATTACAATTTAATTTATATTTAAAAAAAAATACAATTTTTGAGATCCCGTTACAATCCCATTCGTATGGTCTGTAAATATACATAACCATAACATTACATTTGAATTTATATTTAAAATACAATTATTGAGATCCGGTTACAATCCCAATCGTATGTTCTGTAAATATACATAACCATAACATTACATTTGAATTTATATTTAAAATACAATTGTTGAGATCCGGTTACAATACCAATCGTATGTACCAGCGGCTTTATGTTTATCGACTAAAGGCATAAGCCATGGCGTAATTCGTGCATTCGGACCCCAAACGAATGTAATAACCCTGCTCGTTTATTACGTTTGAATACGTTATTAAACCCGTCGGTGGAGGCGTGGGGAAGGTCACGGGTTCAAACCTGGACCTCGACCCCCGTCACATGAATAGATATGGATAATTATATATTTTTGGTTCGCAGCGCATTTATAATATAAGCGCGGCTAAAATACTACTAATATAGTGACGGATCAGATATTATATATATATATATATATATATATATATTTTTTTTTTTTTTAAATACGTTTATAGTTCGCAAAGGTCGACTTTACACTTATATTCATCACTGGCATATGATAAATCGGCGTTTTTAAATACATTTATAATTTGTAAAGGTCGACTTCTGTTTATATATATATATGAAGCATAGACGACTCACACTTCTATTCATCGCTGGCATACGATAAATCGGCGTTTTTAAACGATGACTCGGTGATGGCATTTTAAACTAAATTCTATTTCTATTTATTTTCCCGCGATCAGATAAAACAAAATAAGCCATGACCAACTGTGGCGTCAACACTAGACAACGCAACAACAGGGCCTGTCCCATTCGGTAGCTGGCTTTACCTCTGCTACCCACGATTTTTGAATTGACAGCGAATTGTTTTGAAACACAGACTATAATATACTTTGCAAGCAAATAATATCAACTCCAGGGAGCTTGGATGGAATCTTGAGAAGCTGCTGGGTACATGTTCGGCTAATGCCACTTGACCACCATACTGCCTTTGAAGCTCACCATTGCTTTCGCTCAACATTCTACCGAAATGCTTTCTCTAGAACATCACTCTTTTCTGCTATTTGATCTCGACGTCTAGGGAAGCCTTCTGGAGTTTGGACTCCATGTGTCCCATGGTAAGTTTTCAAAATTTTCATCTGTGTGTGTGGACTGGTTCAGAGTTCCATTGACTTGGAATGGGATAGCACCATGACCTCCGGTCAAAGGTGTTGAAGAGCCAGAGTTAATAAGCAGTTGCAGCTGAACAGAATGCTAAAGATTTTTCCAAATTTATGTTTTTAGTTTTCAAGGTCTGTTGTCTGTAGGTTGCTTTCCATGCTGTCATAGTCTGCTTGTGGCCATGGCAGAATGATGAATTAAAGTAGAAGCTGGATGTAGACCACCTTTAAGAAGGCTGTTTGTCTGCATTAAACACTGACCCATGCTCATTTATCTAGAATACATAAGCTACTTGTCGAGCATTTAAGTCCCAGCCACAATAGATCTCCTTAAGGTGAGCAGATGCAGAAGTATTGCTGCTTGCACAGTATTTTTAAAAACAATAAATTTACGAAATTTACAAATTATATATATATATATATATATATATTTTAATAGATAGAGGATGATCCTAGGGAAAGTGGTTTCCAGAGTCGAGACCCTGGTGGCTCTCTTTTTTTTTTTTTTTTTAAACTCCAGATTCTATATTTTTCCTGAACTGCATGCCTTAGGATCTGGATTGACACTTTTCTTCATTTTCTTCCCATTTTCAAAAATCCTGTCAATTTCTGAGGTGCTCCCAAGTGGTCCCTACGGAGGCTTTCTTTTGGTTTACAGTGTACATAAAGATTGTATTGTTGTTGAAATTCTATGGTTGCTAATTTTGTTTTTTCCAGATTTGTGAATGTCTATTTATGCCATTCGCTGACCCGCTGGTTTCCTTCCATACTGAAGCTTCATTTTGTAGGTGCAGGTTTACACAGCAGTTTTAAATTTGGAACAACCAGACACTGGTTTATACCAGCAGCAGCTTTTAATGGGCCTTTAAGGTCGTAAAGAGGGTTTGAATCTACCTCTGATACCAAATGTAATACTCCATACACAGAAATTTAATTTGCAGACAAAATATTTCAAAAGCAGTGATGTATTTTCATGAAATGTAAAGTTTCATACACAGAGAATTAATTGCAGACAAAATATATCCAGCAGTAATGTATTTTAATGGAATCAACAGTGAAATTTAATTGAGAAACAATTATATACATAAGAGAAATACCTGGAACACAGTTGATGGTTTTAAATGGTGGCTCTTCTCCCGTGATGCTGATGCTGTGGATAGTTAAACAATTCACCGAAAAAATCAAGTCCTCCCAGCCAATCCGGGAACAATCCCAGACCTAGAGGATGTCTCCTCTGCCCCCGTGCCCATATTTCCAAGAAGAACAGAGACTCCCTTCAAACAATTAAATCTGACAATTCAATCTCCCTTTCACCGAATCCCCCTTCTTTCTCTCAAAACCTCCTTATATAATTTTTCCCCACCGCCATTCAACCTCATCACCGCCTCTTCTCCATCTAGATAAGGTCTTCTTAAAGGATGGTACGATTATCATTTAAGGAGATGTCAGTGGCATTAAAGAGGAGGTGTGATCTTTGTGTTTAATTAATCTATTTAGAAGTATACGGCTTGACTTTGAAGGATATTTCAGATTAAGGCTTATATTATAATATTTAACTCAACTTTGAGTATATGTATAAATTTTAATTATTTAAATTTTTTTTTTTTTTTCATTAATCCTTTTTATATACTTTATGCTAAACCCATATGAATTTTAGTCTGAAACCTTATCCTTAATTTCTAACTTAGGTAAACCTGATATTAGTAGTTAGGTGTACTAGTGCGGTGTGTGTGAGATAGGCAGGTGTAGCTATCAACTGTCTATACCGCACACACGCTAATATCATTGTATAACTCGGGAATGGGCCGTATAAAATTAGCGTATAAAATTATTAGCGTATATTTAAAATGTTGCCCACGCTAAGATAAAATTAGCGTATAAAATTATTAGCGTATATTTAAAATGTTGCCCACTGTTTATCATAATTTTGTCTTAGTCTGAAACCGTTGGTGGTTTCCACATTCTTACCATGGCTCTGAACCAAGGATTTAACCCAAATACGAAACGCTCGGCCTGGCGTTCATCCGTGTCTAGATATGGAACATATTTCACAAGTTCCATGAATTTTATCTCGTATTCTTCCACGGTCTTGCCCCCTTGAGTTAGAGTATGGAAGGCTCCGGCTTGCTGCTCTTGAAAGAAAGACGGTAAGTATTTCGCACGGAATCGGTCCACAAACAACTCCCAAGGAACGGTATCTGAAGTGAGATGCAGCTGTTTTTCCATATTCCCCCACCAAATCAGAGCATTCCCTCTGAGTTGGAATACAACGATCTTTGTTTTAGACGTTGAAGAATATTCTCTTAATGCAAAGCATCTGATCATCCCTTCCAACCAAGCTTCGGCATGCTCTCCACCTCGTCCTCCAGAGAATTCCGGGAGTTTAATATTTTGCAGTTCCCGAGAGATATCTTATCTGTGAGGTTTGTCATCAAAATCCTTCGGCCTTTCTGAATGTCTTTCCTCTGATTGACGTCGCTCTTCCTTGTTCGTGGTCGACTGCGACCCTTTCAAGGTTTCCATAATGGCTTCCAAAGAGCTCATCACAGTAGTGAGATCGGGCGGAGCAACAGGTGCTGATGGCGATCTTGATGGTGGTGAAGGCGATGGTGAAGGTGGAGGTGGCGGCGCTGCATTTCGTTGGCGCTGCCGCCTTTGGTACGTGTTAAGCATGGTAATTTTTCCTGAAATACATAAATAAATTCATGAGGAGTGGATAAATTTTCAGACTGACAAAATATAGTTTACGTAAGATTAGAGCTGGCATACGGGTATAGTTCTTTTGCTATTTTACCTGCAGGCAAGTCTTACTGGTACCGAGGTCAAGGAGGGTGGCAACGCGACCTCCTTGTCTTATGCAGGGTAATGTATGCTTACTAAATCTAGAGTGGAATGCAAGGTTTTCATCGATCAAAGTGTTAGTTTATAAACTTGTCTAGAAGGTTTTATCCCTAGATGCCGCTATAGAAGGGCAATAAATGAGAGTTAAATTACAATTTTCAAGTCTCCCCCCCCCCCTCTTTTTTATTTTATTTTATTTTTAAACTCTAAAATAATTTATTTATAATATAATAGCATTATTCAATTTACACAAAATAATTATTATTTTATCAATAATATATATATTTTAAACATTATACCTTTTACCCATAGATAACCGCATTTAACTTTATGTTATTACATACTCTTTAAATTTATAAATTTTAATAAAATTTAAATATATATATATATAAAAAAAATTTAAATCCATAACTTATGTGACATGGTTATATATACCTTTAACCCAAACAAACATACGATATAAATTTAAAACTATACGATATAATTTTAAATCTACATATATTTCTAGCTGGCATATGAAAACTCGGCTTTTAAATATGTTTACAAAACTCGACTTTTTCACTTATTTTCATAACTCGGCATATGATAACCCGGTTATAATCCCAATCGTATGGTTTTTAAATATACACATATATATATACCCATAACATTACAATTTAATTTGTATTTAAAAAAACAAATAGATATTAGCTTAAAGATATTAGCGTTCAGACATTGTATAAACCTTATTAGCGTATAAAATTATCATAGGTTGCCCACTGTTAAAACTAGTTAATTAATCATAATTAATTAATTCAAGGTGAGTATAGTCTAGATCGATTCAGAAATGATCCGAGCCATCGATTAAGATTTAATCTTGGCTTTTGGAGTCCCAACATGAAGATATAAGAAGGGATCGATGTGGTGATGGAGAATACACTAGTGGAGTTCGATTTCCTTGGTAGATTGATTACTAAAGTAGCAACAGTCAGTTGCCAGAGAGCTAGAGATTGAAGCAGAGACAGTGAGGCTAGAGGAAGTTTTCCAGATCCACCGAGTGCATTTGCAAAGAGGCCAAAGTTTCTTCAGCAGGCTGCGTAGTCCTGGCACAAAAGCCTCATAAGGCAGCTCGATTTGTCTTCAGTTCCGGAGGCTGGGAAGGAGTCCCAGAGTGCCAAAGAAGAATTTTCCTAGCCAACAGTAGGCAGGACAACTTGATTAGCAGTTAGTTCGGGCAACACGTGTGGCAAGTAGCTTCAGCTTGACGCAGTGCCTGCACGGACCTCGTTGGGTGACTAGCTTCTTAGAGGCAGTCCAGTGCCGAAATTGCTTGGAGTGAGAGTAAATTCGCTCTAGATGTTTTTGCCAGTGTTTTCTCTGCAGGATTGCTAGTATTTGACATCCAGATTATACTAAGAATTTCTCACTGCTGCATAATAATAAAAATCCTTAGCTGCTGCACCGATTTTTCCAAGTTGGGTTTTTTCTGAGGAAATTTGTCCAAAAATAACTGTCATTTTTATGTGGGTGTGTGTTAGATTTTCTCAGTTTCAAGCACTATTTTTCTTCTGCAATATTTATTTGTAAAAATCACAGTGTGAATTATTTGACATTTGCCGTAGCAGTCTGCAAATAAATTGTTAAATAAATTAGCAATTAGGAAAATAATTTCCAATTGTTGTGATAGATGTAATTTTCACATTAGGCACAACGCAGAAGGCCTTTGAGTGCCTCAAGGTGTTCATGAATACTTTCCTGGTTTTGGTGTTGCCGGATTTCACCCAACCCTTTGTATTGGAGTGTGATGCAGCGGGGGAGGGCATTGGAGCAGTGCTGATGCAAGGGGGCCATTCCATAGCTTATGAGAGCAAGAAGCTCTGAGACTATGCGCGACTGTACTCCATCTATGACAAAGAGATGCTGGCCATAATGCATGTGCTGGCCAAGTTTCGACAATATCTGGTGGGCAACAGGTTCAAGGTGAAGACTGACCATAACAGTCTTTGATTTTTCCTTGAGCAGAGGGAGTTGCAGGAGATGCAGCAGAAGTGGGTCAGCAAGATCCAAGCGTATGACTTTGAGATGGAATATGTCAAGGGCAAGCAGAACATAGTAGTAGATGCATTATCCAAAAGGCCTGCGACACTATCTTTGATGGATATCACTTAGGATTGGAAGGCTCAACTTCTGGTTGAGTATTCCAAGGACATGCAGGCTTGCGAGAAACTGGATGGCACTTTGGGGGATGACAGGTACCGGGTGGTGGGCGATGTGATACACTATAAGGACAAGATCTACTTGGCTCCAAGGTCACAACTTAGAGAGAGGATTATGCAGGTGGCCCATGATTCGCCCATGGCAGGACACCCCAGATTCCTCAAAATTACAGGGCAAACATGGAGCGTTTCTCTTGGAGGGGTCTCAAGGGAGACGTGTTGAGGCACATGCAGGAGTGCGTGGTTTTTCAGAGGAACAAGGGGGAGCTGATATGCCCAACATAACTACTTGAGCTGCTCCCTATTCTAGAGAGGAAATGGGAGAGCGTGTCCATGGATTTCATCACGGGCCTTCTGGTTGCACAAGGACGAGGTTGCATTTACATAATGGTTACATGTTAACATGGTTCGCCCATTTCTTCGCCATCCCATCGAGATCTTCAGCTTCTCAGATTGCACATTTCTTCTTCATGGAGGTATTTAGGTTGCATGGTCTCCCAAAGACCATAGTCAGTGACCATGACGGCTGGTTCATGGGGGCATTCTGGCAGGAGTTGTTCAGGCTGGTGGGGACAAAGCTCACTCCTAGCACCAGCGATCACACCCAGACGGAAGGGCAGATGAAGATTGTAAATAAGTCATTGAAGGGGTACTTGAATAACTATGTGATCGGGTAGCAAAGGGCATGGGTTGAGTGGCTGTACCTTGGAGAGTTCTGCTACAACACCACCTACCACATGTCGATCGGTATGCCACCCTTTCGATCCCTCTATGGTTATGATGCACTTTCATTTTCTGACATGATTTTTGGAGATAGTAGTGCCCCAGGGGCAAAGGACCGGGTCCAAGAGAGCCAAGAGATTCTTAAGGCTCTCAAGGATAATTTGCAGGTACCACAACATCAACAGAAAATGTATGCTGATAGGTGCAGGGTTGAGAGGCAGTTCGAGGTGGGAGACATGGTCTATTTGCGTCTCCAACCATACCGACAGTCCTCACTGAAGCAGAAGGGGACAGAAAATCTCAAGCCCTGATTTTATGGGCCATACAGAGTGACAAGGGGAGTTGGGGAGGTGGCATATAAGTTGGAGCTTCCACCAGGAAGCAAGGAACATAACATCTTCCATATTTCATGCCTGAAGAAGGCACTTGGACAGTAGGTCATGACCATCACAGAGCTGCCACTGTTGGATGATGAGGGGCACCTAGAGCTGGTGCTAGAGGCCATTTTGGAGAAGAAAGAAAGGAAGCTCAGAAATAGAACAATCAGGGAGTTTTTGGTCAAGTGGAAGGACCTTCCTAAGGAGGACGCTACATGGGAGTGTGAGCAAGTATTGCAACACCCAACACTGAAATTGCTCGAGGACAAACAAATTTTGGCAGGAGGGACTTTAATATCCCCAATTTCCTAAGTATGAAGGAGGCTCTCCAATTTTGACACAATTTTGGCATTAGCATTATTTTTGGCAGCTTAACTTAGGAGAAGGGAAAAATTAAAAATTTGGTGGGTTGTGGGGACCACTCACAAGTCATATGCACCCCTTGGAAGAGTACGCACTTGGGAGAGAGAGAATGGAGGGAAAAATTCGAGCTAGTGAAGGTTGGGCCTCACCATGAGGGAAAAGGAGGCAGTAAGCTTAAATAAGAGGTGAGGGCCATTGTTTGGGGCTTTTTGACAATTTTACATCTGAACTCAATTGTTTACTTGAGCTGCTCAGGTAGGTGAACATAGTGCTGCTTAGCACAAAGAGATTTCTAGGCGGAGATCTCAGCTCTTACTTCGGTGGATTTCAAGTGCCACTCTAGGGGAGCCACTTGACACTTTTGGAGACATTCTGGAGCAGGGGAAATGAGTTTACTTCCACTTCTGCGCAACACAGGGATGTTGGAGGAGAATTCACACCACTAGAGGGAGTTAGTTGTGGAGCAGATAAACTGTTGGGAATTTCAGGGCTGAATTGGAGTGTTATTTGCAGAAGATTTTGTGTGGTTTGGAGGGCAGTCAGTGGGGGAAATTTCTGGGCTAAGTAATTACCTTTTAGGGTCTGCGAAGTCTTTTGGCAGTGGCACATAGGACACTGGAATCGCTTCCCGCAACTCCCAGAAATGTAGTTTTGGATATGGAAACGCGTACGAAATGGCTTGGAAATGACATGGAAACGTTTCTGCCACGTTTCACTTTTTTAGAAACGACCAACCTGAGATCGGAAACATTTCAAAGGAGTTTCAAGAAAATTTGATCCTCTTCCAGAAAATATGGATACATTTCCAGAAAATATGGATATGTTTCTAAGTTTCCAGGTTTCCAATGTTCCAGGCACTTTATTGCAATAATATATTCCAGGTTTTTTTGTCTAGAGCATGTAAGTCTAGCTGAATTCTTTGCAGACTTTATATCCACTGATTACAACTCATCTAAAAATGAACATTTATCTTGAAAAAGGATTCATGACATGATAGAGGTATTTGCCAACAAGTTTTCAACAATGCCAGATCTAAAGGATGGAAATCTGGAATATGGAATGGAAACTCATAAGGTATCTATGAAATCAAGAAGGAAAGTTGTTACCTGTAAAGTTGGCTGGTGGAAGCAGTTTCTTTGCATTAGGTTAAATTTCTTAGCATTTCTTTACTACTATCATACCTCACAATACTTAATTGCTTAAATTGTGGCATCTTGATTCTTGTTCATATGATCTTAGGTTGTGAATAAATAAATCCAGCTTACTTCTTTCTATGAATTTCAGAGCATTTCCTGTTGTAGCTACTAGAATACAGTCCAATTTTTAATGTGTAGACATTATTTACAATGATTAAATTTACATTATATTTGGTTATACTAAACAATATTTCCATGGCATGACTCCTTTAGAGTCTACAACAAGATACTGTGCAACATACTATCTACAAAGTCAAATTCACTATGTTGCCTCTGTGTTAGTGCTGTCTAATTCATTATAAATATATATAATTTCATGAAGTATGGTGTGACTCTGAAAACAATCTCATATTCCTTTAAAGTGTGAGTGGGTATTTACTATTGACATTTTAATCAAAGGTGCCAACTTGAATGTTATAATAATCATTAATGATGATAATGGCAATGTTTATACCAGTGTTGAAAATATCGCGATATTTTCGGCAAAATGATATATCGCCGAGTAAATATCGCGATATTTTCCGTTTTGAAAATATCACGATATTTTCAAGATATCGGCAAAATGTCGCGATATTTTGAAAATATCGGCTAAATATCGCCATATTTTGAAAATATCGGCAATCTGAAAAAATTGATTTTTTATGCTTGCCGATATTTGCCGATATTTTCGCCGATATTGCCGATAAGATGTTTTCTGGACCCACGCCGATATTTTGCTGATACCGATATTATCAACACCGGTTTATACTGAATTGATGATGATGATTTGTTTATGTTGAATTCATGATGATGATTATGTATATTTAAATATAGAATCTAGATTCTAAAGACTAAAAGATGAATGATAATATGAAATTTTTATTTTATCATATATATATATGTTGTTTCCTTGCCGTATTGTATCCAGATTTTTTGAAAATTTGCCATATCCGTTTCAAATTCCGTATCTGTATCTGTTCCCGTATTCATTTCAATGCAACTTAGAGTGGCACCAGTGTGGTCAAAGGGCAAGCATAATTTGAGGCCTAATGGCTGGAGAAATCAAGGAGGAATTTGAGGAGAATTTTGGAGGCAATTTTGGGAGTTTTTCTGGGAGATTGTAGGAGTGCTCAGCAGCTCATTTTCAGGCAGTGCATTTGGCCAGTGAGACTGGAAATTCACACTTTTTGTGGGTTTTCCAGTGGCTGGGTTTGGGGCCAATTCCTTTTTGGGTCCTGTGGAGAAAAATTAGGGGAGGCACCAGCAGCATTTTCAGAGGATTCCGAGCACATGGGTGGCAGAAAACTTCGTTTCTTCGTAGCACCAGTGACAGAAATTTCCTGTGCAGGCACAAAATTTTGTGGGATACTTCCTTTGAGCTGGGGCAGAAATTCTACAACCTGGGTTTAACCTTAGCTTGCTGTTGTAAGCCCAGGTTCATTTCTCCTCATTTATATTCTACTCTTATGCCCATAGTTTAATAAAAGAATCAAAGTTGGTGCTGCTAATTGTGTGTGCAATTGCTATTTTGAAGTGCTGTTTCAAGTTACATGTTCTGTTATTTACTGATAATTCCAGTTAGGAATATAACACAATATCCCCATCCTTCACAGGTTGCCAAGGACGACCCAGCCATTTCGATTTCTCCTTGTCCCAATCAGCCAAAAAATTGATTTGTGGTCAATTACAATTTACGACAGCCCCAAACATGTAGGCATTTAAGTGTCCCATCAATGAAGTCCTAAGAAAGTTCAATAGAGAGAAGGGAATCATCGGAAAATTAATTTCAATACCTTACCCCGTAACAATGGCAATTCCTGTTACCCATCCCTGCATTCTAAATGCCTCAGGGTGTTGCTCAAGGGCATATGCAGTTAGGAGTCAGGACATACAATTAGGGGGCAAGAGGGCAGCCATGTGTGTATAACTGAACATTAGGCGTTTTATTAGTTCTATTCCAGACTCCCCCAATCTTCTTTATTGTTTGTATAATACATTTGTTGAATCCACTACGCACAGTCTTGATCACTGAACATTAGGTGTTGTAATGGTTGTATTCCATACTCCTCCTATTAAAAGTAAGAATCTTCTTTATTGCTTGTATATTGCATTTGTGGAACAACTAAGGGTGGTCTTGTTGTTCATGGATGAGACTTCAGTTGATATTTATTATTCTTTGATTCCATACTTTCTTTTTGTTTGGGACCTTGTTTTTAGGGTGGAGTTCAGTAACAAGGAACTTCACAGAGATCTCTATTGACTTGGTTCTGATTTTTGAAATGGTATAAAGTGGGCTTGCTGCAGCATATAGATTGAAGTCTCAGGGTTTAGCAGTTACAATCTTTGAAGCCGATGGAACCACTGGAGGTAAAATAAAGAGTGTTGCTCAGAATGGCTTCATTTGGGAGAAAGGGGCTAATACCATGGTAAGTGAATAAATTGGTGCATAAGTGACATATCGTTTTACAGTAGAAATCATTTAATAAACCCCTTTAACTATAGAATCGATAATCCCAGCCTATAGTTTTAACAAGTAAGTTTGCATTTGTCATTTGTTTACTTTGGTGTTTCAATTAGTTAGAAAATATTGTAAGACACCGAAATTAAGGTTTGATATTTGCAAATAAAATATTGAAGCTCTAAGACAAATTCCTGAAACCCAAATGGGAATTTAACATGTATAACTAACATTGCCTTCAATTTCTACTTCTCTGCAACATACATGTATAAAATTGATCAAATTAACTCTTGAATACTAACTTCAAACTTGGTTTGGTGGTTGAAGATGGCTCTTCTCTGCTGTAACTCTCGCTCCTGCTCTCGTTCTTGTTACCAAACGACCAAAAACCACCCAGACAACTAAATACAGCTTCAGTACTCAGCTCCAAAGTACTTAGATTGAGATACGTTGGCCCCCGTGCCCA
Organism: Pinus albicaulis; assembly: GCA_034641835.2. NCBI lineage: Eukaryota > Viridiplantae > Streptophyta > Pinopsida > Pinales > Pinaceae > Pinus > Pinus albicaulis. The sequence continues at coordinate 64,632,330 of CM076581.1, read as the reverse complement.
AAATTTCAGAACAATTGAACTCTATATCTCCTAATCTCTCCAGTTTGTTCAGCAACTTGTCACTCTTTAGTTCAGAGTTCTTCCTCTGTTCTCCAAATTTTCTCCTTGTCCTTCTTCTCTGTGTACCTGAATAAATAGGCCCTCTTAGGCGGTTGCCGCCTCATTGACTGCTCTTCCTCAATTTTATTTGCTTAGTCAGAGTATACATGTAACCCAAGTGTAATTACCTATATGGAAGGCGGTTGTCATTTTTATAACTTTAACTTTTAATTTTTTATTATATTATTTAAATGTAATGAATTAATATATATATATATATATATATATATATATATATATTTAAACTAATGTTCTTTTAATTATAAGATTTAAATTAAATGTATATTCATACATTTTACATTAATAGGATTGGCAGTGTAAATTTTATTTAAATAACTTTATAATTACAAAAATAGGTAATATTTCTCTTAATGTTTTTAGGTACTTTTCCCTTTATCATTCACTTAGACATCTTTCATAATTATTTAATAAGTATACTAGTGTAAGTCATATGATGTATGCATATGTAGCTATCATACACATATATCGTATGTTTACTAATACCTTTTGTTTATAATTCAAAATGGGTCATTACAAATATATTCTTGATATTCATTACTATGCTTTAAATAACCTATATAATAAAATGTTTAAGTTCAGTTTATCTTGATTCTTTAGGCCTTTTGCACTAAATTGGGTGATATGAGACAAATGGCATATATCATTGACTTTGATATCTCTTTATATTCGAGAAAACTTTTTTGATGTTCATTCCGTTTTACCTGCAGACAGAGACTGAGCCAGAAGTTGGGAATTTGATAGATGACTTGGGAATTCGTGGACAACAGCAATTTGTATGGTCTTAAGAATTCTTTCATTTGAGTTTTTAGAAGATAACCTTTTCCATTCTGAAGCCCATTTTGAAAACATATTATTCAATACTTCTCATTTCTTCTGGTTATTGTCACTTGGTATACCAAAAAAATATTCTTGCATCTGCAATCCTAGGAAGGGGCATAGAATGCATGGCATCATAAGCAACGAAAATCTAACTAAAAGTATGTCAATTGAATGAATGTCAGTAGTATAATTTCTTTTCTTCTATCCTATGAAATAGACATGAATGTGTTCATTGTGTCTCTTTATAGTTATTAATACACACAGCGTAGAGTAGCTTAATCAGGCTAATGACTCTTGTTTTTTCCTACATCCCAAACCAATTATTCGCCAATTTCAGCTTTTCCTATTCATTGATTCAGTAGATTCTAAAATTCAGCCAAAGTAATTAAATAAGATCGGTCTTTGAACTCATATGGAAAAAACCTCAATTTCATAAACAAATAACTAATTTGATAATAGTAGAAGAATAGGAAATAAAAGTTACATAAATAATTGACAAGAATGATTACACAGACTCATTTGCATAGGAAAGAGGGTTGGTCCTTCAGTCCTTTATACTGCAGAATCATTTTTCTTGCAAACATTATGTATCAATGAGATGCCTAGTCCATCACCTTACAAGATTTGACTACTTTATACAAGCAAATGGGGATGGCCTTCTTTAACACTAACATTGATCTATCCAAATTGTAATATATACTAGATTATGTTTTACCTTCAAATATAACATCTGTTCGTTTAAGCACTGATGAACAAATTGCCTATGCTACTTATGCCATCACTAAGAGACTTACCCATCCCATAGGCTTAGCTACATTTTGCAAGATCTTGCTGGCATGCTATCGGGATCCCACACAATTTTGGTTATCGAGAAAATGTTGTGGTGTCATGGTGTGACTTCCACATTTGATATATGGCAGCATACTTTGAACATTGTAAGTGCACGATTTTACTGCCAATCATCAAAATTCTGGAGTTTTTTATTCATGTATACCACAAACAATATGAAGAGGCATAAACCATGATAAACTCTAAGCCTGCAGAGGCTCCCCAAAAGTTGCTAATGAGTTTACTTTATACATGTTGTCAAAATCAAAGATAAAAATGATCTCAACTAAGACGTCATGTTCTTATACAACTTTCTTGGCCCTCATAGTTCTTCTATCTATTTATGTTGAAAACCATTTTCTATCTATTAGAATAATAGTGCAAAAAGGAATCTCATAATATCTGGAGACTTTGTCCAGTTCAAACTTCTGCTACTATTGCTATACCAAGAGCTAATTCTAAATAATATTTGACCTTAGTTGAATAAAACGTGGAAACGTTTGGAAGTTACAAAAACGGGTACAGGTTTCCACATGGCCCCCTCCCCAATGGAAATGTTAGGCAAAATGTCACATATATCATTTTTTTCACAAATAAGTTAATAACACATTATCTTGTAAGCAAAAGAAGAATGAGACACATAAATGACATTTTAGAAGGAAAACCAAATCTATGTTAACTCTCATAGATGATTGCATAATGCAAAATCCAAAACCATTGTTTCTAGATGAGGCTATATATGCAAGATTCCAAAATCAGCTTTTATATATGAGTCTATACATCCAAAATCAGTCTTTATATTGGTGGATATATATGCTGAAAATGAAATAAAATATGAGCTAAACACAAGTACAATTACATATCCTAATAATCCTCATCGTCATCCTCATCAATAAAAATAGGGAACAAGGTGCTTGTTCAGTAGAACTAGTGTGTGGATTGATTAGAGGTAAATTTTAGTGGTAGATTAATTTTTTTTTGGCCATAGAAGGGCCCCACACTATTCTTGGGCGCTTGAGTGCTCCTGCATAAGAAAAAACAATGTCGGGAAACAGGGCAAATTTGGGCTGAAAAACCGTTAAAATGTTTTGATGGCATTTCCAAGTCTGGAAACACCATACAAGCTTTTCAACGACGTTTCAGCATTTTTGAAACTGGTATGCCATGTTGGGGGCCATTCCCCACAACATATTCTTTGACTTACAATGATTACAAAAATATTTACAAGATGAGAGTATTCAAATTTTCCAACTATATATATCACTTCCTATTTGAAAAAGAAAGCCTTCTTTCCCCAAAATCACTATCAGCTATGAGTACAAGTCACAACTTGAGTCCTCTGTAATTGAACGGTCACGAGTCATCCTATGAACTTGGGTGGTAAAAATCCAATCTCCATTAGAGTCACATGGGTCTGGTTATCACCGAAACTAGTAGGTTTGCTTATGTCCTTGCAAACTGCTAAAATGGCACACATAGGACAAGTGCCCACCGTCACCTCAGTGTGAGTGCCCATTCTTTAAGCCCACTCCTACTTGAATGACTATGGGAGGATTCCCTATGTGAGACAACTTCACTCAATAACAGATTGACTAGTGCCTTGATTGGGGTCTTGGGTAAAGAGAGGAGTTAAAATGCAAACTATGCAGGAAAATAGTGTTGATCAGCAAGATGGTTCACTCAAAACTGAAGAAGGGCAACATGCAAATAGCTCAAATGAGTGAAAATTTAATATATTTACAAAATATATGAGTTATTCTTGAATTGAACCTTTGGTAAGGAGGTTTTCTATGTATTTTTACTTCCTGTCCTATGACTGCAGATCTGAAATCTACAAAAATATGCAGGAAAACAAATTGTTAATCCCTTTACAGGGCCGCGCACAAGTGCCTGAACAGTCTAGATTGATACTCTAGGGGTGTGGAAGCTAGGAAAACAATGTTATATCACTTTCAGCCCTTCCTAAGCTTCACATCTGCAATAGATACAAGTTTCCAACTAGTTGGAAACTCTGTTGCAGAGGTTTTGGGATCAAATCCCATTGGGGAAAACCTACAAATAAATTCCAGCTTATAAATTAAACTTTTAGTTGCTGGAATATGCTTAAAATAGTTCCAAATTAATAATATTAACTTGAATAACAGATATGGTAACTATCACGATGGTTTTTAAGTGTTGGAAACACTGAGAAGGGGGTGAATCAATATTTCTTGTCAATTAGTAACTTATTAATATTTTCATAGCAGTAATTAATCTTCGAAGCATAAAGCAACAATATAGTAGACACCAAAATTCTAGGTGGAAACCCTTCTGGGAGAAAAACTACCAAACATTTCTCTAATAATTTATGAGTACATTAACTGAAAAGGGAAACCCCAACTCCCTAGTAATCTAGAAAAGCGTTCAGTTTTCCAGCTCCAACTGGAAGGATGCTCCAACCAATGTTTTGAAAATCGCGATCGGGATTAAATCGGCGAGAGGAAAAAATCGTAAAAATCAGTAAAAATCGGGAAAAAATCGGTAAAAATCGGGAAAAAATCGGCACATACAAAAATATTCATGTTATTTTTAATTTTTTTAATATCTAAAGCACCCACAACATAAAATAAATGCATTGACACATAAATAATATAAGATGTGTAATATCATGTCTAGTGCTACATCACACATAATAGTGAATCATGTCTTGAATACTAAGTCCTGAGTCCCAACTCAACCTCAAAATATCAACAAAAAATATAATAATTTATCTCATATCATGAGTCATAATGTTATATACAAAGGAATGCACCAAATAACCTATACCACTGATTTCCTCTGCCCCTCTTGCGAGAAAATGTAACAGCTTTCCCTCTAGATGAAGAAGCTGGCGGGGCTGGCAATGGACTCTATTGTGCTCTAGAACCTGAAGCACTAGAACCTAAAGCACCAGGAGCTAAAGGAGGCAGACCACGTCCTCTACCGGTAGCAGGGGTAGGTGGTGTCACCTCCTCCTCCTGTTGTTGCTTCTCCTCCACTACCTCCTGCTCTATCCAATCAGGGGCTGAAGCCTGATTCCATGATAGGCCTCTCTGTTGGGTGTGGAGCCTGATTATCTTGTTTATTTTGTATCACAAGTTGGACCCCCGTTGCCGCCCGTAATTAAACGCTGCCTGGGGGGTCCAGGGGGGGCGGCTGCGACTTTATGGAGCCCCCCTCTGGCGGATGGTTTCGGGGGCAGCGCCCCCGAAGCTAAAAACATATGTAAAATTGCCTTGTAAAAGTATAGTAATTTCTAGTCAATCTGGGCCGTTCATTAGGCGGATTGTGTTCTCTCAAGATGACTTCTCCTCCTTCTTAGCTCTCTTTCTTGCCCTCTGTCTGCAAAAATGACAAAAAAAAATCGATTTTTGAACTTATTGGGTTGTTGTTTGATGGGCCCACGATTTTTACTGAAAAAATTGCGATTTTTGGGCGATTTTTTCAAATCCAAAAAATTGCCGATTAAATCGGCCTTCCGAAAAAATCGCAATTTTCAAAACACTGGAGCCTCCAACACCCTAGTTTTATCAATTAATGCTGAAAATGATGCTCCAACACCCTTGCAAGCTCCAACTTGTCTTAGCACCACCCTACCACCCTGAAGTGTTTTCAGCTACAACCTGAAAGTGACTTCAACCACCTACCTAGCACCACCCAACCACCTTGAAATTAATAATAAATCAGACCAACTATTGTGGGCTCCCATACCAGGGACAGTGATCCACTTACAATGAGTAGACTTCTGCAACTAATGTGGGCTCCTATACCAGGGACAATGACCCACTTACAATGATAATGAAATACCAACAGTAAAACGCTTACAATCAGACTTTTTATCAAGTGACTCCCTTAAGACTACTGCACTATGATAGGACTGCTGCAATCATACACTTTGAATAATGACAAAGTCTTTACTGTTGCAATACTGTTGAATTATGAGACAACTGATGTAAATCCTTAATGCTGTAGGAATGACGAGACCTTACTGCAAAAGCTCTTTTTGTCAGATACTTTGCAAAATGATGATGTCAAATATTCTAAATGTGTGTACTTCAGATGCCTTGATGATGTAACAATATGCACTTTTCAACTTGTGAAGGTAGTCTAATGCTTGTCTCAACCCTTCAAATAAATACTTCAACTAGGTTAACGTTCATACAAACTTTTCAAAAGTATCTTATAGTAATCATATCTGAATGCCCTTTAATTGGGTTGGCTTACTTAGAGCAGCAAACACATGTATAAGTGCATACCTTTTATGTCCAGCGTTGTCTTGAAGAATGACCAGTCATACAAGCATACCAAGATACATGCTACTGTAGAACTCCCCCAGATGTAAACCAAAAGAGAAAGGACCTGTTCCAAGAGTGGGCTTCAAGATTGATACCTCAGGCCTGTGATATCCCAATCAAATGATACCAGGGGAGAACTGTACTGTTGCTTCATATGTCACAAGTGAACAGTGCACAAAGGTCGGCTCAACAAGATGTACAAACAATAGGTGTAAATGTGTATATATGGTCAAGGAAACTATTGCAACTAGACCACTTCTTCGCTGGTCATGGAGGTCACTTTAGCCTCAAAACCTTCAACAATTAATAACAACCATTACCACTCCTTACTGCTGCTGAGTTTATTGATTATGACTGCTGAAGATAGATGCCAATTTCCAGACTTGCGAATTTTTCAGACTTGCGGATTGAGTTGTAGCGATTAGGGCTTGTGACAGACCTAGAGCTAGATCCCAATCTACACTGCAGTGCAAAACTGTAGCACTTCACAGGTTGAAACTTTTAATAATACACCCACGCCACAGGAGCTATAACACTTGTCAAACCTCACATTGTCTTTGACTTAGATCTGCCGCAGAGAATTGCAGAGGATGCAAGAGATTAACATATGGTTGTTCTCCACAATTGCTCCAATAAAATCATGTCTCAAAGTGGTCAGAACTAGCATAGAACTATGCCCTAACGGAGGATGAAATATTTCTGAATAAGGCCTCTGAAAATAATGCGTTGAATACCAAGAGATATGCCGTAGAGGATTGGTGATTACGACTGCGGCTAGGTCTGTAATACACCCTAATGAATCCTCTAAAACATGTGCCAATAAACCACAAACCCTCACTGCTCCTTGACAAATAGTCCTTTACAAAATTGGATGTTTAAGCTCAGACTTGATGCCCTGATGAGGGCCGAAAGCCTTCTTCCTGCAAGAGAGACCAACAAATCTTGATCCTTAGTCATTCAGCTGCTTCGCTGGACCTGTACAAATTATAATAGCGAAACGCTTATCTCAAAAACCATAACCAAAACCCTCTCACAATCTTGCCTCTCGGCTGATCTGCAATGACTCCATAGGGCTGAAGTGTTAGTTTTTGTAGCATCGGATGTGTTCTAGCCATGAGATTTGGCAGAGAGGCTAGAATACATGTATTCTCCAAAACCCAGAAATTGTTTCTTGAAATTCCACTAGAGACGATTTAATTAGATTTATTAGTCAATTTTTAATATTTCCCAAGTATAAACTTAGGGAATATGGTCAATCAATCAGGATTAATTAAGTCATGGTGAGAATGTTCTAGAAAAGTACATGGATCGATTTCTAGTTAATCCTAGCCATCGATTAAGATTTAATTGTGGCTGTTGAAGTCTCAATGGAGGATTATAAGAAGAATTCGATGGGGCTTGGAGAAGATACACCAAATCAGTTGAGTAATCGATTTTGCTGAGAAATCGATTTCCAGAGTAGCTGCTGTGTGTTGCCGGAAGTGATTCAGTGAGGTCGAAGCAGTGAGAGAGGGGCAGAGATAGTGAAGCCAAAGGAAGATTTCCAGATCCGGCGAGTACATTTGTAGAGAGGTAGAGAGTGCCACAGTAAGACAACACAGATCCCTCTAGAGGAAAATTCCGTTTTGCTGGGAAGAAGTCGAGACTCAGTGCCAAAAGCTGGAGAGAGGTTCCAGAGGCTGAGAGAATCAGTTTCCCAGACAACAACTGACGAGACAGTGAGAGGCAATTGGGAGCAGCTCTATTTCGAGCTGAGGTTAGTGTCGGATAGCCTGTGAAGTGAGGAATTTTCCTCACTAGTTAGTTTTGCCAGTTTATGTCTGTTTGGATTGCCAGTTTGGGCATCCATAGTTTGTACTCATATTTTCACTACTGCATAATATTAAAACCCTCAGCGACTGCATTGGTTTTCCCAAGTTGTGTTTTTTCGAGGACATTGGTCCAAAAATAACGGTGTATTTTGTGTGTGCATCTATTTCTTCCAACGTTTTTATTTCTTATGTAGATTTTATTTGTGAAGGTTGCAGTATATTGATTTTGATATTTACTGTAGTAAACGATAAGTAATTTGTTCATTTAAATAACAAATAGAAGAAATCTAATTAGTTGCTGCAGTAGGATTCCGAGTAACAGAATTTTCACATGGTATCAGAGCGCAGATGATCAACTGGAGAGCTCAATAGCGAAGAAATGAGTTTCGATGTTCATTGTGGGCAGCAGATCGAAACCCCAGAGGGCAGCGTAGTCACCTTGGCCAAGAGGTCGAATTTCTTGAGGAGAATCGATTTTTCTAAGAGAGGGACAAAATAACTTGATCTCTCGAGATCGAGGGATTCTAGAGGCAGAGGGAGCAACCAACATTTTTCGTAGAGTAGATCTCTAGCTGGACGTAGTAATTTTGCAATAGTTTGCTAGAGCAGAATTAGCATCGGGTGTAAGAAGAGCACACACTGAGGGAAAATTTCTCTTAGGTAACTTCTATGTCGGAAGTTCGAATTTTCAGTTGCAGATCGACGTAATGACTGCGTAGGGTGACGTAATGAATGCGCAGAGGCAGTTGGGAGCAGCGCTATTTCGAGCTGAGGTCAGTGTCAGATAGCCTGTGAAGTGAGGAATTTTCCTCACTAGTTAGTTTTGCCAATTTATGTCTGTTTGGATTGCCAGTTTGGGCATCCATAGTTTGTACTCATATTTTCACTACTGCATAATATTAAAACCCTCAGCGGCTGCATCGGTTTTCCCAAGTTGTGTTTTTCCGAGGACATTGGTCCAAAAATAACGGTGTATTTTGTGTGTGCATCTATTTCTTCCAACGTTTTTATTTCTTATGTAGTTTTTATTTGTGAAGGTTGCAGTATATTGATTTTGATATTTATTGTAGTAAACGATAAATAATTTGTTCATTTAAATAACAAATAGAAGAAATCTAATTAGTTGCTGCAGTAGGATTCCGAGTAACAGAATTTTCACATGGTATCAGAGCGCAGATGATCAACTGGAGAGCTCAATAGCGAAGAAAGAAGGAGTTTCGATGTTCATTGTGGGCAGCAGATCGAAACCCTTGAGGGTAGCGTAGTCACCTTGTAAATTTTTGTAGATGTTCTATGCTTGATGCAACTTTACTTTTATTACAGCAATCGCACAAATGGTTAAGTAAAATGCTGATAGAACATATCCGTGGATCTTATAGAAGACAAACCAGAAACAGAAAAATGTGATGGTGCGTTATGGCAGTCAACAGGATGCTTCAACCAGCAAAGTCTCCTTGATCAGCCAACCCAGAATGTGTCACAACAATCCCCAAATCAGCTACCGAGTCAATCTCAGCTTCACCCTTAAAGTCATCAATACGGCTGGCTCCAGAAAGTCAACGTGTATGCAGTTAAAAAGTCAACGCAGCAACAAGTTCGGTCAACCTTTTGACCTCGGTTTCTGTGCCAATGTGGACGTCCTCCCAAAATCGAACTCTCCAACAATTTTCAGCCCTTTCGGACCATGCGTTGACCAAAGTCAACGCTGGTCAAACTTAGTTGGAAACCCTAGCTGCAGAAATTTCGTCCTTCCTCTTGGCCGTACAGATTCGTCCTTCTTCTTCACATGTGTGGGCTGAACTTATCCTCCAAGGAGCTCGTACTAAATCAGATGAGAGAAGAAGATGTGTGTTGAGTTGTTGTGAAATGCTCTCCAACTTTGCCTGTATTTATATCCATCATTTGGGGTGTGTGACACATCTGCTGGGGGTGTAAAACCTTAAGGCCGACCTGCACAAATAATTTATTATAAATAATAAATTCAAAATAAATGTTCTGCTCATCGGATTAAGATATATTTTATATGGATTTTACACCTCTCCGAAAGAGGAATCCAACAAAAATATTAGCCTCTTAATCCGAGCTTCACAACATGGAGTTTGGACCTAGTTGTCCAATTTTAACACTCCCTCTCAACTAGGGAGAACTCCATCCATCAGTGCAATCAAACATCGTGCGTCATCCCGCCGTAACTTGTTTTGCTGGCCTCTTTATTTCGGTAACGTGTTGGCCGGCCGTACATCATCCCCCGGCTAATAGATTCACCCAGAGGTTCGAAACTTCTTACCGACTCACAAAGAGTCTCCAACCAACCCGAAGTTGGTTCATCCGACCCGAAGTCGCACTACCCGTACTCACTAAACTTGACTACCTATCAAGGGTTGACCTCGCCATCCTAGATAGAGAGTACGGCAATCTCCGATGCGTCCACGCATTTGCTACTAGTCTCTAGCTTTTCCCACCCCACACAAAATGAGAGGTACTTCCCATGAGCCCCGAACTCAATGGGTAGGATGCATACGGGGGCATTTGATGGAACAGAGGCGAACCCACCACGTCAATCACAACGTGCGTGCTATCATGAGTGCTTATAGCTCCGAGAAGCTATCCCCAAAGCTCTGCAGCTCCCGTAGCTCATCGTCCAACAGACCCACATCATAGGGTCGTTCCACGATACCATGACTCTCACTTAAGGTTAGGAACTCTGACCCTTCCCCAGGCTTAGTGAGGAATATCCACGACCGCCATCAAGCCGATGATCGAGGCTTACGGCGCCCGCTCGGTATTCACATCCCGACAAAGTGGTACCCGATATCAATATGCTTGGATCTAAGCCGGGAACACGGATTCTAAATATACGAATCCCATCATAATGGCTAGTAGCATCGCGCGGGTATTCATACATGTCCAAACAGCTCACTAAAGAGCTTTCGCAACCAAACTGCTTCACAACAGGCCATACTTGCCGCAATGTATTCGGCCTCAGCGGTGCTCAAAGCCACCGACTTCTGCTTCCTGCTCATCCATGAGATCGAAGCAAAACCAAGATTGAAGCAGCATCCCGATGTGCTCTTACGATCCACCACACTGCCAGCAAAATCAGCATCAGTATATCCACGGAGTGTCACACTCCCGGCAGTGTATCTCAGCCCATGGTTTATCGTGCCCCGAAGATATCTCAGAAGATTCTTGGCACCAACCCAGTGAAAATGATGAGGCTCAACCATCTGTTGACTCAAAGTGTTCACTGCAAAACATATATCCGGTCGGGTGTTCACAAAGAACATCAAAGCTCCTATGAGTTGACGATACTCAGTAGGATTGGCCAAGATAGGCCCAGCAGCGCTGCCACTCAACCTTTTGAAGTTGAGTTCCATCGGGTGTTGACACGGACTTGCAGTCCACCATACCAAATCTCTCTAGAAGTTTCACAATGTATTTTCCTTGAGAAAGGAAAATCTCTCCAGGTCTCTGCCAGACCTCCAGGCCTAGGAAGTAGTGCATCAGTCCTAGGTCCTTCATCTCGGACTCAGCAGCGAGCTCCCTCTTACATTGATGAATGAGAGGGTCAGCACCTGTCAGGAAGAGGTCATCCACATATAGCACTAGAATGAGAGGCTTCCCATGTACAACCTTGAAGTAAAGGTTCGGATCAGCATTACTTCGAGTGAAGCCCAACTTCATCAAGTAACTATCCATCCTCTCGTACCAAGCTCTGGGTGCTTGCTTTAACCCATAGAGGGCTTTCTTCAACCTGCAGACATGAGTGTCTCGATCTTGAACTTCAAATCCCAGAGGTTGTTCTACATACACCTCTTCCTTTATTGCACCATGCAGAAAAGCGGTCTTGACATCCATCTGATGAAGACTCCATCCTTGCGTAGCAACAAGGGCTATGATTGATCGAATGGTGGTATATCGTGCCACAAGTGCAAATATTTCATCATAGTCTATTCCTTCCTTTTGAGAGAAGCCACGGGCAACAAATCTTGCCTTGAACTTTTCAGCACTCCCATCAGATCCATGTTTGATCTTGTAGAGCCATTTCACGGTGACAACTGATTTGTCCTTCGGCCTCGGGACCACATCCCAGACATCATTCTTCATTATGGACTCATATTCTTCGTGCATAGCATCCTTCCAGACTTGATGCTTTCCGGCTTCCTCAAAAGATCCAGGTTCAGATTGTACAATAGTACTCATGGCAGCTAGATACCCTTGGTATCTACACGGCTTCTTGCTTTCTCGGAATGTCCCCCTTGGGGCAGCATGACCCTCAGCATCTTCGAGGGTGTCCCTAAGCCATGATGGTCTCTTTCCTAGTGAAGGAGATGGATCAATAGGGTCCATTGGTCCTTCAATATCAGGCATTGTCTCATCCTGCTGTTCTTCCAGATTTCCAGGCCTTTCTTCATGATTTTCTCCAGATCTTGGAAGATCTACTACTTTCTTCAGGGAAGCATCTTCGTCAAAGGTGACATCATGGCTTATCTCTACTTCCCTTTGACCGGGTACATAGACTCTATAGGCCTTAGAAGTCTCACTGTAGCCCACAAACATTCCTTTCTTCCCAGTAGCATCCAGCTTACTTCTCTTTTCTTTCGGCACATGAAAATAGACAGGACATCCAAAAATTCTAAAATGTGAGACATCGGGTTTCTTACCAGAGAAAACCTCTTCGGGAGTTTTGGAGTCCAAAGCGGAATGAGGGCATCGGTTTTGAATGTACACAGCAGTATTTGCAGCTTCTCCCCACAGAAACTTTGGTAGACCCCGGTCACATAGCATGGCACGGGCAGCTTCCACAATAGTCCTATTCTTGCGTTCAGCAACACCATTCTGCTCAGGAGTATATGCAGTGGTAGTCTCCCTCTTAATGCTAGCTTCTCTGCAAAAGTCTTTGAACTCATTTGACTCATATTCAGTGCCATTGTCGGTCCTTAAAATCTTGATCTTCTTTCCGGTCATATTTTCCACCAAGGCTTTGAAGGTACGGAACCACATGAAAGCCTCATCCTTCTTCTTCAAGAAGTATATCTAGGTTTTGCGAGAGAAGTCATCAGTGAATGTCATGTAGTAAGAACATCCTCCCAGGGATGTCACGGGCAACATACCAGATAGATCAGAATGGACCAGTTGCAAAATATTAGATGTCTTTGTGACACTTGAGGGGAAAGGTCCCCTTGTATGCTTTCCTTCGGCACAACCCTTACATACACCTTCATGATTATTTCCAAAGTCGAGCATCCCTGTCACCACCTTCCTTGCTTCGGGAAGGGCCTTGTAATGAAGGTGTCCAAACCTTCGGTGCCATAGTTCGGTTTGTCGGATAGTATCACATGTCATTGCTCCCAGCGGACTTCCTCCAACCTGGTAGAGTGTGCCAACTCTAAACCCAATCGAGATAGCTTCCTTAAAGCTCTTCTTCCACATGAGCACCTTTCCATCAGTGAATGTTACATTGAACCCTTTGTCTTCCATGGCTGATATAGACACAAGGTTCTTCTTCAAGTTTGGTACATAGAGTACATTTTGTAAATGTAGGACTTGTCCTTGAGACAAGTGGAGGGTCACACCCTCGGTCTTTTCACTGGATATGATAATTTCTAGATTAGTATCCTCTCAACCATGTCGTAGATCGTTTCGAATCCGTTGATGTGTCTTGAGGCACCACTATCGACAGCTGTGACATCCATGTTGTCTACGAGATGTAGCGCAGAGAGCAGAGCAAGAATATACTATTTCTTTTATCACGCATTAGACTCCTCATACTGAGTTTCTAGACCTTTTAGAAGGTACATTGTTTCCACTGTGAGGGAGCCTTCCTTCCTTTAGATTTGTCAAGCTTCATCCATTCCCCATTCCTCCGTTGTTGTTGTTATCATCATTATAATCCTTCGAAGGGACATTCTCTAGCATAGTGACTGTGCCTATGGCAAGTGAAACACTTACCCTTCTTTTCTTGAGTCCTTGTTCTTCCTTTTTCCTTAGGACCACCAGAGTTCTTCTTTCGAGAATGAGCACCATAGGCAGCATTTTTGTCATTATCGAATTCCTTCATTCTTGTTTCTTCTTGCATACATCTAGACATAAGCTCGTCAAAGTTAGGAATGGTATTGTTATTGAGAATGGTAGTAGTGAATACTTGCCATTCATATGGGAGTCCTCCAAGTGCGGTGAGAACCATCTCATGATCGGCTATTGTCTCCCCAGTAGCCAGTAGATTGTTCCTTGTTTCGGTCAATTTCAGAAAGTAAGCTTGAACAGACTCATCCCGGCCCTTCTTCATATTCTTCAATTTATTCTTGAGGAATAGCACTTGGTTTACATTGTTTACCTTGAACATCAGGATCAATTTTTCATACATCTCCTTGGATGTGCCTAGCTCAGATATATAGGCAACCAGACTCTTATGTATGGATTCCCTGATCATCAGCTTTGCTTTGATCTCCCCCTTCTTATACTTGTTTTTAGCAATACGTAGGCACATTGGATGGAGGTTCTTGTATCTTACCTAGTACATGATCCATGAGATCATGGTCTTCCAATTTGAGATCTAATATCATCTTCCAGGCATGGAAGTCATCCCTTCCAGTCAACTTGTCATTCTCCTTTAATTCATAACTTGTGGAACCCATTTTCTCAGATGGTGATTGCTAAAGATAGGGCTTGTCTTCACCTCAGCTTTGATACCATGTAAATTTTTGTAGATTCTCTATGCTTGATGCAACTTTACTTTTATTACAGAAATCACAAAATGGTTAAGTAAAATGCTGATAGAACATATCAAGTGATCTTTGCGAAGACAAAACTGTATAAACAAAGAATGTGATGGTGCATGACGGCGGTCAGATGTCAACTGAAGAAAGTTCCGTGACGCCCAACCCGTATCGTGTCACAACAATCCCCAAATCAGCCTACCGAGTCAACCCAAGTCAACTCTAGAAAAGTCAACGTTGTCCAGAAAAGTCAACGCAGGGCAGCAAGCTAAAAGTCAACGCAGCAACAAGTTCGGTCAACCTTTTGACCTCGATTTCTGTGCCAATGTGTACGGCCTCCCAAAATCGAACTCTCCAACAATTTTCAGCCCTTTCGGACCATGCGTTGACCAAAGTCAACGCTGGTCAAACTTAGTTGGAAACCCTAGCTGCAGAAATTTCGTCCTTCCTCATGGCCGTACAGATTCGTCCTTCTTCTTCACACATGTGGGCTGAACTTATCCTCCAAGGAGCTCGTACTAAATCAGATGAGAGAAGAAGATGTGTGTTGAGTTGTTGTGAAATGCTCTCCAACTTTGCCTGTATTTATATCCATCATTTGGGGTGTGTGACACATCTGCTGGGGGTGTAAAACCTTAAGGCCGACCTGCACATATAATTTATTAGAAATAATAAATTCAAAATAAATGTTCTGCTCATCGGATTAAGATATATTTTATATGGATTTTACACCTCTCCGAAAGAGGAATCCAACAAAAATATTAGCCTCTTAATCTGAGCATCACAACATGGAGTTTGGACCTAGTTGTCCAATTTTAACACACCTTGGCCAAGAGGTCGAATTTCTTGAGGAGAATCGATTTTTCTAAGAGAGGGACAAAATAACTTGATCTCTCGAGATCGAGGGATTCTAGAGGCAGAGGGAGCAACCAGTATTTTTCGTAGAGTAGATCTCTAGCTGGACGCAGTAATTTTGCAATAGTTTGCTAGAACAGAACTAGCGTCGGGTGGAAGAAGAGCACACAGTTAGGGAAAATTTCTCTTAGGTAACTTCTATGTCGGAAGTTCGAATTTTCAGTTGCAGATCGACAATAGTAGCTAGCAGAGCCACACATTCTAGGAGGGAGTGCAAGTAGCAGAGCAACAACTGAGCACAGGGGAAGAGGGAGTTTTCAACTTGATCAGAGATGGCCATAGATGGGCAGGATCCATGGAGGAGTAGTAGATTAGATCCAGTTGCTGCAGATTTCTCACATAGATCAGTGTCCTTACTACGAGAGCCCAACATAATTAGTAACAGAAGGATCATAGTGTCAGCATGTGCAGTCATTCATTCTGATGAAAGATGCATAGCTAGTTGCAGTCAGTACCTGGGAGACAGTTGCAGAACTAGTTTCAATGACACACGCAGTGCGAATTGCCCAGTTGCAGGATGCAGGTGCAGTTCCAACCAGAAGATTTCTTGTGTAGAGCTACGCAATCCAGCTTCCAGTACAGGAGGATAATGCGAGTTGCTAGGAGGGAGCAGAGAGATTTCCCATAGGGAGATCGAGACTCAGTGGGAGTAGCCCTATGGAAGCTAGTACTTTGGGATCTGAGGATATCAGACTCATTATTGCAGTAGTTCCAGTAGTAGTGCAGAAGCATCAACAGAGTAGTAGCAACAACAATATGAGTAGATCAAATTTTGCCATGTTCGCAGACATACCTCCAGGGGTGAGGTGCAGCGATTTGGTTTTTGTATCCCTAGAGTGCCACATGTTGGGAAGGATTCTTGAGGAGATCCACCTCTTGAATTAGTACTTTGCTACAGGAGCCCACAGTATTTAGTAGCAGGATGGACCAGTGGCAATTGGTGCAGTCAGATGCCATAGTGACAAATGCAGTGGCTAGTAGCAGTTAGATGTCAGAGTGACAACTACAGTGGCTAGTAATAGTCAGATGCTCGACAACGCAGTGCAGAGTTGGTAGCAGTGCAGTTGGAACAAGGAAGAGTCAGCAACAACGCAGAAGCTTCAGTGACAGCGTAGAGACTAGTAGCAATCAAGACTCGGGTGACAGATGCATCATATTGAACACAAATGGTTCAGTGTTTTGGATAGTTCTCATTTGCAGTAGCAGTAGATGAGAGGGAGTTGCAGATGTTGCAATAGCAGCAACAACAGAGTTGTAGTGCAGATGCAGCGTTGACAGCAATTCAACAAGGTCAACAGCAACACAAATGCAACGCATATCAGAGTTGTGCAATGGTTGGTGGGCAGTAGTAGCCAGACATCAGCAGCGTGACAGGAGATGATGTAGAGACAGAGTGATCTTTCAGTGGGTTGCAGCATTAAAGCACATTCCTCGCTAAGAGGGAGTGTTAGTTTTTGTAGCATCAGATGTGTTCTAGCCACGAGATTTGGTAGAGAGGCTTGAATACATGTATACTCCAAAACCCAGAAATCGTTTTTGGAAATTCCACCTAGCGATGATTTAATTAGATTTATTAATCAGTTTTTAATATTTCCTAAGCATATAATTAGGGAATATGGTTAATCAGAATTAATTAAGTCATGGTGAGAATGTTCTAGAAAAGTACATGGATCGATTTCTAGTTAATCCTAGCCATCGATTAAGATTTAATTGTGGCCGTTGAAGTCTCAAAGGAGGATTATAAGAAGTAGCAGTTGTGTGTTGTTGGAAGTGATTCGGCGAGTACATTTGCAGAGAGAAAGAGAGTGCCACAGTGAGACAACACAAATCCCTCTAGAGGAAAATTCCGTTTTGCTAGGGAGAAATTGAGACTCAGTGCCAGAAGCTGGAGAGAGGTTCTAGAGGCCAGGAGAATCAATTTCCAAGACAACAACCAACGAGATAGTGAGAGGTGACGCAATTCCGAGCTGGAGGGACGTAGTAACTATGTAGGGTGACGCAGTGACTATGCAAAGGCAGTTGGGAGCAACTCTATTTCAAGCTGAGGTCAATGTTGGATAGCCTGTGGAGTGAGGAATTTTCCTCACTAGTTAGTTTTTCCAGTTTATCTCTATTTGGATTGTCAGTTTGGGCATCCATAGTTTGTACTCAGATTTTCACTACTGCATAATATTAAAACCCTCAGCTGTTGCACCAGTTTTCCCAAGTTGGGTTTTTCCGGGGACATTGGTCCAAAAATAACGAGGTATTTTGTGTGTGTGCATCTATTTCTTCCAGCTTTTTTATTTCTTCCGCAGTTTTTATTTGTGAATTTTGTAGTGTATTTAATTCGATATTTCCGTAGGAAACTGCAAGTAAATTGTGGAGTAAATTAACAATTAAAAGAATTAACATCAGTTGTTGCAATAGGATTCGGGGTTTTCCGAATTTTCACATGAAGTTCTAATTTCAGAGCTTGATCAAATGATATTCATTGATTTACATACTTAGGAGATGAGTTGAGGTCTCCTTATATAGTTGTGGATGGCTCCATAAGAGACAACTGATTTTGTATTTTGGAGGGAGATATTGAATTTTAAATTCAAACTTTGGAGGGAAAAACTCCTTTGAGGCTTTTTGAATTTTGAAATTTTGTTGTCTTTGGTGCCAAAACCCTCACATGCCCTTGATTTAGAAAAAAAACAAATATTCACAATTATCCTTTTGCCACAAGTAACATTATTTTAATCTTTGGTGAGGATCCTTGTGACATGACCATTTGTGTTGGTCAAGGTAGAGCTGCCACATCATCACCCTTTGGGGTTTATGCCCACAAGTTGAGGGCTTCATCTTCAAACAAGCATAACTCCCAAACTGTGAAGGCTCTCGTGTCATGCCACATACCACTGTAATCGGCTTGACGAGAGGAATCCAACAAAAAGGATTCAGAATTGAAAAACTATGAGTTAACATATCATTTTGGTCAACAAAGGCGGGGAATTTTCTGGTGCTGTTTGGGTTGACATCAATGACAACCACATTTCAACATTAAGATGAGAACTTACTTGGAGAAGCCCTTGTACTTTGGATCTCTGCAAAATTTGAAGATGTATGGCTATAATTTAATGCAGATCTGTAAAAACCAGCTCAATATACCTGTGAAATATATGTGTTTGAAAGCCTTAAACAAAGTATATTGATCCTTTGGACTAAATTTAAAATTTATGCTCAAAACCTCAAGGGTTACTCGCTAAACTTGAGATAAAATCTGACAAATGCAAGCTATTAAATATTTAATAAAATAGAAAATCAAAAGTTTTTGGATTCTTTTAAATAAGAGAATGGTTGCTGTGATAGGCTTACCTTGGCCACAACTTTACCTCTCAATTGTTGGGTTGTGAATCACATTCACTCTTAAGGTGGTCTTGCAATCTAGACAATGAGGTGAGTTTGGAGTCAAGAAGACTTTGTTGAGCAACTAGTCATCCATTTGGAGATTATTCCCCCTAGCATTGATTTTTTAGACAAGGAAAATGTTAATGATCCATACTTATCTTAAAGTGTAGAAACCTTAGTGAATCTTATTAATTCTTCAAATGCACATATAATGTTTGGCAATATTTGTATTTAAATATACAAATTTCTAAAGATTTTATATAGATTGTAGAGACTTTTGTCAATTTCTAAAGTAAATACTTTATCTTATAGAATTTGGGAAAATCATTTTTGAAAAAAGTGGAAATAAGTGAATCTTTTTGAAGAAAACATGGAGAATTAGACCATCAGTCACATTTAGCCCCTCAAAATTTTCCTGTTTTTAATGAGAATGTGGTTTTTAATCTTGGATGGAAATGAAAAAATATTGTAATTATTTGATGGATAATAGTTAATTAAGATCTCATAAGTGTAGAACATTCTTCTTTTAGCAGTTTAATGCTCTATGTATGTTTTCATTACTTGGACCTTCACCCTCGAGAAGGTAGATAACATATTTGACGAATGATGATACTGTTAGGTGAGTTCACTTGTTTCACTCTAGATTCTAGAATATGGGATCTGAAGGATGGTCAGCATGTTTGGGTTACTTTGTTCCTATTTTGTTTGACTGTACTGATGCTACCATGACTTTTTTTTTGTAGCCCATTATGCAGAGCAAAAGGTATATTGTCAGAGATGGCAAACCACAACTGGTAAGTTTTTCCAGTTGTCTCTGATTTTGATTTTGGCTTGCTTGTTTAGAAAATATCAAAGATTCTCCTTCCCTGGTGTAAACAATACAAAGCTGGACTACTTATCCTCTTTCTTCAGGTTTGGCTACCGAGAATACTTTGCTGAAGACATCATATAACATTACAGCTGTTTATTATTATTTCCTTAACATTCTCAGTGCAATGTGGTTATCTGTTTTTATCAGTTACCTTCGAATCCTGTGGCATTCATTGGCGGCAAGATTCTCTCAGCACAAGCCAAGGTTTGGCCTCTCTCTGTTTCTCTCTCATGTTTAACATTTCTCAGGTAAAAGTAAAGACACATAATGAAAAATAATATAACAGAAAGTAAACTTGTATATAGTAGTTGGGTTGAGGAGGTAAATCAAAGCATGCCAGGGTTCACTTACCTGACTAGAGTAAGCTTGCCTATGTGAGTTTCCGCCCTATGTTTCTTTGCTGCTCTGTTCATGGCTGGATGTCAGGGGTGTTGAGAAATCTAGGGCATAGCAATTAGGTGATTTCTCTTCTAATGGTAACTGCTTGTGAATGCTTTTTACTTCTTTATAATAGGATCTTATCTTTACTTTGATTATTATAGTGTTCTTCTTCATCAAACAACTACTGATGCATAAAAAATAAAGAGACAAGAGACACAAAATGTAGGTGATCAGCCAGGGCCAAAACCTCTCCAACTTGAGAGGAAAACCCAAACAAATTATTCTTCTTATAGAGACTTCAATTGACGAATACCAAGACCAAAACCCCTGACCTATTGACCTCTCCAAGACCAAGTCACAAGATCCTTTTCACTGCTTCTCCTTTTTGACCAAGTCAACACTTAGTCAAACTGGCTTCTAGCACTGCTAACTTCAGCTACTCTAACATTTCAGCCTCCTACCACAGTCCTGCAATTCTCAGCCCAATTGTACTTCTTGATTTAAGATAATTTGGACAGCCTTTCTTCTTCGCTTGACTTGGAGTTTCCTCCTCGAGGCTTCGGCTAGCAAGAATGATGCTTGATGGCTTCCTTAATGGCTTCTCTATGTTGATTTTTGTAGCATCGGATGTGCTCTAGCCTCAAGATTTTAGAGAGAGGCTAAGACACGTGCATTCCACAATACCCAGAAAGCGTTTTGGGAAATTCCACCCGGAGAGGATTTAATTAAAATAATTAATTATTTTTAATGTATTTTTAAGTCTAAATTTAGGTAATGTGATTAATTAAAGTGTATTAATTAGATCGGGTGTGAATCTTCTAGATAAAGGCACGAATCGACTCCCAATTAATCTTAGCCTTTGATTATGTTTTAATCTTGGCCGTTGATATGTCAACGAGAGATTATCAGAAGGAGTTTGATGGGGATTTGGAAAATACATCAAGTAAGAGATCAAGAGATCGATTTCTCAAGAGAGTAGCGCAGCAGTTGCCGAAGGAAGATTGAAAAGATTTCTTGCAGTGAGGGCCAGGGATAGTGAGGAGAATACATTGCAGAGGAGGTAGAGAGAGATCCAGAAGAGGCTGCACAGTGCCATGCTGGGCGGCGCAGAGCCGAGGAAGCGCAGAGCTACTCTGAGGCAGTGCAAAGCCTTTGAGGAGATTCACAGATCTGCTGAGGAGAAGTCCGGATCTAATGCCGGGAGCCGGGATGTGAGACCGGAGGGTCGGAGATCTGAGTTTCCTGTTGGCAGATCGATCAGCTGGAGGAGTGACACAGTGCCTAGGAGCCGTGACACAGAGCCAGTGCAGTGACTACACAAAGGCAACATGGTGCTAGCCATTCAGTGGCTGGACTAGTGCCAGATTGCTAGTGACAGTGTGAGATAATTTCTCACTATATTTTCGCCAGTTAGATTCTCTATATCAGATAGCCAGTAAGGCATCCAAAGATTTGTATTCAGAAACTACTACATAATAATACAAATCCTTAGCTGCTGCACCGGTTTTCCCGCATTGGGTTTTTCCAAGGACATTGTCCAAAAACAATGGTGTATATGTGTGTGTTTATTTCTTTCTTGCTTAGTTCTTGCTTCTGCAGTATTTTATTTATGTTGCGAAGGTTGCAGTCGTATTTATTTTGATATTTACTGTGTAACACCATAAATAACTTGTATCAAATTAACAAGTAGGAGAAATAGCATCAAATTGCTGCAGTAGGGATTCCCATTGTAGAATTTTCACACTCTAGAGATTGTTATATGCCTACTGCAGAAACCCTAATTTTCTGCCACACGTGTGAGGAGAAATTACCCAAAACAATGCTGAACTTCCTCGCTCTTCTTTCCTTTCACTTCGCTGGCTATGAGACTGCTCTTTATGATCTTCTCACTTCTTCCTATTGCAGATTGCTTAAGACCTTGACCGAATTTCTTGTCCACAAAATGAAGGCCAAGCTTGCCTATTTATAGTGTTTTGCCCATGAAAATTAGCCGACTTGACTTGGACACTAGGCCGACATGCCTTTTGGAATCTTCTTATTCTCTCTTTTATAGGGAGACTTCAAGGGATGTTTGTGACATGGTCTTGGAGGGTTAATGGCTCAAACAAAAACTTCTTTTTACAACATACAATGTGGCCAAATGGGTCTTCAACCTTTGACATTGACTTATTGGACATTATGACTTGATGACCAAACCTAATAGCTCTCAATGGGATCTTCTACTAAAAATAAAATTCCTTGAGCATGAAACCCATGATTCAAGCATTGCAAAAGAATTCTATTTTTCTTCTTTTCATCAATTGCATAAAATCATAATTACACATGTGAAGACCGAGCCTAGTTACACTTTTCAACACTCCCTCTTAACTAGGGAGGTAATCATAATCCATACAAGGTACTTGTACATTCTCAATCTGAAGAATTATTATAAGAAGAGTCAGATTGGTAACCCATATGCATAGCATCATATCAACTAGCATTGTCACATAGCAAGGCCTTGACTAACAACTCTATTTCTCCACAAGATCATAACACAATGCCGGTGAGACAAATGATGTATAGAAACCCTCATCATTGTCTCTCTCAGAACATACTCCACCTGGGTTCTTAGAATGTGTTCCTCCAGGACTATTCTTCTTTTGGATTCCCAGTCCTCAAAGAATATCGGTCCTCTACGACTATTCTTATCTTTGATGCCCTATCCTCAAAGAGTATCGAATGCCAGATGTTTACCCAATCCTCCATTCTGTCTTCCCAAGTGAAGTCAAGATTGATGTGTCTATCTCTCCCTCTCAAATTAGGGAGGACATACTCATTCCATTGAAGGAATGTACCCATTCCAATAAAAGGAATGTACCCAAGCTCCCTCTTAAATAGGGACTTGACCAAGCTCCCTCATGTCTAGGGACTTGCTTCCAACATCACTTTAGGTGGAGATCATGGGACAACCAACTGCTTGTAGAACTCCTTCCTTTGATGTCATGAATTCTTCTTTGTCATAGAGTCTACATCTTTTGGGACTTCTTCGTAGGGCACAGACCATCCATCAGTTTCATCCATAAGTTAGTCAAGTCATCATTCCTTTCATCGGAAAGTGATCTATTAGTTCATATTTGATCTTCCTTCATGCCATGTTGCCTCTTTCATGCATGTTTACATAAGGATCTTTCATCCTACTACATGGTTATCAGTGGTGGAAGACATCCACAACTCTTCCCTAGGCAGTCGTACATAAGCCCATCCAGATATTATTGAAAATAAGAAACGAACATTAAATCTAAATTACCTTTGTGATGATCTTTCATCATGAGATCTTCTCATCAGCATCCTACATATAAGTTGACATATCTCCAAAAGATAAACATTGTCAAGGGTATCCTTCTTTTTTAGACCTTCATTAGAGTCTTCATATCTTTCATGGAAATATCATAGTCAAATCTCTCAGTCCTCGGGTGTTGATTGCCTTCTCCTTAGTTTATGATTTGGATCTATAGGTACAACAACCACATTGTCCACGAATGCTTTGAGATCATATTCGTCTAGAAGGAATTTGATTCTTTCCTTCCAGATTACGTAGTTGGAGGATCCCTCCAACTGGTCTTGATCTCTCAGTCCGTGAGATGCCATTTCAGCCGAATATTGTCGAACTGCTCCTCTTCTTTCCCCACTGCGTAGCAATAGGCATGCTTACGGACTCCTTGTGCAACTCGTAGATTTGCTGCTCGGATTTGCTACTCAGATCTTGGAAAAATGATGAATTCCTCGGCAAGGAACTCACTGAGAAAGAATTCCCCACTATGTGCTCTTATTCTTCTTATGATGCTTCTCTGCCCAACAACTGCCTGCAGAAAATTGCGTCCCTCTGGCTCTGCGTGAAGGCTCTGCGCTGCTCCTTTTGCCTCGACAAGATCTCGATTCGGAAGTCTTACATCTCTCTCGACTCATTCATAGAGAGACAACCTTGAAAAATTAGCCCTTCGAGCTAGAACTGCGCATTCCCTTTGGGGATTCGATCTGTTGTTGCTGCAGCAATTCGACCTTCACTTCAATGCTCAAATCTGCTCTTCCTATTTCACATCAAATGCTCTGATACCATGTGAAAATTCTTGGATCTAACAATCTCAGGAATCCTACTGCAACCAACTGAATTTACTTCTCCTATTTTGTAAATTACATTACAGAATTAATTCAGATTTCTTCATGAATTATTGAAGTAAATTAATGAAGCAACCTTCACTTAATACTTTATGATTATGAAACAAGGAAACTGAGCAAAGAATAAATCACACAAAGGACACCATTATTTTTGGACGAAAGTCCCCGGAAAAACCCAATGCGGAAAACCGGTGCAACAGATCTGAGGATTTGTATTATTAAGCAGTAGCAATTTATGAATACATCGCTGAATACCTCAAGGGTTATTTAGTTACAGAGAGAGGAATACTGGCAAAAAGAATGTGAGTTTTACCTCAGTCAATCACTGGAAATTCCAGCTGATCTGGACACTGGAAGAGCTGCCCCTGGAGGTCTCTACCAAGTGATTGCGTAGGCCTTGTGTCACCTCCTCTATGAGCTGCGTCACACCAACAATGGATCGATCTGATTCCCGGAATCACAGATCTCAACCTCCCGGTCTCACACTCCGACTCCCGGCTTCTGGAACTGATCCGACTGTAAAATCTTGGAAACCCTCTGAGCCACTGCGTAACCTTTGCGTAGTCCTGCGTGGCTCTGCACTGGCTCTGTGCTGGGTATGTTGGACATCTCTACCTCTCTCTGCTGA
The DNA here is from genome assembly GCA_034641835.2 of Pinus albicaulis. NCBI lineage: Eukaryota > Viridiplantae > Streptophyta > Pinopsida > Pinales > Pinaceae > Pinus > Pinus albicaulis. The sequence goes on along the minus strand of CM076581.1, from coordinate 64,607,395 downwards.
TGATTCTTCGACTGAGAAAATCACTCTTTCCGGAAGCTACTCTACCCCTCTCTGCGCTGGAATCACTTAGATCTGATCTTTGTCCGAACACTGCTCCGTCAGAAGAATTCGATCACTTGATTCACTCGGTGTATCTTTCCAAATGATCCTCAAGCCTTCCTTTATAGTCTTCTCCTTGAGAGATCAACGACCGATATTAGATCTCTAATTAGTGGCTAAGATTATAACTTGGCTTGATCTTCGCTTTTGCTAGATCGTTCTCACTCTATTTTATTGATACCCTTTATTTATTTAATTTCCCTAAGTTTAGACTTAAGGTCCTCGTTAAAATAATTAATTTTTACAATAAAACATAATCCGAGTGGAATTTTCACAAACGGTTTCAGGGTTCTTTTGAATACCAGTGCCTAAGCCTCTCCACATAATTTGAGACTTAGAGCACTTCCGATGCTACTGAAAATCAACCTCGGTGTCATAGACTGCGCTGCTCCCATAGGCTGAGCCAAGTCTATGAGCTCTGATACCACTGTAATATCCCTAAAGATAATTTACAACAATAAACAGGCATACATAGACAAAAACACACACAACCAAATAAAAACAGAATTTAGAACACCATGGGACCATCAAAACTGCGCTGAGCCATTTTTTTAATTGCGAGGAATGTGTACAAAATGAGGTGCTGGAATTTCTCAAGGCAAGCTAGAGAAGCCCTCAAAATTTACTGCTCAACACCCTCAAATTCGGTCCTCTGTGTGGCTGAAGCTCTGCACTGCTGACTTCCTAGAAATGTTGCTGCTGTTTCAAATGATCTGCTGCTAGGGCCTGCTGTACTGCTCAGAAAATTCTAGGAATTTAACACCAGACTCTACTCAATAAACCCAAAATAACCCACGAAGGGTTTGCCGAAAGCTTGACCTCGGAAATTGGCCCTCTTGGGCTTTGCTCCCCAAACTGCTGGGCAATTCGGACCTCCTGATAATTATGCTACTGTATGCCACTGAAATGCCTGGAAAATCGCTATTAGAAGGCTCCAATCCTTCCCACCAAATCTCCTGCAAAAACTCCACTCACTCCCCGACTCTCGGATTGATTCCCTCACGGGACTGCACAGCTGGTGACGATGCCTTTGCGCTGCTAATGAAGTGACTGCGCTGTAGGAGAGGATCTCTACTGCTGAACTAATTGAACTATGGTGAAGCACCTTCCTTGAGCTGGCACTCGAAGTCCACCGAAGAAAAGGATGGGATCTCCGCTCGAAGACACCCGTGTGTTGAACAATACGTGCAGAATTGGCTCACTGCTCAAGCGTGCTATGTCAATAGACAATTTTGAAATTTATGAATGAATGCCAAAATGAGCCTCATGGTTCCTTTTTGTCCAAGTTTGCCCAACGTTCCTTTGGGCGCCACCTCGTGCCTCTAGCCTCCCATACGCATCAATGACTGCGCTGCCTCCGTGTGGGCCGCAATTCCTTCTCATTGGGCCCCATTATCCACTATGGCCACAATATTTGGCCAAAGTCCTATGTTTAGAGGCCTATAGTTGCCTAAGTCTAATTGCAGGCCCCCAAACCCACATCTCCTAAGTCAAAACTGCAACAATATCAAAATTGGCCAAAAATTAATATTCCGGTTAGTGTGAAAATTTCTGAATCTACTCAACAAAAATACTACTGTAGTAAATCTGATTTAATTCTCTTACTTGTTTATTTAACTTAATAATTTATTTGCTGAATAAATCTGAAAACATCGAAGTAGATACACTACAACCTACACAATTATACAGATCAAGTACTAAAGAATATGCAACCATTCAGACAAAGGATGCACAAATTTTTCGGACAAATATCCCCGGAAAAACCCAATGCGGGAAAACCGGTGCAACAACTCTTGAGGGTTTTATTATTAAGCATATTTCTGAATACAAACTAGCGTGCCAATGTGGTTCACCCAATAGAGAAAATCCTTAGCAAAAGTACCTCTATCCGGAGACAGATATTATGGCTTATCCAGCAACTGGATGAAGAAACCCCACAGGTGACTATGCAGTCCCCAGTGCTGCTGAGCGATGCCTACATCAAGCTAGACTGCGTTACCTTCTCTAGGAGTTGTGTCACCCTCTCTGTGAGCCTTCCCGGCTCAGAAATCAAAACGCTGGATGATTGCTCGATCTGCCCCACATAAACCCCAGCACAGCTCTTTGAGTGACTGCGTCACCCTCTCTGGCTCTGCGTCCCTCTGCGTGAGCCCTGCTGGCTCTACGTCACCCCTCCTTGGCCTGCGCTGCCTCTGTGGTGCTGATCTGCTTCTCTGCTATTGTATTCTCGACCTTGGATGAAAATCCCGTTGCCGAACTGCCCCTCACTGCATTGCAAGCTCACTCCGAAATTATCAGCAAACTGTGCCCCAGAATTTCGACTTAGCTCAAGTGTTGCTACTCTGTGTATATTCTCCAACTGACCCCAAGCCTTCCTTTAATACTTTTCCCGTTGACGAATCAACGACCGTGATCTAATCTCTAATCGACGGCTAAGATTAGAAAAGACTTGATCCTCGTCACTTAGAACATTCTCACACACATGTTTAAATTAATTCACTTTAATTATTTAATTTCCCTAAGTTAGACTCAGGGTCTCCATTAAAGTAATTAATTATTTGAATAACTTAAGCTCCGGGTGGAATTTCTCCAAACGATTTCTGGGTCTTGGAGATCTCATGTGCTCTAGCCCCTCCACAAAGTTTCGAAGCTAGAGCACATCCGATGCTACCCAAAAATCAACACTCCCTCTTAGCGAGGAATGTGCTCTAGCAATACTTCAACTAGAAGCATCACCCCGATCCACAACATCGGTCCTCTGCGCTGTTGATGCTCGGGTGCTGCCCCTCATCCATTGCGCTGTTGCCTTTTGTACTTCTACCCATGACTCTGCCACAGTCACTGCCTCATCTGTACTGCAGCTCCATCTCAAATGCTGCATCATGCTGCCCATTAGCACTACCACTGCTAACTGCTGCACTGCACCTCAGTTGCGGAGAGTTAAGAAACTGAAACATCCCAAAGACTTGACTTACAAGTGAGTTGGAGTGCACCTCGATATTGAATTACCCTCTGCTGCTAATCTGCGCTGACCCTCTAGAGCTCTGCTTTGCTGCTGCTTTGCACTGCCTTTGCGCTGTTGAAATCCATCAACCTCTGCGCTGTTGCTGCCTCTGCTCTGCGCTACTCAAGACTTCAGCGTCCAACTCTGCCAATGCTGCTCCATCATCCTCCGCATCAACTGACTCCAGTCATCCTGCTACTATCATTAAGGGCTCTTATAGCTCGTATGTGATCTAAGAGTTTTGGACACCTCAAGGATCATGCCCCTTCCAATGCAGTTTGAAAGAACTACAGATCAATGTCGCCCCACTTCTTCTCTTGAGGCACATGAGCACTCATGGTCACATCGTCATCATCTCCATCATCGTCCTTAGTTGTGGCAACCTTTGAATCAGACTTGTCTTCACCCTTCTTCTTCAGAGGGCATTGTGTGGCAAAATGTCCTAGTTCACCACACCTGAAGCACCTGACCTTTGAAGGGTATTTCTTCTTCTTCCTCTGCTGCCCATGTTGTCCCTTAGATGCGAGAGCTGCATCTTTCTCCTCCTCCTTCTTGATCTTGATCCCTCCGTTGCTCATGCCCGCCTTGGTCATCCTCCTGATCTATTCTTGTCGAAGAGCTGCCCACATGTTGTCCCAACTTGAAAGCATTGCTCTGCCCAAGATTCCTTGGACAAAGTTCTCCCACTCATCGGAAATTGCATTCAAAGAATTCCTCACAATAAGACCTTTATCAGGTGTGGCCCCCACGACAACTAGTTGATCACAGATTGCCTTCAATCTAATGAGGAAGGGGTCGATCTCTTCTCCCTTCAACATCTGAAATAATCAACGCTGATTCTCAAGAAACATCCTCCTTTGAACAGAAGTCCCGTGATACAATGTGGTCAAAGAAGTCCACATCTCATGTGCTGTTGCCTTCTCAGCAATGTGTGGGACCACATGATCCTTAACTCCATCCATGAACAAGCGCTTAGCCTTCGCTTGAGCTTCCTCATACTCCTTGAGTGGTTCAGCTTTAACAGGAACAACAATTGCGCTCTTGGCGAGATGCTTGATACAATGCTCGTCCAATATTGACAGGATTCTGGCCTTCTAGATGATAAAGTTGGATGCTCCATCCAACCTGTCTTGATCTCTCAGTCCATGTGTGACCATCTCTGCTCAACTGAAATATGTCGAATTGGTTTACTTCTCCCTCTTTTACGCTGTCCCAACAGAACTCAGATCTGAATTTCTTGGTGCTAGAAACCCTCTAAAGAACCCGCTCCCTCTGAAAAAATGATTTCCCTCTCGGAAATCCTCCGCCAACTGATGTCGAATCAGTCCTCTTCGATCACTCTTTGCTGCTGATCAACACTGGATCTAGACTTCTTGGCAAGAAGTCTGCTGAGGAACTGCTTCCCTCTACTTTTACATGCCCTGCTAGACACTGTTTTGCACCAAAAGAAACAATGCCCCACCAACAACTACTGAAGAAAAATGATCTGCACTTCCAGCCACGGCAACCGGAAAGATGGAGGCTCGAAACCCCTATGCTGACCCAACAAACACTGCGCTGCCACTGCTGCAGCTACAACGTCACCCTAGTTGGCTGACGCATGCTCTGCGTGAGCTCCTCTGGTGACTGCGTCACCCCTCGTTGCCTCTTCTAGATCTGCGCTATCATTCGGGACAACTACCTTCCTGCAACAAATTTTCATCGGTCTTTTGTTGATGGCTTCAACTCTTCCAGATCTGCAAATGCTCTAATACCATGTGAAAATTTGTGAATCTACTCAACAAAAATCCTACTGCAGTAAATTTGATTTTCCCACAAAAATTTTGCCCTCCTGGACTAGACTGCGCAATCCCTCTAGGGATTCGATCTGCTGCCTATGCAGTTTTTCGATCTCCCTCTTCTGTTCAGCGCTGGCTCTTCTGGCTCTGTTCTCCTGCTTCACCTTAGCTCTGATACTATGTGAAAATTCCTAAATAGAACCTCAACTGTAGTAACTGATATTATTTCTTCTACTTATTTATTCAGAAACAAGCTATTTATGGTATTACAAAGTAAATATTGAAATAAATTCTACTGCAGGCTTCACAATTAAAATACTGCAGAAAGTAAATGCACGGAAAAATACCAGCACAAGTACAATCACAATGACATAGTTATTTTTGGACAATTGTCCCCGAAAAAACCCAATGTGGGAAAACGGGTGCAAAAGATGAGGGTTTCTTTATTATTCTTCAGCAAAATCTCATGTACAAAATACAACCAGTAGAATAGAAGAAGAATTTATGTGACAAATTTTACGAATAATTTTCCCATGCTTCACAGTGAAATTATGACCCTGGAGAGGCCCTATTGCCTCACTGCGTCACCCTCTACGCAGTGACTGCGCAGTCCCAACGTCACAATCTCTGCGCTGTCCCTGTCCCAATGTCACAGTCTCTGTGCTATCCCTCCTCTGCGCTACTTTCTCCAGTCTGATCTTGCACTCCCGACTCTTGTTGATACCCCCTCTCTCCAACCTGCAACTCCCCCTCTAATTCAATTCTCTCTTGGCGAACTTCATCCAGTGAGAAAATCGATCTTCGGACAACTAAGTATTTGCCTGGTATGTTTCCAAATTCCCATCGAAGTCCTTATAATCTTCTCATTAAGAAAACAATGACCCAGATTAAAACAAAATTAAAGGCTAAGAGTAACTTGACCTGATCTTCGTCTCTTTTGCTAAAAGATTCACACCCAGTTCTATTAATGCACTTTAATTATTTTAATTCCCTAAGTTTAGACTTAGGCTGCCATTAAAAATAATTAATTATTTTAATAAAACTTCATCCGTGTGGAATTTCCCAAAACGCTTTCTGGGTATTTTGGAATACATGTGTTTAAGTCTCTCTGCAAAATTTGCGACTTAGAGCACATTCGATGCTACCAGAAATCAACACTATGTGTGTGGCACTAAAATATAAGAACATCCATATCACAACTGATTTTCAGTCTTATGTGTTCTCATATGTGGACAGTCCCTTTAGACTACACTATCTTCCTAGAGCAACTTAGTCATGCACTTAGTCAGTCTCTAACTCTTTTCTAGATCGTAATGGTTGTGAGATGTTGGTTAATTATTCCTTAGCATTATAAGCTATAGAAGTAATATTTCAAATTATTATGAAGGAGATTTTATGGTCATTACAAAGGGTTCATATTTTGGCAACTATAGGAGGGTTTCATGCGTCTGCATTTGAGAAACTTGACCAAGGCAGGAACATTTGGTATACTGTCAATTCATGTTGCAACTAAGGATGTCTTTGAAATGTTAAAGGGTGGAACTAAAGCCCCTTCCCTTGGACTCTTCTCATTTTGGATTATTGTTATATGGTTGTTTCATGTTTCCCTCATTGAAAGTTTGATTACTAACATTGGCAAGACCTTGGGTTGATCCCCGTTCCTGTATGTTTAACATTTTCAATCCATGTACTGGCATGTGGACTTGTCATACACTTAAGGAAACAATTCCTTTCTTTTAGACTATTTTATTATATTCTATTGAGTCTGTTAAGTTGCTTATTAAATCCGGGCTACAAGAATGTGATAGATATTAGATAGTAATTGTTGCATTATTAAAATGCAGCCTTGAGGCATGTACTTGATGCATATGTTAGCCTAACACATTCTATCGAAAGTATGCTTCGACATATAATTTGTTCTATAGTATTTTGATAATCTTGTTTAAGTGTGGGTTCAAAATCCATTTAAAAGTAGCTTCTTGAATCATGTTGTGTGTTTGTCACTTGTAAAATAATTGTCTTATAAATTATTTGAATTTGTACTATCTTTCCTTATTTCTAAGCTGCAGTTCTATCAAATTGTGGGTGCAGTTGAACATTTTTATGGAGCCTCTTTTGTGGAAGTCTAGAAACTCGAAAGAGAAGACACCTAACTCTCTTGATATACAGGAAGAAGAAAGGTGTTTATTTTTTACCATAACATATGCTGAAAATAAAGAAAGATCCAAAGTTCCATAATTTAGACGTCTTTGATTTATCATTTTCTATGATCTCTTCTTTTAAAGTTCACAAATTGTTATTTAGATATCTAAAACATTTTCTTATAGTGAGATGCATGAATCATTGTTGCAAATGTCTCTGATTTCTCCCGATATTTCAAGTTTTTGTGGAGTTTTTCAGGTTGCTAAATTTTCAGACTTGTCCAAGTCCAAGATTATGCTTGGTGATATATTTCAATAATTTTTGACATTTTCTCCAATATTTCTGATAATTTTATTTCCAAATCCTCAACAATATATTCCCTGACCTGAAATTTGCAACATTGATATGAATTTGCAAGTTGTCATTCCACTCAGGTTCACCTACGAAACGTAATGTACATACAAAATATTATAATACAATTATATAATATAACATAGAAATATAATATATTTATATAGTTTACTTGTCGCTCCTAAAGTCATGACTACCCATGTGAGTCACCTTTACATTTAATATTTATCCACCTGATTTGTAATCATCTCATTCAAATATTTTATCATTATATTGTTTTCCGAAAACATGATTGTTCATGCACAATCATTCTCTTACATTTTAATATTTTATATATTATTTTATGTGCTGTTTTAGAAATAAGTTGGGGAGATGGTGACATTGTATAAAATATCTCATACAAATTTTTAATGTAGAATTTCGGTTTCCATCCAATTAATGCAAACGCAGAAATTTCATCTCAAAATTGAGGTTTCCTGGAACTATTTCCTGTCAATTTTCAGCCTTAGGGCTTGCTATCACAAAATCTAGCACCTTAGTGCAAATTCTTTCACAAGATGCTAAGACTAGTGGAACATGGAAGTGTTACCTGCCACCTAGGCACCCACTTCCTTCTCTTTAGTGAAGGAAGTGAAAATTCTGTTACTTAGAATCCTACTGCAGCTGCCCTACGTTGTCTCTACACAGTAATTCAGGATGAACTGCCTTGCGTTGTCTCTGCACAGTAACTGCATCAGTGTACGCAGTCATTGCATCACAACTCGAGGAACTCCGTCAGCTTCTCCTTCTGATCTTCTGCTCACTGGAAACTCGACTCCTCGGCCTTCCAGACTCACACCCCTACTTCTGGCACTGGATATGCTCTGTCTCCCAACAGAAAACAAAATATCCTCTAAAGCACTACGTTGCCTCTGCATGGCACTGCACTGCCTCTCTGTGGCTCTCGATGTCTTCTTTGCCTTGCACTCACCGGATCTAGAGACCTTCCTCCGGTCTTACTATCAGGCTTTGATCTTTGGCCTATGGAAAAGTGTCCAAAAGAATTTAATTTTTCTCCTAAAGTAACTTTATAATTTTTTATAAAGTTAAATCTAATTTAAAAGTGACTTAAGTGATAAAGTTACTAAAGTGACTTTATAAAGTTATAAAGTCAAATCTAATTTTAAAGTGACTTTAAGTGATAAAGTTACTAAAATTAAAGTGACTTTAAATAAAGTCAATATAAAATTAGAAAGGAAAAAGTGACTTTGGAAATAAAAGACTAAGTGGGTCTTTATTAAAGTGGGGTGAATTAAAAAATGAAAAGTGAGATTTAAATTAGCATTTAATCTCAGCCCTAGATCTCAATCTATCTCAGCCATTGGATTTAGGGATTCCCCAAAAGTCACTTAGGGTTAGGTTAAAGGAGGAAAAGGAGAAAAAGGTCATTCATTCTTTCATGAGCAGATTGAGAGAGGAGGAGAGGGAGCTGAAGAGTGATTTCTGAGCAGAGGGAGAGCAGCAAGGCAGCACAGCAAGTCCGTACAGCAAGAGAGCACACTTCCCAAGGCTGGAAAATCCGTACAGCAGAGTTTATTGGCACATTAACAAAGGCAGAAAGTCCGTACAGCATTTGCACGGTTTTCGAGAGAGGGGCAGCACTGTTTTCGAGAGCTGGAACAGCAGCAAGGAGCACGATTTTCAAGGCAGAATTTTCTGGGCACGAAAATCGAGAAAGGGGGCTGTTGTCCCATCCGTACAGTCCGTACGGTCATTCCTGGCACGTTTTTCGAGGCAGCTAAGACAGCATTTAATGCTGTAATTTCTCTGAAATATTTCTGTTTGCTGTTTGGCACGTTTTTCGAGGTGGAGGGTGGCACGAAAGTCAAGATAAGTGATTTTGTGTTTGCTGTAATTTTCTGTGTATTACTGCTCACTGTAAAAGCATTTTTCAGAAATAAATGAGAAGCTTCCAGACTGGTTTTCCCCAAGAGTTGTAGGGGGGTTTTCCAGGGTCACCTTGACCAAAAATTTCTGAGTTATGATGTGTTGAATGACTGTTTGTTACTGCTGTTATTTTATTTCTGCATTTACAACATTCTGAAAAAATTTCCAGAATTTGTGTTTTCAGCAAAATTTATTTTCCAGTTATTAAATGTATGGATATGGGAAAGGGCATTTAATTATTTTGGAGTAATAAGGTGAAAACTGAAAACCGGGGTGGGAAAATATAAATTTTTACATGGTATCGGAGCTTGAGTGCTGAAGGGCAGTTTGGGACAGCAAGGAGAAAATTACAGCCTGCTGATTTTTCACTCGGAAAATTCCAGCAAGCTGATTTTTCACAAACAGCAGATTTTTACCTTTACTACAGCAGTGTTATTTTTCAATTTTAGGACAGCAGGATGTCTTTGGGATTGAGGGTGGAGGATAGGCTGGATGGGCATACAAATTACAGTGTTTGGAAGGAGAGAATGCAGAGTATCTTTGAGGAGGCGGAAGTCTGGGATATCATGGTTCATACCACACAGCAGCCTGTTAATGTGCCTACTGATCCTGTTCAGTTGGCAGCATATAACAGAAAGAACAACAAGGGTAAGAGACCGATTCTAGACGGAATCAAGGACCATTGCATTCCTCATGTGAGAGGAAAGAGAAATGCCCATGAGATGTGGTCAGCATTGACCAACCTCTACCAGAGTACCAATGAGAACCGGAAAATGGTCCTGAAGGAGAAGCTGAAGAACATTAAGATGGCTAAGATTGATAGTGCAGCTGGATATCTCACAAAGATTACTAATGTGAGAGATGAGTTGGCGGCGATTGGAGAGGCCATTCCTCCCACTGAGTTGGTGCGGATTGCAGTGAATGGCCTCCCCAGTTCATGGATGAACTTTGCTGATGGGGTTTGTGCACGTGAGACCCTTCCCACATGGGAGAGGTTTTGGGATGATTGCATTCGGACAGAGATCAGGAAAGGTCAGCTTGGGGCAGCCAAGCCAGTTGAGCAGGATGAGGATGTAGCACTGTTGGCAGGACGCAAGAAAGGCAAAGGGAAGAAGCAGGCTTCCACAAGCAATGGTGGGGGCAAGGGCAAAGGTAAAGGTAAACAGGATAACTCACAGAAGGACTATTCCAAAGTGAAGTGTTGGAATTGTCAGAAGATGGGACACTATGCAGTTGTGTGTCCGGAGAAGAAGAAGAAGAAGGGGAAGAACCAGAGCATGGCAGCTTCAGCAAAGGTTGAGGACTTTGCAGATCGCTTTGACCGGGAGTTTAGGTTCATTGCGTGTGAGTCTTCTAGTGCAGGATTATCTGCCATAGAGGTTCAGAGGGAGCATGCATTTCCCTCGATTAGCGGAGCATCTTCGGGTATCTGGTATGTGGACGGTGGGGCTTCACGTCACATGACAGGAGTCCGTGAGTACTTCTCAGAGCTTTCAGAGAGTGGCACTGATGTAGAGGTAGTACTCGGTGATGACAGAGTTGTTAGAGCAGTCGGTGTGGGAACATTGACATTTCAGAGGGAGTCCAAACCTCCCTTGAAGGTGTCAGATGTTCTTTATGTGCCGGGGATGAGGAAGAACCTCATATCCGTCTCAGCTTTGGAGGACAGAGGATATGAGATACTATTCAGGGGAGGACAGGTGTTGATGTATCCCAGGGGCACTCCAGCTGATTTAGCTAGAGTGATAGGTGTACGCCATGCAAAGGTGTACAAGTTTGCATTTCAGTCCCTTTTGGCATTGAGCAGTAGTATCGACAGCAGAGCTAGCAGTTCTGAGCAGTGTGAGATTTGGCACCGCAGGATGGGGCACATGCATCATGGAGCCTTGAGGACTTTGCGGGAGATCACTACGGGTGTGCCAGAGTTCAGTACTGATCACTTTGATACTTGCAGAGGATGTGCGATGGGCAAGTTTGCCAAATCCCCTTTTCCCAGCAGTGACAGCAGAGCGACTGGGATACTTGATTTGATTCATTCCGATGTGAGCGGTCGGATGTCTCATGTTTCCTTGAGTGGATATGAGTACTATGTGTTATTCATTGATGATCACTCCAGGAGAACCTGGATTTATTTCTTGAAGACCAAGAGTGAGGTCTTCAAGCGGTTTCAGGAGTTCAGAGCTCTTGTGGAGACACAGACAGGTCGGAAGATCAAGTCCCTGAGGTCGGACAATGGAGGAGAGTACACCCTTGGAGAGTTTGTTGACTATTGTGCGGAGGCAGGCATTAGGAGGGAGCTCACTGTTCCTTACAACCCCCAGCAGAACGGGGTTGCGGAGAGGAAGAACAGATCCATCGGAGGGGCTGCCAAAGCCATGTTACATGATCGGGGGTTGCCATTGTTTTTGTGGGCAGAGGCCTGCAACACAGCTGTTTACTTGCAGAACAGGAGTCCGCATCGTGCCTTGGGGCACATGACTCCGGAGGAGGCTTTTTCTGGGAAGAAGCCTGATATGGGTCATCTTCGTATCTTTGGGTGCATGACATACTCCTACGTACCCAAGGAGAAGAGGACCAAACTAGAGCCCACCGCAGAGAAGGGTATCTTTGTGGGCTACAGTGAGACCTCCAAGGCCTTTCGGATTTACATTCCTGCGCAGAGGAAAGTTGTTGTCAGGCGGGATGTAAAGTTCGAGGAGGACAGGGCCTTTAGGAGGTCACGGGAGTTCGAGTATCTGGATCAGCCAGACCCTCAGCAGCAGTTGAGTCAGTCGCAGGGATCCAGTGGGCAGGGATCAGGAGGATCCGGAGGTACATCTATGACGATGTCAGGTCCGTCAGTGGGGAGTGGCTCGCAGAGTCAGAGGGGTGGCGCTATGGGCAGCACACAGAGCAGTCCACAGAGCAGTTCACTGGGGAGTCCACTGATGGACAGTTCACACGGTACCTCAGCATCTACAGGTTCAGGTGCAGGCAGGAGGACAGCAGACAGACAGTCAGGAGTTCAGGCTCCTGATGTTGAGGAGGAGGAGTTTTATTCTCCGGCGGGAGAAGTGCACTCGGGGAAGAGGAAGCCCAAGTGGCTTCAGGACACCTTGAGAGATGCCACATCTGTTGCTGAGCCTAAGAGGCCGGTCAGAGAGAGCAGACCACCTGAGAGGTTTTGTAGCTATATGGCAATGGCTACCAGCATCCTTGACTCTGAGCCTTCTAGCTATGAGGAGGCGGCTAGCCAGTAGGTCTGGAGAGAGGCCATGCAGGAGGAGTATTATTCTATCATGAAGAATGATGTTTGGGAGGTGGTGCCGAGGCCTGAGGGCAAATCCGTGGTTACTTCCAGATGGCTTTACAAGGTAAAGCATGCTGCAGATGGCAGCATTGAGAAATTCAAAGCGAGGTTTGTGGCTAGAGGGTTCTCCCAGGTAGGGGGAGTTGATTATGAGGAGACCTTCGCTCCCGTGGCTCGATATACTTCGATCCGCTCCATTATATCGATAGCAGCAGAGATGGGTTGGAAGATCCACCAGATGGATGTGAAGACCGCATTTCTCAATGGCTTCATACGGGAGGAGGTGTACATTGAGCAGCCACAGGGCTTTGAGGTGCATGGGAAGGAGTCCCATGTGTGCAGACTGAAGAAGGCCCTTTATGGCCTGAAGCAAGCTCCCAGAGCTTGGTACTCCAGGATAGATACTTACTTGCAGAAGATGGGTTTCACAAAGAGTGAGGCAGATCCGAACCTTTACTATATTGTGATAGGTGAGGAGCCTCTCATTCTGGTGCTGTATGTGGATGACTTGGTCATTACAGGTTCAGAGAGACTCATAGAGCACTGCAAGAGAGATCTTGCGACGGAGTTTGAGATGAAGGACATCGGCTTGATGCATTACTTTTTGGGTTTGGAGGTGTGGGAGGAGGAGGGGCATTTCTTCCTGGGACAGGGGAAGTATATTGTGGACATCCTTGGCAGATTCCACATGGAGGATTGTAGACCCATGTCGACACCGATGATCACCAACTGGAAGAAGCTTCATGCTTCGGATTCCGAGTTGGTGGATCCCACATTGTACAGACAGCCGATTGGTTCCTTGATGTATTTGGTCAACACTAGACCAGATATTTGTTTTGCAGTCAACACGATGAGTCAGTTTATGTGTGAGCCTAGGAAGGTTCACTGGGTGGCTACAAAACACATTTTGCGGTACTTGCAGGGGACAGTGGATTATGGTCTGGACTACAGACAGGGGGATGGAGTGAGATTGGCAGGTTACACTGATTCTGATTGGGTAGGTTGTGCTTTTGATAGGAAGAGCACTTCAGGGTGCTGTTTTGGGTTGGGTTTGGCAGTGGTGTCATGGTTCAGCCGGAAGCAGCAGTCAGTAGCATTGAGTTCAGCGGAAGCAGAGTATATGGCAGCCAATCTAGCTAGTTGTGAGGCCATCTGGCTTCGCAAGATGTTGTTTGGCTTATTTGGTCAGCCGTTGAGACCTTCAGTGATTTACTGTGATAATCAGAGTTGCATTAAACTCACGGAGAATCCAGTATTTCATGACAAGTCAAAGCATATCGGGATCAAATATCACTTCATCAGAGACTATGTTCAGAAAGGAGCTGTGAAGCTTGAGTATCTTCCCACTGATGAGTAGGTTGCAGATATTCTTACCAAAGCCTTACCACGTGGCAAGCATGTCTACTTCGGAGACAAGATGGGTGTGGTGAGGAACACCTTCCTCGGTAAGAGGGAGTGTTGAAATTTGGTACCGGAGGACAGGTGGTTCCCTAAGGCTTTGATCTTTGGCCTAGGGAAAAGTGTCCAAAAAAATTTAATTTTTCTCCTAAAGTGACTTTATAATTTTTATAAAGTCAAATCTAATTTAAAAGTGACTTAAGTGATAAAGTTACTAAAGTGACTTTATAAAGTTATAAAGTCAAATCTAATTTAAAAGTGACTTTAAGTGATAAGGTTACTAAAGTCTAATTTTAAAGTGACTTTAATAAAGTCAATGTAAAATTAGAAAGGAAAAGTGACTTTGGAAATAAATGACTAAGTGGGTCTTTATTAAAGTGGGGTGAATTAAAAAATAGAAAGTGAGATTTAAATGAGCATTTAATCTCGGCCCTAGATCTCAATCTATCTCAGCCATTGGATTTAGGGATTCCCCAAAAGTCACTTAGGGTTAGGTTAAAGGAGGAAAAGGAGGAAAAGGTCATTCATTCTTTCATGAGCAGATTGAGAGGAGGAGAGAGCGAAAGTGAGTTTTACGGCCGGAGGGGCTTGACGAGAAGACGAAGCAAGTCCGTGCGACAAGAGCACGCTTCCCATGGGGCACCGGAAAATCCGTACTTGGGATAATCTTCGGCACATTAACCAAGAGCGAGAGAACCCATAAAGCGCATTTACACGGTTTTTCAAGGAGGGCAACATGCTTGTTTTCGAGAGCTGGAACAGCAGCAAGGAGCACGATTTTCAAGGCAGATTTTTCTGGGCACGAAAATCGAGAAAGGGGGCTGCTGTCCCATCCGTACGGAATCCGTACAGTCCGTACGGTCATTTCTGGCACGTTTTTCGAGGCAGCTAAGACAGCATTTAATGCTGTAATTTCTCTGAAATATTTCTGTTTGCTGTTTGGCACGTTTTTCGAGGTGGAGGGTGGCACAAAAGTCAAGATAAGTGATTTTTGTGTTTGCTGTAATTTTCTGTGTATTACTGCTCACTGTAAAAGCATTTTTCAGAAATAAATGAGAAGCTTCCAGACTGGTTTTCCCCAAGAGTTGTAGGGGGTTTTTCCAGGGTCACCTTGACCAAAAATTTCTGAGTTATGATGTGTTGAATGACTGTTTGTTACTGCTGTTATTTTATTTCTGCATTTACAGCATTCTGAACAAATTTCCAGAATTTGTGTTTTCAGCAAAATTTATTTTCCAGTTATTAAATGTATGGATATGGGAAAGGGCATTTAATTATTTTGGAGTAATAAGGTGAAAACTGAAAACCGGGGTGGGAAAATATAAATTTTTACACTCTGGCCCTCATTGCAACGAAATCAT